>CAUYUJ010012359.1:0-105000 GCA_963575745.1 Prorocentrum cordatum | reverse complement strand
CCCGAAGTTAAGGATGGACTACGGCGAGACACGTTCCATCGGCGTCATACGCAGCAGCGCGTCTGATGTACCTCCCCCCTGATTTCGGCCATGCTTGGCCTGGGCCTGGGGTGGACCAGAGGTGGGGAGAACGGGAGGTACCATGGGAGGTGCTTGTTGGCGGAGGATGGTCAAAAGGACACGCGTGGTGTTGTGTTGTTCTGCGCTCGACTATGCTTAGCCAGGACGTTCGCATCTCGCAGGTAAGAAAAGAAACAACTGAAAGATGATTGCCTGCTGCCGCGTTCGAGCTACCACTTTTGAAGCCCCCCCCCGCCGTGGTCCTGGTTGTCCATATCGCCGGGAATCCCGCGCGAACCTGGTTGCACACGATACACATCTTCGCGGGAGGCAGGGCTGGACAGGCGTTCCGTCCGTTTCTCCTCTTCTTTCTTCGGTTGCCTTTTCGTCTTCCTCCTTTTTGTTCTCTGTATTTTCATATGTGTTGTTATTCTCTTCCTAGTGTGACGAAGACGCTACCCGGGTCTTCTCCTCTGAGGCTCCTTCTCTTTCCGCGTCTTCATGGCTTAGTCTGCTACGCAAAAAGTTTGAGCGCAGCAGGTGCGATACAGGCGTGCCGTATGTGGATTGCGGACACTTCCACTGATACAGTGTTACCCGTCGGTCGTTGAAAGGATGTATTTCTGGGCCCCCGAATCCCAATCTACTCCAGGCGCCTTCCTACATCAGCGATTGTACATCTTCCTTCCTCTTCAGGGGGGCGGGTGGAAACCCAATCTAATTACAACGCCTTCCTACTTCAGATTTCTGCCTACTTCTTTCGACCCGCGGCTGGAGGACAAGAGCGCCCTTGCGCGGCGGTGTCTCCGCGATCGTGTTCAGATCGGTCCTCTCGTCGCGTGCATCGGCGGGAGAACCTCGTGGAGCGGGGTTGTCGCCCTGGTTGGCGGGACTGTTTGGGGGCCAGCGAAGGTGATGGTCGGGGCCCCTGCGGGTCCTTTTGGCGCGGTCGTGGGCGTATAAAGCGATTGAGTGAGCACGATAGGATCTGAGAGCATCTGGGCCGTCTGACATTCGTCGTGGGCGCTTCTCTGGCCATTGCGGATGTCGTATCGGGCCGTCTGAGGCGTCACGTGGCCTTTTCGGGGCCGTCTTGCGGGCCTTTGCACCATCGTAGGGCCCTGTTGCGTCGTCTTGCGTCTCGTGGGGCCGTCTTGGGGCAGTCCCAAGGCGGTTGTCTGGGAGTGGTGTTTCTGTTTGGGCGGTCTACAGCCTTCTGGGGGCTCTCGTGCCGCTCTTGGGCCCAATCGTCTTGGGGCGATTCGGGGGGCCGCATGGGCCGTTGTGGACGGTATGGAGCAGATGGGTCCGCCGGGCCCTTTCGAGACTCCAAACAGGCCAGACTTGGCTCTCGGTTCCGAGTGGCCAGCGATGTTTTGTCAATTGTGATGTGTTGGATGCCGCTATCAAGAGCTCCTTGCAACAATTTATATAAGCCGGTCTCCTCTCCGTTGATCACTTTTGCACATGCTGGGCAAGGCGAGCACGCACATCTTGTCCAGAGAAGGCGCGACGATCGTCACCTTGTTCCTGCTCTGGTCACGCCCGCCTCCACGACTCATGGCATGCCTGTGCCGTCAACGTCACGCAGATGTTTAAGACATGGAACAAAGCGTTCCTTGTTTCCCACAATTGCGCAGAGGCATGTGAGGATCGCCCAAGAAGACCATAAGGAATCCCTGGAGAACCCAGAGCCCGATCCGAAGCCACAGTGGTCCTATAAACAGGACTTGGGGAGCGTCGGGGAGACAACCCTCACGGTGGGCGGTGACCAGGAGGCTGGTGGGGACGTTTTTTCCGTCGCGGCCGCAAGCGGAAGCGCAGGCGGCGTCCGAAGTCAGCCTGGACTACGAGCCAAACCTAATTACCTTGACCCACTCACACTCCGACTCGCTCACGCTCAGATTACCCACGCTCAGATTCACCCGCGTAGAGGCTCACACGCGCACGAGTTGATACCGCGATGCAGCTGGCGTGACGCTTGGGCACCCCAAGCGCCAGCAGGCGCGCCGCGAGTAGCACGCCAGACAGCGGGCGTAAAGACGCCATGCGCGCTTGCCTGAGTTGCCGCGGGGAGACCAGCGAGAGGAGTTCCACCTCGCTCTTCCACTTGTGTTCCCCTCGTGTCACCTGAAAAATGTCCAGAAGAAGAAGAAGACGTCACCGAAGTCGTTGCTATCGTCGTCATTGCCGCGCCCGTTGTCTGCACGGATTCGCTCTTACACCCGGATTATCACAGACAGAGCCCTTCAGCGGAACGTGAGAGGAGGAGTATGATCCGCACATATCGGGACTTCCGCGTCGAGTAATTATAATGTTGTTTTTTTAGTTTGGCGCTCGGGAAACCCACTAAAGACCGCCCGAAACTCTCCCCCTACCCCCACCCCCGTGGCCGGGACCCCTGCTCCCACTGAGGGGGGGTTCAGGGGTTTTCCAGGGGGTATCGAAGACGCCTACGGCGACTCACCGTCGCCCCCTTTTAGAATCACCCTTGAGGCCGAGCGTTGTGGCAAGAGGTCTGCCAAGCGATCGGACCATGTGTTCCCGAAACCGTTGTGGAAACCCTTCGGGGAACATTTGGGGGAGGCTGGCGGGGAAGATCAGGAGGAGGCGGAGGAGGAGGAGGTTGAGAAGGAGGAGGAGGAAGAGCAGGAGGAGGAGGAGGAGGAGGAGGAGGAGGAGGAGGAGGAGGTGGAGGAGGAGGAGGAGGAGGAGGAGGGGGCATCTTGGGGACACTCTTGGGGCCTCCTGGGAGCTTCCTGGGAGCCTCTTGGAGGCATTTTGGGGGCTTCACGGGGCCTCTCTGGCCGTCTTGGTGGGCTCCTGGTCCGTCTGACGCCGTCGGAAGCCGTCTAGAGGGCCTCTCTGGGCCGACTTGGGCCATCCTTGGGCGTCTTAGAGGCCTCTTGGGCCGTCTTGGGGCCCCCTTGGGGCTGTCTTGAGTCTTGAGGACCTCGTGTGCAGTCCTGAGGCCATCTTGGGGGCCTCTTGGGCGATCTTGGGGCCGCCTTGAGGGCCTTTTGGGCCGTTCTGGGGCCATCTTGGCGGCCTCTTGGGCGATCTTTGGGGCGATCTTTGGGGGCTCTTGGGCCGTCTCGGACCGTCGAAAGGCAGACAAAAAACAAATACCCACATCTCTCAATCATCTACGGGCATTTTTTTGATTTTGGCCTCTTCGGGCCGTCCTGGAGGCCCCTTGGAGGCCTCTTGGGCCGTCTTGGGCCATCTTGGAGCCATCTTGGGCCGTCTTGATGGGCTCCTTGCTTGGGGCCCTATGGGGTTCTCCTGTGAGGTTCTCCAGGGCCGTCTTGGAGGCATGCTTTGGCGTCTTAGAGGCCTCTTGGGCCGTCTTGGGGCCCTTTTGGGGCTGTCTTGAAGGCCTCTTGGGCAGTCCTGAGGCCATCTTGGGGGCCTCCTGGGCGCTCTGGGGGCAGTCTTCGGGGCTTCTTGGGCCGTCTCGAGCCGTCGGAAGGCCGAACAGAAGCAAATACGAAGATCCATCAAAAACCCAAGGAACGCCTCGTCGGGCCCTCCTGGAGGACATCACGGAGGCCTCTTGGGCCGTCTTGGAGGCTTCTTGGGCCGACTTGCATGGGCCGTCGTGGAGGCCATCTTGGACCACATTGGGCGAACTTGGAGGCCATCTCGGGCCATTTGAGCCGTCTTGGAGGCCGTCTAGGGCCATCTTGGAGCGGGAGAGGTTTTGGCCCGAAGATATTTTTGTGAACGTTGAGGTCGTGTCCGGGCCTTGTGCGGCCTTTTGCGCTCTTCCGGGTGGTCGGCGGGCTGAGCAGCACGCTGGGCACCCTTGTGATAAATCAACATGGGGCGCTGAAAGAGTGGCTCTGATACTGGGACCGCTCCTTGGCCCTTTCGCTCCCTACTGAGCTGTCCTCATGTTTGCACGATCAGCTGGGGATATCCGAAGCCTACCCCCCGCAACCATCCAGTGATCTGAATCGATGGGAGGGGGGGGGTAGGGTTGATCCGGATTTCGCCACGTGTTCGACGAATTCCGAACCCTACCCCCCCCGCCCATCGAGTTGCCTGAATTGTTGATCGGCGAGGGTATGGGGTAGGGTTCGGGTGTCGCCGCCAAGCGATGCCAGCACTCAAGCGCTCTGCCTGCAACCACGGCCGCGCGCTGGCCGAGCACTGGTGCCGGGTGCCGAGCTTCGAGCCTTGCCCGGGTGCCCGCGCGAGCGCGCGGCGCCCTCGCAGGTCTGGACCCCCCAGGAGGTGGCGGAGGTGGTGCTCCACGAGGCCTCCCGTCCGCGCGCGGGAGGAGGGGGGGGGAGGGCCGTGGAGTCGGCTGGGGGTCTGAGGTGGCTCCGCACTGGTTCTGGCCGGCAGGACGGGCGGGCAGGATCGAGGTTCTGGATCCGGGACGTGTTCTTTTGTTGTTGCTGAGTTTCTTGGCTCTATAGGGGCCGCTGTCGGGCCCCAAGACAGTGAACCATTGATCCGGGGTGGAAAATTGTGATCGTTTTCTTGTTCATTGTTTTGCCGATCGGCGCGGGCCCTCGCATCACCCCCCTCCCCCCCATGGAGTATGTCTTGGCTGCTTTTGGCGCCTGTTTCGAGCAGGTGGAGTCTCCCCCATGGGACGTACTTTCGCAAACAGTCGCATTTAGCAGAGGTCCGGAGCCAGACCCCACCCACTCCCCACCTTTCCGCCCACTGTCGAAACGCCGAATAAGGAAACGCTAACATTGCATTAGATGGACCCCTGGGAGGGGTCCCGGGACCGACCTTGAGGGCTTTGGCCTTATCTCTCCCCCCCTCCTGACTGATCTTCTGGGGTCCCAGCCAGTGCAGACCCCCCGGCCGCCTCCAAGCAGGACCCGGACCTCTGGCGCCTCGAACGAACTCGCGCCAGGGTTCGCCATCTTCCGTGCCTGGAGATAGCTTCGGGGCCAACGGGCTCAGGATTCGATTCTCGGCGCTGTATTCGTGGTCGATAACCAGCACGGTCCCGTCGAATTGCGCCGAGTCTCGCCAAATCCAGCTCAGTCGGGCTGAATTATGGGCCCAATCCTGGCTAATCCGGCTGAATGGCCTTTTCATCGGGCGCAACAGTCTTCAAGTGTTGTTACGACGAAGCTCCCAGGAGTTGCTTTCTAAAGTGGCGTCAAGGCGACTCCGTGTGAAAAAGGGTCCTTATTAATGGGTCCGAGAGCTTCAGGAGCCAGCACCCCGTCGTCGGAGGTCCGCGGCTGGAGGAGCTTGCAGAGGGTCCCCCTTCGCTCGAAGGACAAAAAGCGGCATAAGCATGAGAACCTGCAGTGTATGCTTGTGTGTTCATTGTTTCCCTCTAGGAGGGGAGGAGGGAGGCATTCTTCGCAGGTGACATCGTTGAATATGTGCAACGGTCTCAGCGGCCGCTCGGCAGGCACGTCGATGATATTTCGTCCTGCTCAAGATTTATGTCC
Organism: Prorocentrum cordatum; assembly: GCA_963575745.1. Lineage (NCBI taxonomy): Eukaryota > Dinophyceae > Prorocentrales > Prorocentraceae > Prorocentrum > Prorocentrum cordatum. Next base: position 99,508 of record CAUYUJ010012359.1, on the reverse strand, counting down.
ATACCCTCTGCGTCTCGGATTCTGCAGGCTCCTCACCTGGAAACCCGAGACGCAATGGACATGGACAGAATCTGGCGTTCAGAGGCAATATTTGTATCTACTTCCACGGCCTCTCGGGTTTCTGGCATCCCTTCGCCAGAATCCAAGACGCCGTGGATACGGATATGCATTCTGCCCGCAGGCTTTGCCGCCCCGACCGCCCACTCCTGCTCAGTCTCGCTCCTCCATGCTCTCGTTTGCCCTCCTCGTGCGGGTTGTGACTCCGTCCTTCTCTGGAGTTGGCAACGACGTGCAACTGCAGCAGTCCAATCATGCGAGGCTCCCTTGTGTTGCTGCGGCGCGAGGAGAATATAGGATCACTCGGAGGAGGTGGGAGGGGATGAGCATGATGAGGAGGACTAGATAGATGGAGATGAGCAGGATTGGAATGACATTGAAACGTAGAGTCAGGGGAAGAGTATCTGAGACAGGATAAGGACAATTTTCGTAACACTGGAGGGGCGGTTGGGGTATGACCAAGCGTGCGCGCCTGGACGGGCAGAGGGCCATACGTTCTCGTAATAAAAGTATGTGTCGGAACTTAGAAGTGAACAGTAGGAAGGGAAACATGAGAAGGATGATGCCGGGTGGGCGTAGAAGAGAGAGAGAGAGAGAGACAACAATGAAGAAAGGGAGAACGAGAGAAAGAGACAGGCAGAGTGAGAGAGAGAGAGATGGCGAGGGCATGGATGAGGCCATGGAGTAGGGTAACGGAGGAGGACGACGACGACGAGGACGACGACGAGAAGGAGGCGGAGTAGCAGCGGCATCATCTGTTACAACCTGATGCGTGGGCCTCGCCAATTGATTGCGCAAGCGCATCATGACTTATCGGAGGGCGTGGCCTTCGATCTCTTTGTCAACCGATGAGGGTAGTACGATAGTATCGGGGGAGGAACACGAGAGGGTAGCGGAAGAACAGAGAGGAGAAGGGGGGAACGACCCGGGGGGAGGGGGGGGCGGCAGGCAAGCCAGGTGCGTTCGCGCCACATATTTGACATCCCCCCAGCCGCGGCGCAGCGTTAGCGCTACAAAGTGGCACAAACACCCGTATGTCCTTCACAACGGAGCCTCCATCACTCGAAGAAGAAAAATATTCAGATGAGCTTCCGGAGGTCCGCGCGGATTTCTTGGAGCGGCTCTGAACCTCGCTCCCTTGCTCGCGGAGCGCGCAGGGGGCGGCGCAGAAGGCGCCGCCAGGAGGCTCCAGCGCAGATCCAAGAACTCTCTGCGGAGCTCCGAAAGTTTCTATTTATGCGTTTGTTCCCCCTCCAGCCACAATTTTCGGTGAACATGGGCGTTCGAGATCGTCAACATCGCTGTTTCAAAACGTGATGTTCTTCACGTCGAACCTCAGTCTCCCTTCCGCGTTTCATCTGCGTCCTCGTCGTAGTCAGTCGCCTCCAAATTTCTCCTCACTTCGGGAAGGCGCGACACTCCCATTTTCCGCCGAGACATATGTCCAGATGACACAGTTGGGTTCACAACATTCAGTCGTAGGATGGGATGGCATGGCGGGCTCAAAACAGCTCTAAGACGACACAATGCTTCCTTTGAGCTGTCAGAAGCACACGAAAGAAAAGCCAACCCCAGCGGCCCATTACCCTTGAAGGCAGTTGTTGAACATCCCAGGTGCGCCAAGTTGGTCTCGAGAGGGTTCGAAGCAGGCCCATAATACTAACATGTTGTGCGCTTGTGTATAGATGTATATATGTATGCACCCAGCTGCCTCCAGCAATTCCGCCACCATGCTGGCGCAGCATTCTAGGTGGCAGCGACTCGAGAAGGCAAGGGGGCTTGCCGTGGGCCTCTTGGGACAGAAGCTTCGAATTATGGGTTCGTGTTCCCTCTCTTACTCCCTTCTTGGGGCCCCCTTGGGCAGTCGTGACGCCTCTTGGGTCGTCTTAGAGCCCCTCTTGGGCCGTCTTGGAGCTCTCTTGGGAGCCTGTTGAGCCATTGGAATCGCTACTTGAGATCAGTGGTGTTTGCCTCTTAGGGGGCCTCTTTGGGCCCTCTTGGGGCCTCCTGCGGGGCGGAAGGCTCGAATTGTCGGTTCGTGCTCACCCTCTTTAGCCCTTCTTTGGGCCGTCTTGGGTCACGTGCTTTTGGCGCCTCTCGGGCCGTCTTGGCGCCCCCTTGGGCCGTTTTTGGGCCTCTTGAGGGCTTCTTGGACCGTCTTCTTGGGGCAGTCCTGGTGGCCTCGTGGGCCGTCTTGAAGCCATCTTCGGCCGTCTTGGAGCGCTCTGCGGCCATCTTGGCGGCCTTGGTGGCCTGCCTGGGCCGTTTCGGAAGCCACCTTGGGCATCTCGGACGCCTTGGAGAGCGTCAGGAGGGTGCGAGGCAACCCAGCGAGCCTCGGGGAGAGGAGACCAATCAAGGAAGCGCGTCCCGAGGCGGGGGCTTGGGAAGGTACAGAAACCCGGCCAGCCAGGCCTAGGCATTCTTCCACGCCTGTCCGTGTTCAAGGCAACGTGGCGGAGAGGCACCGTGGCCCTTGATCGGCCTCTGGACGGAGGCGCGTCGCTGTCTTTGACGTTTTTGAGACGTCCAGCCTTGCAGAACATATCCATATATAGATATATCTATAATGTATATATGTACACCGTTATAGAGACATGTATGTATGCAGGCATGCATAGTTTTACGTATGTGCGAGTGTACGTGTGAAAGTATGTGTATAGTTATCTGTCTGGCTGGCTGTATGTCTGTCTGTCTGCCTGTCTGTCTGTCTGTCTGTATGTATGTATGTATGTATGTATGCACGTATGCACGTATGCACGCAAGGGCATGCACTTGTGTACGTACACATGTCTATGTGTGAATGTGTGAATGTGTGAATGTGTGTATGTGTATGTGTGCATGCATGTATGCATGCATGTATGCATGCATGTATGCATGTATACATGTATGCATGCACGTGTGCAACATTGAATGCATGCATACATGCATGTATGCATGTATGCATGTACGTATCTACGCGTGTACGTGCTTATATATATGCATGTAGGTATGCTATGTCTATGTCTATATATATATATATATATATATGAGTGCACGTATACATGTGTGTATGTGTGCGTATGCGTATGGTTGTGCATTTGCATGCATGCATGTATGTATACATTCAGTCATGCATGTATGCGTGTATGTGTGTCTGGATGTATGTATGAATTTATGTACGTATGGATGTCTAGATGTATGTATGCACACAATGTATGTTTGAATGCGCACGTACATCAATGTATACACGTATGAGTTTACGTATGCATGCATGTATGTATGAATGCTTGTATGTATGATTGTAAACATGTACACAGTTTGGTCTCAATGCCTGTCTGTCTGTCTGTCTGTCTGTCTGTCTGTCTGTCTTTCTGTTTGTCTGCATGTACGTACTTATGTATGTATGTATGCTTGTATGCGCTCATGGGACTGTGTGAAAGCAGTTCGCGAAATAGTTTGGAGCGCACGCGCTCATTGTCAGTGGATATCTGTGCGCACTTCTCGTATTGGGTAGGTTTGGAGGGGGGAGGCCCCAGTGCAGTCGCATGGGGCCGTTTCGGGATCCTTCTTGCCACTCCCCTGTTCCTCTTCCGCCTACACGTTCGTTCCCTTTCCCTTCTCCTTGGGGCCGAGTGGTGCCTGAGTGCAATGGGGCAGGAGAAACGTCGGGAGGACTGCAGGTCCTGCCCCCCTGACATCTGACGATGCATTTGAAACAGAGGGACGGGAGGGCCAGGCCATCTGTCCGTTATTCGCTATCATAACTGGATGCCCGGTTTTGGCGGGTAGCATTGTTGTCGTAGTCAAACGACGGTTTTGCGTCGATTATGTGTTTTTTCGTTTGTTTTTTGGAGTTCTCGAACCCATCCCCAGAGCCAAATTTTCATCCTGCGTGGTCTTTTGACCTGCGTGGTCTTTTGACGGTCTCAGGGCTAAGCTACGTCGAACACGGCGAACTACCTTCTGGCGCGAATTTGTTCAAGTCGCCGCGAGGTCTCGGGGGAGGTGGCGGACCAGGGGCAACGTTTTGGGGGGACAGGCTCAGGGGGGATGTATTGACCCCCTATCGCTCATTCATCGTCGTCAGGGGCCCGATAGCCCTCCCCCGCCAGGAGCGCGCGGATTCGCCATCGGGGGCCGATCGCCGATCTATCGGCGATGCATGGCCTATGCAGGCTCGATGCTCCTCCCCCTGAGCCAATCCCCCCCTCTCGTTGCCCCTCGGCGGAGGAGAACGGGGAGGAGGAGGGGGGGCGAATTCGTCGGGGGGCGAAGAGGAGGAGGAGCAGGAGGAGGAGGAGGAGGAGGAGGCTCGGAGGAGGAGGAGGGGCGGGAGGATGGCCTCTGGGCCGGTGGGGGCCGCGGGGGGGCCGCGGGCGGCCCCGCGGCGCAGGTCTGCAGCCGACTGTGCGCCCTCGCGCTCGCCTGCAGGGCGGTGCCGGTGCCGCAGAAGTGGGTGGGCGGCCGCCGCGGCGAGGGGGGGTCAGGGAAACGCAAGACCCGAGTAAGCCGGAACTCGGGTTTGCCGACGTTTTTTTGACGTAAGAGTGACCTTTCGCCGGAGTGTCCTTTCGCCGGAGTGACCTTTGGTGCGGGCACAGATGGGTCCCCAAATGGCTGAGAACGAAGCAGCAGCAGCTACTTGCGCGCCCAGGTTTGGTCCCCCCGCGGCACTCAAAAAGTCGCGCACCAAAGGTCACTTTTACCCAGGGTCACTCCTGCGTGTAGCCGAGAGGGGGGGGGTCAGGGAAACGCAAGACCCGAGTAAGCCGGAACTCGGGTTTGCCGACGTTTTTTTGACGAGCGCGTCCTGGATTTTGACGGTGCAGTTTTCGTGGGATGTTTGCAGCGGGAGGTCGCGTCAAATTTCAGATTGGGTCTCGTCATTTTCATGATGGCCCCGTCAGGCCAACCCGAGTCCCCCTTACCCGAGGCTTACGTGTCCCCGAGGGGGGGGGACCCAGCCCTCCAGCGTATTGAGGGCAGAATTCGGGCGGAGTTTTTTCTTCGTGCTCGGCGCCTGGGGCCCTCGCCGGGCCCCGGGATCGTCCAGCAGCGATCCGGGAGGAGAGGCCGGCCAAGGGAAGGGGGTCGGGGTGTTCCGGGGACCGCGCTTATCGATGGCATCAAGTCATCGCATGTCCGGGGTGCGGGGTGGCGCGCCAGGGTGGTCGAGGACCGAGGGCGGTCTTTTTGGGACGCTCTTGGCCCTCTCCGTGGCTTCCGTGGAGCCCTCGTGGCCACGGCTGGGCGCAGCTCGAGTCGGTACGATCAAGCGTATACGGAAAGAATCCGTACGAAGACCGACGGAAATTCCTGATCATTTTGAACAGGACTCGCAGTCGGTGCCGCCGCGGGCGTTATCAATTCAGCCTGAGGTTCCCTGTGCACGTGGGCTCGGCGTTTTTGCTCTTCGCTTTCGGCCTCTGAGCGTGCCGCGTGCCCGCAGCTGCTGTCTTCAGCCGCTGCTTCAGGACTGTTTGACCCTTGCGACGGCGCGCGGCCGTTCCGCTTGCGCTCGCGAACAAAAAGTAACCCCACCAGCTTGCACAGAGGTGCCGCGCAAAGGTGACGCCTGGGCTCCTCCCTCTCCTGCCGCACGGCGGGCGCGGGCCGTCCCCTCCGGTCGCCTGCCCGCCCTCTGCGGACTTCTCGCCGCCCCGGCCCCTCCGCTATCGCGGCTCTCGGCTTGCGGCAGCCTCCCGCGCCCGCCTGGGGTCTGCTGTTTCGGTGCGTTTTTTGCCGTGCGGGTGGCGCTCCCCTCGTTTCCCGAGCGAAGTCCGTCACGCTCCGGCTGGTCGCCTCCGCGTTGCGTTTCGCGGGGCCTTGGCTCGCCTGGGCCGGCCCCAGCCTGGCGGGTGCGCGTCTGCTTGCATCCCCCGCTTCGTGGGACGGGACTTCAACATCAGTCTCTGGCGGTGTCTGGCGATCTGGATTCTGCTCCGTCGGGCGCCTGCGTGTGAGCTGGTTGACGGCCGGATTCGCGTGAAGGGCGCCCGCTATCCAGATATGGTGTGCCCGTTGCTCTTGGCGCCTGCTCCTCGTTGCGCGCCTATTCATTGGCATGCTCGCGGAGTCGCTCAACCTGAAATCCCCCCCGCCCTTTTGGCGTTGCAGCCCGGTGGCGGTTCACCCCCCAGACTAAGGCGCACTTCTGAGCGGCAGCGAGGCCCACCTCCTGTTGTTTTCCGCTGTTTTCTCGTTGTCACTCGTTTTTTTTTTTGTTGTTGTTGTCTTCTCTTTTTTTCATTTTTTTTTTTTTTGGGGGGGGGGGGGGCGGGGTTTATCTCTCTCTCTCTCTCTCTCTGTTTCCCTCCCGCTTATGCAATGCAGGCCGTAGCTAGAGTGCTACGACTTGCTGACGGCGCTCGGCATTTCCGCTACGCTTGCGATCGAAAAAAAAATAGCCCCGCCTTCCCATGCAGAATCGAAGCCCAGGCGAGTTGCCCTTTATCAGTGATGTGGGATGTGGAGGAGCACGCAGTGGAATCGCGGGGTGGAGGAGCCGTCATACCCCACGACGGGGAGGATGGAGGACGAGTCTCTGCGGAGGAGGAGGAGGGGGAGGAGGAGGAGTCTGAGGAGGTGGAGGAGGAGGAGGAGGAGGAGGAGGAGGAGGAGGAGAAGGGGGTGATGGGGGAAAATGGAGGAGGGAAAAGGAGGAACAGGCTGAGGAGGAACGGGAGGAGGAGGGCCAGCCGAATGGCCAGAGGCCTTTTGGTTGCCTTTTTTGTTCCGGAGTCTCTTCGGATGTCTTCCGAAAGCTTCTGGGACATTGTCGTGTGGCGTCTCGGGGGCCTCTTGGCTGTCCTGGGGGCCTCTGGGAGCGTGTGCGGTGTCGCGGGAGAGCCTCGTGGGAACATTTTGGGGACCTTTGGGGGCCTCCTTGCGTCCCTCTGCGAGCCCTTTTGGGGCACTCTTGGGAGCCTTGGGGGCCATCTTGGAGGATATCGGTCAAAGAGGGGGGGGGGTAATAAATTAAAGTCCCCCCCATCAGGGGGCCGAAATTGGCCCAAAACCTAAACCAAGAATACACTGTGTGCCCCGTCGTTGCGGCCATCCTGGACTCCTTGAACGGGTTGCGAACCCCCCCTTCCGTCCAGGTGCACGGGTATGGGGTAGGGGAAGGGGTAGGCCACTCCCCGAAGAGAAGCGGGGGATTAGAAGAGGAAACGCCCTGAACCACTGACGCCCACAGGGCTGGTTGGATTTGGGACACAGGACCGCCTGCCCGTCAGTGGTGGCTGTCGGTCTGGGACAACATTTGTTGTGGGGCACCGTGCCCACCAGGGGTAGATCTAAACGGTGTTTTGGCGATTTCGTGGGCCGTTTTAGTTTCGATGCTGTTTTGCGTTAAAGGCGGATTGAAGACATAACGAGGGAACACGAAATCACAACGAAAACGAATCTCACTGTTTAGGTTCAGCCCTGGTGCCCACTTTTGTCCGTGCCCATGTCACATGTCGGGCGTCCAGACCGAGAAGCGGCCCAGGATGGACCCTGGGAGGGGCTGTGCTTGGCATCGCTCGGACGTCTGCGTTTTTTCTCGGCGAGAGCCATCGAGGGCCATCATGGACCATCGAGCAAAAAAACACGCCCGAAACGGACAACAATCACGGAACATGGACGTCCGAGCGACGGCACGTGTGGGACTGGCCCCCGAGCGGGCGTTGGTCGAGGGCGGGGCGGCGGGGGCGGCCGTCGGGGAGGCCAGGTCCTCTTGGAAGGGCTCGTGGATTCTCGGGAAGCCTTCCTCGAGGGTGGGAGGGCTGCCAAGGCGCCCTTGCCTTCTTAGAAAAGCGCCTTCTCGCCCTCCCATGGCCTGGGGCCTCTCCGATGGATGCTCCTCCTCCCCTCTTCCACCTCGAGGGAAAGTGGACTGTGTGGTTCTGCCCTTCTGGCTGGGCCCGTGCACGAGGTGCGGTAGCCCTGGGGGCGCGGACGTCCCTGAGGCCCGAGGGGTGTCCTCCTGCGGTAGGGTGAAGCTCCAGGGGGGTCAAGCTCACCATCGGGGCTTGAATATCAGTGCCGTGATCGAAAACCCGTTCCATCGAAAACAGCCAAGGGGCGCGAAGCTAATTGCGCCGCGCGACCCTCCCGACGTTTGGGTCAGGGACAAGTCGCCAGCAGATTCGTGAAGACTTTACATGTTTCCGCGACCTGCTTGTACACATCACGTGGCAGCACAAATACCAAGCGAGCACTTGCTTGCCATCCCCTTATTCCCCAGTGAGGCTTGCCTAAGTCGTTTTTTCTGTTCTTACTCGGTTAAATGTTGGTGCCTCCTACTGTTTTTGTAGTGGCCTCCAGCCAGTGCCGCCAATCCAGGACGCTTTTGATGCTATTGCTGGGATGGACGATGACGGCGACAACGGACGACCAACGGTCGACGAGTGGGATCATCACGACGACGACAGACGAACGGGTTAACGACGACGGTTGACGCCGACGATGACGACGACGACCACGACGACGACGGGGGAAAGGAGGACGAGGAGGAGAAAGAGGAGGCTGATGATGATGACGATAACGGTGACGTTTACGATTATCGAAGACGCCTACTGCGAATCACCGCCGCCCCCTGCCTTTTTGGAAGCGCCTATGTGGCCGAACGTTGAGGCCAGACCTGCCAAGCTATCGGACCATGTGTTCCCCGAATCGGTTTGGAAAGCCTTCGTGGAACACGTGGGCATCTTGAAGGTCATCTTGGCCGTCTGGAGGCCATTTTGACCCTTTCGGGCTTTCTTGGCGGACGTCTTGGAGGGCTCTTGGGCCGTCTTGGAGGCCACCTTGAGCGTCTTGGAGACCTCGTGGGCCGTCTTGGGGGCCCCTTTGGGCCGTGTCTTGAGCCTCTTGGGCGATCTTCGGGGGCATTTGGGCCGTCTCGGGCCGTCGGAAGGCAGAAAACAAGCAAATGCCACAATCCGTCAAAAACTAATGTGACATCAATGATTTTGGCCTTGTCGGGCCTTCCAGGAGGCCCTCTTGGAGGCCGTCTTGGGCCATCTTAGGACCATGTTCGGCCGTCTTGGTGAGCTCCTGGTCCGTCTGACGCCGTCGGAAGCCGTTTGGGGGGCCTCTATGGGCCAACTTGGGGCCCTCTTGGAATGCTCCAGGGCCGTCTTGGAGGCCATCTTGGGCGTCGTAAAGGCCTCCTGTGCCGTCTTGGGGGCCTCTTGGGGCCGTCTTGGGGCCCTCTTGGGCCGTTCTGGGGCCATCTTGGAGGCCTCTTGGGCGATCTTTCGGCGATCTTTGGGGGCTCTCGGGCCGTCTCGGGCCGTCGGAAGGCCGAAAAGAAGCACATGTCAAAATCCGTCCAAAAACCCTGGGACAATCACTGTTTTTGGCTTCTTCTGGCCTTCCTGGAGGCCCTCTTGGGGGCCTCTTGGGCCGTCTTGGGCCAGCTTCGAGCCAACTTCGGCCATCTTGGTGGGTTCCTGGCACGTCTGACGCCGTCGGGAGCCGTCTTGGGGGCCTTTCTGTGCCGACTTGGGGCCCTCTTGAGGCGCTTCGGGGCCGTCTTGGGGGCCATCTTGGGCGTCTTGGAGGCCATCTAGGGCGTGTTGGAGGCCTCTTGGGCCCTCTTGGGGCAGTCTTGGAGGCCACTTGGGCCCTCTTGGGGCCCTCTTGGGAGCCTCTTGGGCGATCTTGGGAGCCTCTTGGGCCGTCTTGGGCCGTCGGAAAGCCGAAGAGGCGCAAATGCCAGAATCCTTCAATAATCTAAGGCAAATCTCGTCGGGCCTTCCTGGAGGACCTCTGGGAGACCTCTTGGGCCGTCTTGGAGGCCTCTTGCGGGCCTTTTGGACCGTCTTAGACTGTCTTGAGGACATCTTGGGCCGTCTTGGGTACATCTTGGAGCCATCTTAGCCGTCTTTGAGGCCATGTTGGCCGTTTTGGAGCAACTTGGAGGCCATCCTGGGACATCTTGGCCGTCTTGGAGGCCATCTTGGGGCAAGAAAGGCGACGACAGGTGGGTTTTCCGGGTTGCCGGCGGGACGGGCCGAAGCCCCAGGGGGAGTTTCTTGGGAACAGGAACCAAAACCAACACCGAAATAGTTCAGCACGCCAGGCACCCCATTGATAAATCAAAAGGGGGCGGCGGATGTAGTGGCCTTCGGCCAATGCCGCCACCGTGCCTGAGTGGTGTCGGAGGGCTTTTCAGTGTTCACTGGGATCTCGTGGTAGGTCTCTCGGGGGCCTCATGGGTACACTTTTGAGGCTTCCTGGGGGCCGTTGTGGGGACCCTCGGGGCCTCTTCTGGGCCTCTTGGGTCCTGCTGGGAGCCTCTTGGGGGCCTCTTGGGACCTCTTGGGGCCCTCTTGGGGTCCTCTTGGGGGCCTCTTGGGACCTCGGGGGCTTCTGGAGGCCGAGGGCTCGAAATTGACGTTCGGGTTCCCCGTCTGGCTCCCCTCTTGGAGCCGTCTTGAGAGCCTCTGGGGCCGTCTTGGTGGTTTCGTTGGCAGTCTTAGGGCTCTCTTGGGCCGTCTTGGGGCGATCTTGGGGGCCTGTGGGGCCGTCTTGGGGCGATCTTGGGGTGGGGGCCTCTGGGGCCGTCTTGGAGCGTCGGGAAGCCGAAAAGGCGGGAAGGCCAGAATCCTTCCAATACCATGGCTTCTAAGGGTCCTCTTCTGAGGGCTCTTGGGGGCTTCTTGGAGCGTCTCGGCGGCCTCTTGGGCCGTCTGGAGGTCATCTTCGGCGTCTTGGAGCACTTTTTGGGCTTCTCGGAGGCTTCTTGGGCCCTCTTGGCCCATCTTGGGGCCCTCGTGGGCCCGGAAAAGCCCCTCCGGAAAGCGGACAATTCGTCCCCTCCCCCCCTTCCCGGGCAGAGCCCCCCCGGCCCCCCCCCAGCAGAGCTGAAGCTCAGGCTGTAGGCTGTAGGCTGTAGCTGAGACTTTTTCTAACTCACACGCCGCATCGGCGGACTTTGCCCGTTGCTCGAAATTTTCTCGGGTTCCTCGGCTTCCTCGGGCTCACCGCTCCCGCTTGCCCCAAGCAATGCCAAGCAATGCCAGGCAATACCAAGCAATGCCAAGCAATGCCAGGCGAAGCCGAGCGAAGCGCCCAGCGATGCGCCCATGCAATCGGCTTTCCCCTACTTGGGGTCGCGCCGATTTCATGCGGCTTAGCTCCGCGCAGTAATCCGGCCGAGTCGGGTTGAATTCGAAGGAAGCGCAATCCGGGCTGCTTTAGCTCCATCGGGCCTAAAGTGGCCCATCGGCGTTTTGATCCGGGGCCGGCGGGCGAAGGCCTCCCAGGAGGAGACGGTCTACTTTTTGTGGTTTGGCGAGGAGCCCGGATTATCGGGCCTGCCGCCCCCCCTCAGACAATGTCGGTTGCGCAGGTCCGACGCAGTTTTTGTGAACGCGGGTATACGCGGGGCTGTCCTCCACGGGGGGCAGATCGTCCTGATCTCGGAGGTGGTGGTAACATTCGGGCTTCCTAGGTAGCCGAAAGAAATCCACCGACATCAAGATCTAGGGTAATCTTCCCCAAGGGGGAGGTCACCCCCTGTGTCGGTAGTGATGCCCCCTTCCAGGCCTCCAGCACCTCCTCCCCCGACCTCCGCGCGCGTGTCTCAGCTCACTGCAACATGTCGTGGAGGAGGGGCAGGAGGGGGAGGAGGAGGAGGAGGAGGAGGAGGAGGAGGAAGAGGAGGAGGAGGAGAGCTGTCTTGTTTCAGGCATTTGCTTGAGGGGCGGCTTTCTTTCTGCACCTGACAGTTTGATTTGTTCCCCGCTCACACGTGCCATGGTGGTGTCTGCTCGACTGGACTGGGTGATGAGGCAGTCCGCCGCATGGAGACACGTGCACCTCTCTTTGAGCCAGGTTCGGGACGCAGGCAAGGCCCACATCAAAATGGTTTTCGCCCGTGCCGGCGCGTCGTCGGCAAGTCCAGTGCAGGCCGCCGCGCTACGTGCGCTCGTTGTGGCCTTTCTCGTGCAGCTCCCGCCCGACTTCACTGCTGTGGATCGGGGCCATCTCCACAGCGATGGCACATCAGTCGTTCAGGTATGGCTCTCACCACGTCATGCGGGTGCCCCTGGTCTTCCTGCTCGCGCGGCCCCTCCAGCTCGTGCGCAAGGACCTGGCGAAGATGGAGACCTGGTCGCCCGCGGAGCGGGACGTGGTTCCGGCCAAGGCAGCGCGGGGCACGCCTCGGCGCCGGGCCATTGACACATTGAGTGCTGCCCCTCGCGAGGACGACAACCCGGATTCGTCCCAAGAAGCAGAGCCTGCTGATGTTGCGATCCAGATGCCTGTTATCGAGGCTGCAGCCGCTCTTCCTCCACTGATGTCGACTCCTGGGGGTGCATGCGCCACTCTCGGGGGTGGACGGACCTCCTACCCTGACATGTCGATTAAGGAGTTGGCCGTTTTTGGTTCACGAGAGGGCGTCGCGGCCGTCAATTTTGCGGGTCCAGGTCCGTCGGTTTCGGTCCCAAGCCGGTTTCACTAAGGGGAGGTCTACTAAAGGGAGGTTTGTCCAACGCCGACATTTCGGAATTGTCTCGCCAGCTTCGAGCTCTGAGCGAACGCGTGACGCCCGCGATGCACGGCGCAGGCTTCCCCCTTCCTCAGTGGCTGGCCTCAGTCGCAGCCCCCTCCGCGCCGTCCTTAGCAGATTTGGAACGTCAGTTGAAAGCTCCGCGTGATTCCAGCGGTTTTAGCTGCCCTGGCACGTGAACAGTTGAGTCGCCAGAGTCAATTCCCGCAACGAGCAATTGGAGTTTCGGCCTCGGGTGGATTCGGCGCTGGTCGCGGCTCTTAAAATTGCCCCTGGCCCCGTGCGGCCCCTGTGTGGCGTTGGGGTTCTCCTGGACACTATTAGCCCGCGCGCCCTTCTTGCGGGCCTTTCTCTCCTTTTCTTCTTCTTCTTTCGTCCTCCATTGCGCCCCCCTTTTTTTTGGGGGGGCCTATGCTTTTGGCGGTGCTTTCCGTGCGGCCCGTGGCTCCGGGGACCCTCGTCGCCTCCGCCCCCCCTGCTCGTTCTCTTCTCGGTCTCATCTCATTCGGGGCGTCGGCCCTCTGAAGAAGAAGAAGAATAAGAACAAAAAAATAAGGAAAAAGGAAAAGGAAAAGGAAAAGAAGAGGGGGAGGAGGAGGGGAAGGAGGAGGAGGAGGAGGAGGAGGAGGAGGAGGAGGAGGAGGAGGAGGAGGAGGAGGAGGGGAAAATAAACAGCAGTCTTGCCCGGCGCTTCCTCGGGGCGCCCCCGAGGCTCCCCCGAGCGGGCTACCAGTCGAGGAGGCCCCCTGCTGCCCTCGGGCGCGCCCCCGCCGCAGGTGGGCAGCTCCGTCGCCGTCGGCTTCGATGCCGCTGCGCTGCCCCCGCGCTCGCTGGCGGAGGAGGAGGCGCCCACCCCTTTAGGGGGGGAAGAGGTACCTGCTACCCTTGCCTCGTGTCCCTCCTTTTTTGGGGGGTCTCCTGGGAAACCCTCGTCGCCACGGCTGGATTCGCTTCGGAATCCGTGTCAGACTTCACCCCAGGAGAGGTCTGGGGAGTAGCGGTATCGGTACATATTGGTTTCCCCACCTCCGGGTGGCCCACCTTCAGACCCCGGGGTCGCCCCCAATTATTCTTCTCCGCTCAATTTGTCGAGGCTTCCCAGGTGGGGTCCGAGCAGATGGTCTGCACGAGCGATATGGGCACGGAAAGAATGGGTACAATGCCCAACAGCGGATTTTGTTCATTTTGAACAGGACTCGTTGTCCACGCCGCCGCGGCCTGTGTCCATTCGAGACAGAACCAACAGCGGCCGCTGTTGCGTTGGGGCAACATTTGTTGTTGGGCATTGTACCCGTTCTGTCCGTACCCATCTCGGGCGTCCAAAGATGGGGTCGGAGGATCGCGCCGCATCGGCGATGCGGCTCGATGCGGAGCCTGGGCCTCTCCACGCCGACATCGCCGACGCATCGCCGATGCATCGACGATGCATTGACGATGCGGAACGATTTTCCGCCAGCCGGACCCCGTTAGGGAGGCCTCTACATCTGCTTTTGGCCCAGACCTCCAGCGCACCGACCAAAAAACACGACGGAGGTGTTTTTCGCAGTCTTCGGCCACCGTGGCGGCCCATTGTCAAAACAGGCCAGAGCTCCAAGGACTTCGTATGAGAAACAACAAGACGTCGGATGACTACGCTTCTCTTTCTCTCTCTTTCTGTCTTGCTCTTGATCCCCCTTCGGAGGAGGAAGAGATACCTGTACCGCTGATTGTCTTATGACGATCCAACCTGCTTTAGCCTTGGCCACCAGCAGAGCTGTCGAACACCAATCAAGCACGATAATTGGAGGGCCCTGAAGGGTTACACCCCTGGGCAGACACTATTTCTACTGCTTTATTGTGTGCTGGAAATCTGTGTGGGATGTTGTCCTTCGGCGCGATGGGAACAACATAATGCTGGTCCTGGGGAGCCCCTGTCGCCACGGCCGGATTCGATTCGAAATTCAGGTCAGGACGCACCTCGGTAAAATATTCGGGGCGTAGCAGCATGGGTACCGTTTTGCCCTTAAGTGTTCTATATGTCCCTCTCTCTCCCTTCCTTTGTTTCTCCCACCTCCCTCCTCCTCTGCCTCGTTCCTCCTGCCCCTCTCCCCGCCCTCTCTCCCCCTCCTCCGCGCCAACCTCTCACCCGTCTCCCCTGGCCTTTGTATGGATTCGTGCTCCTCTCCTTGGGCTTTCCTTCCTGGCTTACCCCCCTCCTTCCTCCAGCATCTCTGGCGACGGGGGAGGATGAGTGCGGGTAAAAAAGGGGGAGATGAGAGAGCGGACAGGGGAGGATGGGAAAGGAGGCCTACAGTAGGAAGGATGGTGGAAAGGGGATGAGAGAGGGAGCAGTTCAATGAAGTACCACGATGGCACCATGACAGTGTACGAAGGTGGGATTTTAACATGGAATGTGAATACGAAGCGCGCTCTTGCGCTCGTTCCCCGCTCCCCCTCCCTTGTGTTTTTGTCGCACAAAAGCCTCCTACGCCCAGTCTCGATCCTCGGACGTCCAAGGATAGACTGACGCGCTTGTGGGAAGGACGCCATCCCAAATCAGGGTCCCCTTGTGCATGCCAAGTCGGCATGAAGCCAGCAAACTCGCATTGCTCGGACCTGTGGTGAGAGTTCTCCGTCGAGTGCCCCTGAGCGCAGAAACCGCTGGCCGTCGTGATAAAACGGTGCGGAGTAAGTATCAGAGGATGTGGAGTTATTCCTGCAGCAAGGACGAGCGGGGTGAGTTCCCCCCCGACGTCGGAGTACGTCTTCCGTGTGGGAAACCGTGCGGAGTATTATTTCACAGCAACGAGCATGTAGGAATTCAAACGATTCCAGAGAGCTTGGGTGTGGGCCGACGACACCTACTCCACCGCCGCTGGAATCATGTTGTCGGATCCCACAGTTGGAAGGGGGTTCCACGTCTACTGGGACTGTCAAACTTTAGGAAAGCCATTGTACCCCGCCCCTCCCCGCAGCGCTCCTCCCTCCCTTCCCCAGGTGCGGCGCAGGGTGGTGGTGAAGATCTTCGACTGGGGCAGGCCCTCGGCAGGGGCTGGGCTCAGACCCCGCCGCCCCTGTCCCGCGAGCTCTCGAGGGGGGGGGGGGGCTCAGGGGCACTTGCTTGTCGCTTGGCGCACGCGGCGGAGGGCCTTCCTGCCCGGCTACCCGCCCAGACTTCTGATGTTCCAACCTGTTTCCGCCTTGATCATCAGACAGTATTTCGAGCGCCAGAAAATAAAGTACCGAAATTCGAGGGTGTTCACGTGTCGGGCCCTGGGAGACACTCGCCCGACACTGCTTCGACACTCTTTCGACACTTTTCCGGGTGCTCGAAATTATTTATGGGATGTGGTCCTTAAGTACGATGGGAGCAACATAAGCCTAGACCTCAGAGGGAACGTCAGGGTCCAGGGGGGCCCGAGTTTGTCGGACGGTTCTGTCGGTTCTCGGCTGTTTTCCGGCCTCGGGGTGCTCTCCAGCAGTGGAGCTTCGCCGAGGGTGTTCCACAGTCCCGAGTTGCCGCCGCAGATGATGGGCTTGTTTTGCACGACCACCACCATATGTTGGAGGGTGAGGGGGTCATCCTCCTCCTCCTCCTCCACCTCCTCCACCTCCTCCTCCTGCTCCTCCTCCTCGTCCTCCTCCTTCCCCCCTCCAGCTTATGGTGGTGGTGGTGGGAAACAGGCCCATCAGCAGAGCCGAGTTCTGACCCGATGACCAAGGAGCAACGTCAGGGAGAAGTGGGTTCCTGGTGCGATGCGTCGGCCCACGATCGCGCATCGATCGCGCGTCTCGGGGGAGGGGCGGGAGCACCCTTGGCACTGCTGTGTCCTGGAGAGAGCTGGGGTCCAGGGCTTCGGGCGTCGAGCAAGGGGGGTGCGATAGATCAGGAGGGACAAAACCACACACAGACACAATTAATTGTCGATTCCCAGAACATATTGGAAAATATGGGAAGTAGGGGGGAAGACGAAAACACAGAAAATATAACAAATATGGGGAATCCGGCTATTTGTGTCTACTTATTGAATCGCTTTGCTCATTCCGCCGGCCCGTATTGTGCCATCGCGGGTTCTTGGGGGGTCTTGGGAGCCCTTGGAAGCTTCGTGGGAGCTTCTTGGGGATTTGGGGAGGCCTCGTGGATGGCTCTGGGTGGGCCCTCTTGGTGGTCTCTTGGGGGGGGTCTGCCTGGCCTCTTGGGGGCCTCCTGGGAGCTTCCTGGGGGTCTCTTCTCTTGGGGGCCTCTTGGGGCTTTCTTGCGGCCTGTTGGGGACCTCTTGGGGCTCTCTTGGGGGCTTCGTGGGGCTACTTGGGGGCTTGTAGGGGCATTTCGGGGGCGTGTTTGGGCGGGAGGCTCAAAATTTCCGTTCAGGTTGCCCCTATGGACCTCAATCATGGGGCCGTCTTGGGGCCAAGATTGGGCCTTCTTGGAGCGCTCTTGGGCCGTCTTTGAGCGGTCTTGAGGGTCTCTCGGGCTGTCTTGGGGTGATCTTGGGGGCCTCTTGGACCGCCTTGAAAGGTGTGAAAGACGAAGAGGCGGATATGTTAAACATGCACGCTTTCCGAAGGGAATGGTACGATTTTTGCTTGTGGGAGCCCTCTTGGGACGCCGCTTAGGGACCTCTTGGGGCGTCTTGAAGGCCTGTTGGGCCGTCTTGAGGCCATCGTAGGCGCTTGGGGGTGATATTTCGGCGTCTCCCGGCTCTCTTGGACCGTCTGGAGGGCTTCTCGGGCCCCTCTTGGACCGATTTGGAGCCCTCCTGGGCTCCGAAAAAGAGTTCTTGAGGGTGTCTTGGGCCTTCTTGGAGCGCTTTTGGGCCGTCTTGGAGCGGTCTTGAGGGTCTCTCGGGCCGTCTTGGGGTGATCTTAGGGGCCTCTTGGACCGCCTTGTAAGGTGTGAAAGACGAAGAGGCGGATATGTTAAACATGCACGCTTTCCTAAGGGAATGCAGCGATTTTTGCTTGTGGGAGCCCTCTTGGGACGCCGCTTAGGGACCTCTTAGGGACCTCTTGGGGCGTCTTGAAGGCCTGTTGGGGCGTCTTGAGGCCATCGTAGGCGTTTGGGAGTGATATTTCGGCGGCTCCCGGCTAACTTGGACCGTCTGGAGGGCTTCTCGGGCCCCTCTTGGACCGATTTGGAGCCCTCCTGGGCTCCGAAAAAGAGTTCTTGAGGGTTTGTTGGGCCCTCTTGGAGCGCTCTTGGGCCGTCTTCGAGCGGTCTTGAGGGTCTCTCGGGCCGTCTTGGGGTGATCTTGGGGGCCTCTTGGACCGCCTTGTAAGGTGTGAAAGACGAAGAGGCGGATATGTAAAAAATGCACGTTTTCCTAAGGGGATGGGACGATTAGGGACCTCTTGGGGCGTCTTGAAGGCCTGTTGGGCCGTCTTGAGGCCATCGCAGGCGTTTCGGAGTGATATTTCGGGGTCTCCCGGCTCTCTTGGACCGTCTGGAGGGCTTCTCGGGCCTCTCTTGGACCGTTTGGAGCCCTCCTGGGCTCCGAAATGGGACCTTGCTGGGAGTCTGCCGGGAGTCTGCCGGGACCTTGCCAGGAGTCTGCCGGGACCTTGCCGGGGTACTTTTCGTCCGGGGACCCCCAGGGCCCGCCCCGCGCGCGCGAACTAGAAATATTGTTGAGCAGTTACCGGAGATCTTAGCACGCCTCTGGCCCGTTGTGCCGGCGAATTTGTGTGTCCCACGGCCCCTTCATACAATGGGGGTAAAGCAAGGTGCACCCTTTGTGCCCCGAAGGTGCCCAGAAGGGGTGTGAAAGGTGAACGCTTCTTCCCCCGCGTTTATCGCCCCTCATGAACTAACGCCCGAGGGTTTCTTCTGTTGGTGACCCCGTCTCCCGGTGCCTCGTCTGAGGGAGGCTGGCGAATTCCGCTTGATAGCAAAGGTGGTGAGGTCAAATGCTCAATCGAATACACAAGCGCGGTTCGGTTCGCACGAGCCCTCGCGAGGAAAGTGCGCACGCGTTCTCGGACCCTCGCGGAAGAACGGTGTCTGCGGAGCGTTTTGTGCAGAATTTTTCTGAGGGACGCGAGAAAGAAGTGTGACACCATTGTGCGAATATTTCAAGCCGTTGACTCTGCGCGTGCTCGCTTCAGAAATGCGCGCCCCGCGCGGAGAACCCTCTGCAAATAGCAAGGTGCGGACGTCCCAGAAGGCCCAGGAAGCCCCTGAGCGCTCCTGGATGCCACGGGAACCGGCATCCTGCGCAATCAGCGAAGGATGGTGGCCCCAGGAGCGCGGAGGCAGCGTAAGTAACAAGGATGCTGGCCCTGGGGGCAGAGACGCATCTAAATTCACGAGGGATCGAGGTCCTGGGAGTTGGGCGGGGCGTAATTCACGAGGGATCGTGGTCCTTGAAACGCGGTGGCAGTGTAAGTTACGAGGGCTCGTGGCCCTGAGAGCGCGAAGCCAGCATCATTTGCAAGGGATCGTGGCGCGGACGCAGCGTAATTCACTACGGATTATTGCCCTTGGAGTGCGGACTCAGCGAAATGTCCAATGGACCATGCTTTCGGAGCGCGGACACAGTGTAATGTACGGGGGATCGTGGCCCTGGGAGTGCGGACGCAGCGTAATTCACAAGCGATCGTGATACTTAGAGTGCAGACGCAGCGTATTTTCTTAGGTATTGTGGCACTGGGAGCGCGGGTCAGCATCATTGTCGAGGGATCGTGGCTCTGGGCTTTCGGAGCATGCGTAATCTACAGGGGTTCTTGGCTTCTGGAGCGCGGATCTAGTTAAAGTGGCAAGGCCTTGGGAGTGCGGATCCAGTGGAGAAGATTTTCATAGCAGTATTGGTCGTCCCCAGTCTCGTCCTCTGGCGTTTCGTGGTGCGTCCCGTGACACTTCCGCTGGCACGACCCCTGGTTTGCGCGTCTCTTGGCACGTCTGCGGCGTGTCCCCTGATACGCTCCGTGGCTCATCCCATGGAGCCTCCCTTGGCACGTTCCCTGGTGTGTTCCTCGGCGCTTCCCTTGGCACGTCCCCTGGCGCGTCCATTGACACGACCTCTGGCACGTTCAGTGGCGCGTTCCGTGCCACGTCCCCTGGCTCGTCCTTTGGCGTTTCTCATGTCCGTTCCTTGGCGCGTCCCCTGGCGCATCCCTTGCCACGGCACGTCCCTTAGGACGTCCCCTGGCATGACGTCCCTTGGCACGTCTCCTGGCACGCCCCCTGGCACGTCCCTTGGCACGCCCCGTGGTTCCTGACACGCCCATGCGACGTCCCCAGAACAGCGTCCCCTGGCGCACCCCCTGGTGCGCCCCTGGCACACCCCGTGGCGCGTGCATGCGCCCTGCGCCCCCTGTCTCTTTCGTCTCGTTGCAGACGCGAATAGGATCGCGAGCTCGGGCTGGTTGAGCGCCCCGCGCGTTTCGACTACAGCACTATAGCCAGTTTGGGCAGCCATGCGGTCAGGCAGCTCAAGCAAAAGTATTGAGCAGCACACCTCCTCACTGTCCGGCACAGCATGGCACAGCGCAGCAAAAGCACCGCCCCTGGCACGGTCTCGCCACCACGGACATCTTCCTCGCTGCCTCCTCCCATTGCCCAAGTTACTGGCGAGCGCGTGCCCCTGACCCTGGAGGCCTGGGAGGCACCGTGGAAAAGGGTGAGCAGCATCGATGCCATTCCGAGCCAAGCGGGGTCCATGCCTCGACGTCCTGACCTGGAGTGATCCTCGAGGGAGAAGGACGAGACGTTTGCGAGGGTTCCGGAAGCTTGGACCAGGTCAGGTCGGGCAAGCCAACAGTCGGAAGGCGAAAGAGTCCGCGACTGACAACCGAGACATTGGCCCAAGAGGTCCTGACCGCTTCTCTGGGAAAAGTGTTTTGTCCCAGACGCGTTTTCGATGGTCCTGGGGCCCGATGACGGGCTTCAGATGCCGAGATCGAGGAAACACGCCGTGGTTGAAGCATTGCAGGGTCGGAGATTTGAAAACTCTGTGGGGAATAAGGCAAACATACTGTAGAGCGACTGCGCGCGCTGAGAGATTCGGCCGCGAAGCAGAGACGTCCAAACAAGGCAGTCTAGCAAACGAGTAAGACATGCCCAGTGGTGGTCGCAGCGTCCCCTGGGAAAAGGACGATTGAAACAATGCTCCCTGTTCTCGTCGTCGTCGTCGGTGCTGTCGAGGCCGCCAGGCCGCCGCCAGCGACCCAGACGAGAACCAACTCTTCTCCTACACCGTCCCTGCCCGACGTTCTCAGTCTGGACCCCCCCCCCCCCCGATGGCCCGACCCGTGCCGCGCAGGTCGGAGCTCAACACGCCCGAGAGGCCCGCCGCCGCGCCTCCCGCGCTTTCTGCGCCGGCCGGCGCAGCGGCGGCGACGCCGCCGCCGCAGGACGAGGGGGAGGAGCGGGCAGGGGCGAAGGAGGGCACTTTTTGGTCGGCTCGCGGCGGTGCTCCAGCCTCGGGGTGCGGGGAGGAGGGGAGGGCGGGAGGGTGAGGAGGCTGAGGGGGTGGAGGAGGAGGTTGACGGCCCAGAGTGTGTGAGGATGGGGGAAGGAGGCGGAGGACGAGAACGAGAGCACGAGGCATAAAGGGAGGCGAGCGGAAATGGAGGGAAGTGCCTTCAGAAGAGATCTTTCACACCCTGGCGGGGTTCAGTCCCATGCAAGGGGCCACAGACCACCCTCCCCGATCTTTTGCTGGATGGACCAAACCAAGAGATGAGAAAGCCAGCTCCGTTTTGTGGTGTTCGAGCTTTTGCGCCTCTGGAGCTGCCGTTCAATACTTGCACGGCAAAGGCACTTGTGTGCATGAGAAATGACGCAAGCGCATGTTGCCACCCACCTTCCAGCAAATGTTGTTACAGTCG
This sequence comes from Prorocentrum cordatum, assembly GCA_963575745.1. Classification (NCBI taxonomy): domain Eukaryota; class Dinophyceae; order Prorocentrales; family Prorocentraceae; genus Prorocentrum; species Prorocentrum cordatum. The sequence continues at coordinate 78,156 of CAUYUJ010012359.1, read as the reverse complement.
CGAATGTTGAGTGGTTCGATTTTGCGAACATCTAGGGTATCTTTACTTCCTCTCAATCCCTGATACCTCGCGCGCCGACCTGAGTACAACACGCCCACGCCCCCCGAGTAATAGGCACCCCGGCGCCGACCCCAAGGAACAATAGGGAGGTGAATTCCCTTGGGAGACGGAGGGGAACGACGATACATCACATGTAGGAACGCGCAGTTCAAACAGGAGGGGTGGCCAGCCCATGCTGCCCCACAATCCTCTGTCGCAATGTCTTGTGATATGGACGACCTTCCGTAGAGGCGTCGCGAAGACGTGGTGATATGGACGACCGTCCGTAGAGACGTCCGTGATATGGGTGATTGATTTCTTCGTGGCAGCGGGGAGGCACGAATATGCCAGGAGTCAACCATGAAGGTCTTCGCTTCTTGTTGTCATTGTGAATGTCTCTTGAGGCGTTTTGCGAGGCATCTGGGGCGGTCTTGGTGCTCAGTTGAGGCCCTGCATGATCTGCCCTCCCCTTCCAAACAGGCCTGGGGGCACCCGAGTGGGTCCCCAACTCCGTCACCAAGAGGGAACCCCGTGCGTTGGGGTTACGGTCCCGGGTCCCTAGCCACAAGAAGACGCAACGTGATCAACTACGGTATGCTATAGGAAATGCAAGCAGGGGCGGCCTGGCAGGGGCGGCAGGGGAAGGAGAGGAAGGGGAAGAGGGGGAGCTGAGCGGGGTGGGCGATCTGCCCTCCCTCCCTTTCTCCGCCTCCCCTCTCGGGGGCAGGAGACGCGACACCACCACCACTGGGGGGGGCCACCTCCAGCGGGGGGGGTTCTCGACGCCTCCCCGAGCTGGGGCCAGGGGATGTCTCGAGCGAGCGAGGGGTGGGGCCCACGCCACCCGGGGGGCACCGCCTGGCTCCTCCCCCCGGTGGTCCTTGGCGGTGGCGGTGTCGCTGTTCATTGTTCCTGCTTCCTCTTCCCGTGGAGCCCGATTCGATTTTAACGTGCTTCGGAGCTCTTGCTCATCTTTGGGGGCTACGTTCCGAGGCCCGCTGCGGAACCCGCAGATACAGTCACTGCGAAGGAAGACCTCTCACAGAGTTTCCAAGCTTCCTCGTTCAAGCGTACTATGCTCCCAGATGGCAGCACCTTCATGCATGCAGTGCTTGAGCTGTGCCTTGCTGGCTGGTGGTTTGCAGTCGTAGACGGCGAAGGCTTCTCGGCATGATGTATGATTTGTTGCCTCCCTGCCACCCCCAGTCTGCTCCAGCAGATGAGTTCGCGGCCTTCTGTAAGGTCGTGATGTTTGCGATCGAGCCTTCAGGTTTCTATATAGACGCCCAGCTTGCAAAGGATCATTGTTCTCGCCAGCGTGGGGATCAGTTGTCTCCTGAGCGTTGCTACAGTGGTTTCTCGCTCTCGTGTCTCAGTGATCTGTTGAAGGCTATAGAGGCCTGCACAGAGTCAAGGCCCACCAGGCTATATATTAGTGCAGATTGGCGCATGATACGACGTGCCGTTTGGGGGACCATTGGGCGGACATAGGGGCCAAGCACGGTTCTGCGGGGGAACGCCACCTCAGACATCCTCAGTCTTTCCAGTGTGACATTGCCCGCCTAGATCTAGATATCAAGATGTCTACGTAGGAATGTGGCCAGGCTTGACAATTCAATTGATGTCGTCATGGCCACGTTTGGATGTGTTAGAAGCTGTGCGGATTGAAGCGTCCAAGGTCCCTCCGCCCTCTGGGAATTCCATGTGCGACTGGCAGGCCATCCCGCAGACTCAGTTCGCATCGTATCCTGGCTTTTTGGAAGTGCTCAGCCTGTGGCAGAGTGAGCCGCTCTACCTCTCATGGTCCTCCTCCCCCTCCAGTGCGCTGCAACCCCGTGTTCGGCTTCCTCCTCGGCAGTGCTCGAAGGCAGCGGTCACAAGTGCCTCACAGTCGCCTGCTCAGAAGCCGCCTCGTTTGTCCTTTGTTTGGAGTGCTACTCTTACTCGTCTCACGGGCGAGTGTCTGGTTGGGGGGTGAGTGCAAGGATTCTGCGAAGTCCACCAGACGTAATAACTGTGGACCGATCCGTAAGGGCCGCCACCCCAAGCGCCCAGAGGACACGGTCGAGCGTGGCCAGCAGGCCATTCCTCCAGGCTGAGCTCTGCTTGTCTCTGTTGCTGCAGCCCTGGGCCCCGCTTCTTCCGAGGCCCCTGGTGCCGGCAGCTCCGCTCCTCCCCACCCCGCGGGTCAGGCCCGAGGGCTTCGGCCCTCCTTCGTGGTGGCGTCGTATCATGAGCAGCTGATGCCGATGTCGAACAATCCTCCCGCCCTCCCTTCCTCCTCCCTCGCCGTCCTCCTCCCTCCTCATTCCCCGCTCTCCTCGTCCTCCCTCCCTCCCTCCCCTCCCCCTGTGGCGCCGACGGCCTCCCCGAGGGAAAGGTCCCGACGAGGAGATGCCGCCCTCTGCCCGCCTGCCGGGGAGCCGTTCCCCCCTCACCCCCCCTGGAGGGCCGACGACCTCCCACGGGACAGACCGAGAGGTCTGGCACTTTCCCCTCGGCCTCGCCCCTGGAAGCACCAACAGCCGGATCTTGGGAAGGGGCCGGGACCTGCGGGGCCGTGGATCGAGCACAAATCCTACCTCTGCCGCTGTGCCCGCCAGGGAAGCGCGAGCACGGACCCCCTTCCCCCCCATCGGCTGACCGACGACCTCCAAGGGGACGAGAGTTAAGTCGGGCCTGTCCCTCTACAGGGGGGATATTCCAAAATAGTCAAAACATAGTCTGGGACTATTTTTTTGAGTGTTTCTCTTTTTTTTTATAGTTTTTCCCCAATCAGAGCTTGCCTCTGTAGGGGTCCTAGCGGATTAAAGGGTTAGGTGAGAGGTGCGGCCGATTTCGGTGGCCGGGCCCGGGTGCCCGGGTGCCCGGCGGTGCCCGGGTGCCTGGGTGGCCGGTGAGGTGCGTGGCCGATTTCGGTGGCCGGGCCCGGGTGCCCGGGTGCCCAGGGGTGCCCGGGGGTGCCCAATAGCCCAGTAGCCCTATAGCCCTATAGCCCTATTAGCCCTATAGCCGTATAGCCCTATAGCCCTGTAGCCAGCCTTAATAGCCTTATATCCCTATAGCCCTAATAGCATTATATCCCTAAAGCCCTAGTGCCCCATAGCCCATATAGCTCTATAGCCCCATAGCACTATAGCCCTGTGGCCTTATAGGTCACAGTCCTGTAGCCCTATAGCCCTATAGCCCGATAACTTAAGGGAGCAGTTGGAGGATTTAAAAAATCTGATTGGGGTTTTTCTCCGGTATCATTTTTGAATATGTTTTATTTATTTCTCGTCCAAAATCCCCCTGTAGGGTGACAGGCCCGACACAGGACGAGAGGCACTCTAGGGCAACGCCAGGGTGGGGAGTGGGCTCAGGGGGGCGGGAGGGGCGCTTCGACCTGTAATAGCCCTTTCATCGCCGATGGTGCCCTTTGTCCCGCTCCCGCCCGGGGCCTCGTGGATTCGCTCTCGGATGCCTTCACCGATTCCAGCTCGATGGGTCCCCCCCGCTGAGTCGGTTCCCCTAACTTTCCCCCTCAAGTCATTCCCAGACGGCGCCGGCGCGAATCGTCACGTTACTGGGGGGAAAGAGGTGGACAATCCTGGCACAACGGGCGTTATCAAGAATCGTCCAAAACGCGCTCGAGTTGGGGGAGAGGAGCAAGAGGTCTACAAGAGGACCCCCAGGAGAAGCCACAGAGTCCAAACACTATGTTTTCCCGTTCAAGTTTGAATGATGTGGGCGTTTGTTCTTTTTCGGGGTTCCGACGGTCCAAGACGAACCAAGAGATCCCCGAGGAAGCGGGAACCAGCTCCCAGACATTCGATGTCTTGATTTTTGCAAGACGCAGTCCTGGGAAGTCAGCTTTTCATCCCGAGACGATGTTTGACGATCCCAGCGCCCGGCGAGGGCATCTAGGGGCATCTAGAGGCCGAGAATGGCGAAAGCCCAGCGTTTTGTTTCTAAGCACGTTGGATCTCTGGTTCTTTGGGAGGAGGGGGATGGCTTAGGGCTTCCCGCCCTCCTCGTCCAGGCACAGACGCCTGTCCGACGCCGAGAAGAAAGACAGGGCGATCCCTCCACCCGCCGCGGCTCCCTGGCCCCCCGCGCGCGGGCGCGCGTGACGCGGCCGGCGCACGCGAGGCGGAAGAGAAGCAAGAGGAGGAGGCGGGGGAGGAATATGAGGAAGGGGAAGAGCGAGAATGGCAGGCACTCGAACGACGTGGTTCCAGGCGCGGCGCTTTTTCTGTGGGCTCGGGATGAGATCATGGACTTGTTCGCCGAGGCTACGCCCGAGGAGGAGGGGGGGAGCAGAGCTGATAGTACCGACCATCGAGTTTCGTCTTCGGCGGTGCTGACCGAGCTCACGAGCCTGGTCTCCGATGCCCGTGCGAGGAGGAGGCCTCTTGTTGTGTTTGAGGGCGCGCGGCAGTAGCGTGCGGTCTGCGGCAGCGAAGCGAACAGAGAAGGGTGGGATGGGAGAGGCGGGAAAGAGGAGGAGGAGGAGGAGGAGGAGGAGGAGGAGAGGGGAGGAGGAGGAGAGGGGAGGAGAGGGGAGGAGAAGGAGGAGGAGGAGGAGGAGGGACAGGGGAGGCCGAGAAGGATTTATATGGTGGTGATGGTGATGGTGATGAGGGTGCTGGTGATGGTGGTGATGTCGGTGATGGTGATGGGGATTGTGACGGGGATGGTGTTGGTGATGATGGTGGTGATGGTGGTGATGGTGATGCTGGCGTTGGCTATTATGATTTTGATGGCGAAGCTCCCAAGATAACCCAATAAGCCCCAGAACGTTGCCACTCTGATACAACATTGCTCGTATTGCGCTTGGGATGTGTGTTTTAGTCTCGTTGTCCTGGGCTACAGGATGTTGCACTTGTCCTTTTCGTTAGAGCACGTGTGGCAGCCTCTGAATCGTTCTACCACGCCCGCATGTGTGTCGAAACCAAGTTGGAGGCCTTTTGTGTGATTAGTGCAGAACGTTTAGTCATGACGATGGACTACAACCTGCATGAATGGCCCAGGAGAGTCCTAGCTGGCCCCCGAGACTGCCCCAAGACACCCCAAAGACGGCCCCAGGACCCCCCCAGGCAGCCCCAAAGGGAGAAGGGAGGCCGAAAGAGCCAGGAGAGCGCACAATACGCGCTAAGAAGGCCGTGCGATCGTCCAGTAATCCGAGGCCGCAGGCGGGAGGGAGGAGGAGGGATACAGGACTCGAGGGCATGAGGGCAGGGGGGTGGACAGGCGAGGATGCTTGGAAGACGGGGTGGGGAGGATGGGAGAGGGAGAACGAAGAACGCGAGGTTACTGAAGGCGACGGATGAATCAGGATGGGGGCCGCATCACTGAAGGGCGGAGTGGAAGGAGGAGCGAGGAAGGATGGTGGCGATGTTTCCCTCGCTGGCCCTCTGAGGGTGTCCTTGTCACTGTCGTCCCAGCTTCTGTTGAGCTCACACCTTCTCTTCGTGCGCACGTGGGGCTGGGGCGTGCCAGAACACAACAGCGCGCGCGAAGTGCGGAGTTTATTGGTACACGCCTGTCCTTGAAAGTAGGTAACTGCATGCCGATGATAATAAAGGGACCCCCCCTTTCAGTGTTTAGAGTTGATTATCGTCGCCCTATACAAAATTCAAATTGGGCGGCGAGCGCTGAGGCCGAACTTCATTATCACCTCGAAACGCTATGTTGAGATACCCCATGCCCATGCCCATGGTTTAAGTCCTTCCTTTCTTTTTCTTTATGATGTATCTCTCTCTTTCTCTCTCTCTCTTTCTCTCTCTCTCTCTCTCTCTCTCCATGCCCCCCTCTGAACTTTTTTATCCCTGGGGTTGATTATCCATGGAAAATGAAGCACATGAGCTACCCTACACGAGCACTTAAAAATTTTAATTTGCATAAAGCGCTTGTAAATAAAATCTAGTACATTTGAACTTGGGATTTTTCCTTCTCTTTCTCCTCCTCATCTGTTTTCTTTTCTTTTTGATTTTTTTCATTTTTCTTGTTCATTTCTTATTGTTTCTATTTATTTTTGTTTGTGTATATCGCTTTCTCCATTCCTCCGCCCGCCTGAACTTTATTATCGCCGCGGTTGATTATCCAGGGACACCGAGGCGGATGAGCTATTCCGAGGATGTCTCAAGCGAAACAAGCATATACTCGAGGATGTCTCAAGCGAAACAAGCATATACTGAAGGATGTCTCAAGCGAAACAAGGGATTTGTCGAGGATGTCTCCAGCGAGATAAGCCATTGTTGAGGATATTTCTATGAAAACTAAACGCCAAGGATGTCTCAAAACGTGCTCGGCTTGGTCTCCTCTTGATCATATCTTACTTCGAGATTATGCTGAGGTCTGCTGGGCTACTTTTATTATCTCTCCCTGAACCCCGAACTTTATTATCCCCTAGTGTTTGTTCTCACGGGCATGAGGTTATTTTCGGATGCCCAAATCCTAATCTACTTTAGGCGCCTTCCTACTTCAAGAGTCGAGCGGTTTTCCTTCTTTCCTCCTCTTCAGGGGGCGGGCGGGAGTCCAATCTATTTCCAACGCCTTCCTACTTCTTCCGACCAGCGGGTAAGCCTCCAGCTTCGGAGCTCCGCGCGCATTTCTTGGATCGGCGCCTCCGGCGCCGCCACTGGCGCGCTCCGCGCTCCACGGAAAGGGCGTGCAGCGCCGATCCAAGAATTCCGCGCGGAGCTCAGGAAGTTTACGTCGGCGGCGAGCCTGAGGGAGAAAGTGAGAGAGGGCAGGCCTTTGCGGAAGGCGGCGGGGTCTTCTCAGACGCCTCTCGGCCTTATGAGAAGCCGTCCGTGCCTTCGGAGAAGACTTTCAAAGCTTCGCAGAAGGCCGGAAGCCTTCAGGCCCGCCCTCTCTCACTTCCCCCCCAGGCTCGCCGCCGGATCATGGCGCTGTCCAAGGACATCAGACCTGCGACGTCGCAGCCTGCGATCCGCCCGTGCCCCCCTCTGGGCTCACGACGCCCGGCACTGGGGCCAGATGCTCGCACCATGGTGGGTGTCCGATGGTCGGCAGGACCAGCCATGATCGAATCGGGACGTCGGATCGAGTCGGGCCGCGCCGATTCGGTTCACTCCGCTGCCTCCTCCTCTGTCGCTTCTCCGAGGCCTGGGGCCAGCCGCCCCCGGCGGCCCCGCGCGGGCCCGCCGGCCGCCACCATGGCGGCCGCCGCGGGCGCCGCACCGCCGCGGGTGGCGCTGCGCGCCCAGCTGCACCGGCGGGCGCCACTGCGGCGCCTGCACGGCGCGGAGGCCCGACGGGTCGGGGCTTCGTCTGTCAGGTCGGGTCGGAGGTGCCGGGTTCGAGAGGGTCTTGGTCGCCGATGCATCCTCGGCGATGCGGCGCGAGCCTCCGACCCCGTCCATACCCGGACCCTGTTCAGGAGGTCACCATCGTGGAAGAAAGGAGTTTGCGCAGTCAAACGCTCCTCGGAGCTCCGCGCGAATGTCTTGGATCGGCGCCGGACCCCTTTTCGTAGTTCTTCTTGTCACCCAACCACCACACACCATGGGCGGTCGACCTGTGGTAGCGCTTTGCTGGGCGCAGTAGGTGCCTAGCACAGGAGAGTATTATCAAAGAGCTACAGCAGGGGTCAGGGGTTGGTAGACGTGGGTGGTCATGCCAAGGTGGTCCAGAAAGTTTTGGAATCGAGGCTCGAGGTTTCAGGGCTCGGCTCGAGGTGTCAACCCCAGGATACTTTCCAGCAGATTCGCCTCGCCGAGAGCGTTTCGGGCGTACCCGGATCGTCCCGAATGGCCGCCAGAGACTTCCTTAATGTCTCGAAGGCCAGGAGGCAACGTCAGAGTGGTCGGGTTTCGTCGAGGAAAAAACGCCATAGTTGATGGAGGAACTCGCGCGGTGTAGGGTCCCGCCACCAGTCCCCAGGTGAGCGGATCTGGGCCAGGCAGGAGAGCTGCTGTTGTCTGAGCTCCGGTCGGCGTCTTGCAGGGCAAGCATCGGCTGCACGCAAGAGTGGCCCGTCGACGGAGTGAGGGTGGTCGGAGGAGGAGGAGGAGGAGGAGGAGGCAATTTTCCTTCGGGCTTGAGCTCGGCCTCGCGTCGGCGCACGCGGCGTTGGGCTGTGCTCGCATCTGAGCGCGCCAGGGTCCCCGGGCAATCGACCGCGACAACACATGATTGCGCGGTGCCCGGGAAGCCTGGTCGACCAGACGGCGCGTGTTCCGCCCCAGGGCCGGTTCCGAACCTCAACCCAAGGCCCAAATCGTCTGGCTGGATTCTGTTTGAATAGGCTTTCGTTTATTTTTCAGGTCTTGACAATGAATCTTGACCACTCGAAGTTTCCATTGATTTGACAGTTATTGAACAGGCATCTTAGCCACTCGAAGTCTTTGCTGTTGAACGTCATTCGCGACCGTGGGGCGGGCCCGAGGGGGCCCGCGGTTTTGGCCACGACACTGGACCTGCTCAGACGTCCCAGGCGACGATGACGGCGACGTCGGAGGCGACGACGCCCCAGGACGACGCCGACGACGACGATGACGACGACGACGTCCCAGGCGACGACGACGACGACGACGTTGGAGCCCTTGGGCGCTTCTGCCTTCCGGCGTTCTGTAGTTTCTGGTCGCCTCGGCTGGACGAGGTTGCCTCGCCAAGTTGGCCAGGGTGTGTACAGTGGAGGCCCATGCCAAGAACACCCTGCTTGCCTCCAGGGTGCCCTGGCTTTCTTGGATTTCGATGATTTTGCGACGCACAGCGTGACGTTCCCACACCAAAAATCAATGGACGTCCTGGGGTCTCAGGGTTGGGTTTTTTGTGGCAGGTTTCTTGTGGACTGGCCTCCACTGTACCCGAGAGGGGTCCCATGGACCGCGCTTGAGCGGGCCGCCGTGACTGGAGGAGACGGGATCGCTGGGTGTTGGTTCGCCGTGTTGGGGCTCCCCCGAGCCTCTCCGGACCCAAGGACAGTAGATCGCTCAGGATGACAAGCTTGCCCCGAGGAAGGGACCACCCCCTTCCCTCGTGTCCAGCCCACTCACCCGGGCCTCCGACGTTTGTTTTCACATTTGTTTAATGATTTTGCCTTTCGTTCGCGATCTTGGGCCCCATTGGCCGCTCTTGGGCCCCTGGACCACTAAAGAGCGAGCCGTGATGAGAAACACTGGCCCCAGAGAGATCGCCAGGAGCGTTCTCAATCCCACCCCTCCCTGTTGGCGACGGGCCCCCCGCCAACCTAAACCCGCGGAGTGGTCCCAGGAACGGTCCATATTGCAACCTTCCCCATCCTGCCTCCACCAGCCCCCCACCCTACTCCATCCTGCCTCCTCTAGTACCTGTTCCGCCCTCCCCCCCGTGCCGCCGCCGCCCCCGTCCCCCTCTCCCCCCTTTCCGCCCTTCCTGCCCCCGCTGTCCACCTTGCCTCGTCCCTCCTCTAGCGGGCAGTGCAGTGGTGCCCCCAGCTCTTTGAAGATCATAGCAGCACGTATCGATGATTCGTAACTCCCCTACGGGGGGGGGCAGCCTAGGGCTGCGTGGGCGACCCACTCGTGCTGCCGGCAGTCGAGTCAACTGGGGGCCGTGTCGTTCGTGGACGTCGTCGAGGATGTGTGGTGGGTGGCATCCCGGCCCACCGGGCACGGCCTGCCCAGACGTGCGGCCCCGCGGAGCGGGGCCCCGCCCTGCTCCTGGCGCAGCCTGGCATCTGATCCCGGCGTTCGTGCCATCCGTCTCCCGCGTCCCGCCTCGCCTCCCGGTCCTCACCGATGCGGCTGCGTGGAGATGGAACTCGGCATCGGCGCCCCGTGGTCGGAGACCGGCCTCATCTGGCCCAAATGCAGTGCAGCGCATTGCATGCCATCTGGCTCAATGGGGGGTTCAAATTCTGGGTTTGCTCTGGTCCAATTTGGCGCAATGGCCTCTCACTCGCGTTTGACAGCAAGTAGTCGTTCCCGCGACGACCTCCCAGAAGCTTCCTCCAAATGTCCAGCCTTGAACATCCTGCCTCGCCCCCCCTTCCTCCCCCCCTCCCTGGCCCTCCCGTTCGGCGATTCAAACATTGGGCTCTGAGGGATGGGACCCGCCTAATTCAGGACAGGAAGTGGTCCCATGTTGATTTTGCACGGTTCTCTGAACAGCTTGTTTGTTCGGGTTTTTCCCAACCATCCTGTGGTGTTGGGTCCTCGTTTTGAAGAGACGGTGCCCCGCGTTCTCCTTCCTCCCGCTGCCCCCTCCCTCCTGCCATCATCATCCTTCCCTGCGTTTCACCCACCCAGTACAGCGTTTCGTAGCCCCATAGGAGCTCCACCGAAGGCCCCAGTACCCGCGCCCGCATGCGTCACGCACACCCAATTCGGCACACCCCTCACACGTTTCGTGGCCCCATAGGGAGCTCCACCGAAGGCCCCAGTGCTGCCGCCCGCATGCGTCACGCACACCCAACTCGGCACACCCCTCACACGTTCCGTGGCCCCATAGGGAGCTCCGCCGAAGGCCCGAGTGCTGCCGCCCGCATGCGTCACGCACACCCAATTCGGCACACCCCGCACACGTTTCGTGGCCCCATAGGAAGCTCCGCCGAAGGCCCCAGTGCTGCCGCCCGCATGCGTCACGCACACCCAATTCGGCACACCCCTCACACGTTTCGTGGCCCCATAGGGGGCTCCGCCGAAGGCCCCAGTGCTGCCGCCCGCATGCGTCACGCACACCCAATTCGGCACACCCCGCACACGTTTCGTGGCCCCATAGGAAGCTCCGCCGAAGGCCCCAGTGCTGCCGCCCGCATGCGTCACGCACACCCAATTCGGCACACCCCTCACACGTTTCGTGGCCCCATAGGGAGCTCCGCCGAAGGCCCCAGTGCTGCCGCCCGCATGCGTCACGCACACCCAATTCGGCACACCCCTCACACGTTTCGTGGCCCCATAGGGAGCTCCGCCGAAGGCCCCAGGCTGCCGCCCGCATGCCGTGCGTCACGCACACCCAATTCGGCACACCCCTCACACGTTTCGTGGCCCCATAGGGAGCTCCGCCGAAGGCCCCAGTGCTGCCGCCCGCATGCGTCACGCACACCCAATTCGGCACACCCCTCACACGTTTCGTGGCCCCATAGGGAGCTCCGCCGAAGGCCCCAGTGCTGCCGCCCGCATGCGTCACGCACACCCAATTCGGCACACCCCTCACACGTTTCGTGGCCCCATAGGGAGCTCCGCCGAAGGCCCCAGTGCTGCCGCCCGCATGCGTCACGCACACCCAATTCGGCACACCCCTCACACGTTTCGTGGCCCCCCCCCCCCCCCCCAGTGCTGCCGGCACACGCGTGGCCCCATAGCGTGCTGCCGCCCGCATGCGTCACCACACCCAATTCGGCACACCCCTCACACGTTTCGTGGCCCCATAGGGAGCTCCGCCGAAGGCCCCAGTGCTGCCGCCCGCATGCGTCACGCACACCCAATTCGGCACACCCCTCACACGTTTCGTGGCCCCATAGGGAGCTCCGCCGAAGGCCCCAGCGCTGCCGCCCGCATGCGTCACGCACACCCAATTCGGCACACCCCTCACACGTTTCGTGGCCCCATAGGAAGCTCTACCGAAGGCCCCAGCGCTGCCGCCCGCATGCGTCACGCACACCCAATTCGGCACACCCTTCACATGCTTCGTGGCCCCATCGGGAGCTCCACCGAAGGTCCCAGCGCTGCCGCCCGCATGCGTCACGCACACCCAATTCGGCACACCCCTCACACGCTTCGTGGCCCCATAGGGAGCTCCGCCGAAGGCCCCAGTGCTGCCGCCCGCATGCGTCCCGCACACTCAATTCGGCACACCCCTCACACGCTTCGTGGCCCCATAGGGAGCTCCACCGAAGGCCCCAGCGGCCGCGCTCACATGCGTCCCCGCCACCCATCCCGGCACGCTCCTCACAACAACAGGTTTCGTGGCCCCATAGGGAGCTCCACCGAAGGCCCCAGTGGCACCGCCCGCATGCGTCACCACCCGCACCCAATTCGGCACACCCCTCACACGTTTCGTGGCCTCGTAGGGAGCTGCACCGAAGGCCCCAGTGGCGGCGCTCACAGTACACCCCTCACGCGCTTCGTGGCTCCATAGGGAGCTCCACCGAAGGCCCCAGTAGCGGCGCTTACATGCGTCTCCGCCACCCATCCCGGCACCCCCCCCGCAGCAGCATCATGTTTCGGGGACCCATAGGGAGCTCCCTTGGAGGCCCCAGTGGCGGCCCTCACATGCGTTTCCGCCACCCATGTCGGCACGCCCCGCGCGTGTTTCATGTCCCCATAGGGAGCTTCACCGAATGCCCCAGTGGCACCCATCTCGGGACACCCCTCACACGCTCCGTGGTCATATGGGGAGTTCCTTTGAAGATGAAACCCGCAGCTGCGGTACTGACAACTGCATATGGTTGGGTTTTTCGCCAGGCTAATTCCCAACCATCCTGTGGTGTTGGGTCCTCGTTTTGAAGAGACGGTGCCCCGCGTTCTCCTTCCTCCCGCTGCCTCCTCCCCCTTCCTGCCGCCCGCACGCGTCACGCACACCCAATTCGGCACACCCCTCACACGTTTCGTGGCCCCATAGGGAGCTCCACCGAAGGCCCCAGTGCCCGCGCCCGCATGCGTCACGCACACTCAATTCGGCACACCCCTCACACGTTTCATGGCCCCATAGGGGCTCCGCCGAAGGCCCCAGTGCTGCCGCCCGCATGCGTCACACCCAATTCGGCACACCCCTCACACGTTTCGTGGCCCCATAGGGAGCTCCACCGAAGGCCCCAGTGCTGCCGCCCGCATGCGTCACGCACACCCAATTCGGCACACCCCTCACACGTTTCGTGGCCCCATAGGGAGCTCCACCGAAGGCCCCAGTGCTGCCGCCCGCATGCGTCCCGCACACCCAATTCGGCACACCCCTCACACGTTTCGTGGCCCCACAGGGAGCTCCACCGAAGGCCCCAGTGCGCCGCCCGCATGCGTCCCCCACACCCATTTCGGCACACCCCTCACACGCTTCGTTGCCCCACAGGGAGCTCCACCGAAGGCCCCAGTGGCCGCGGCCGCATGCGTCACCCACACACATTTCGGCACACCCCTCACACGTTTCGTGGCCCCATAGGGAGCTCCACCGAAGGCCCCAGTGCCCGCGGCCGCATGCGTCACCCCCATCCACTTCGGCCAACCCCTCACACGCTTCGTGGCCCCATAGGGAGCTCCACCGAAGGCCCCAGTGCCCGCCCGCGGCCGCATGCGTCACCCACACACATTTCGGCACACCCCTCACACGCTTCGTGGCCCCATAGGGAGCTCCACCGAAGGCCTCAGTGCCGCCGCCCTGTGCCGTCGGCAAGCCTCGAGCAGTCCGCGGCCAGACCATCTCTCGGTCCTGTGGACTCTCGCCCTGGGCCGTCGGCTGCCCGGCGCGCTGCTCCCTCGGTCGACGTCGCCCAGGCGTGATCCTGGATTGCGGCCGCCACGAGGTAGGGAACGGCAAGAAGGAGGACGACGACTGGTGGCTGGAGCTCTACGTGCTGCTCTCGCGCGCCACGCGCCACGAGGACCTCCTGCTCATGCGGGCGCCGCGCATCGAGTTCTTCCTGGCAGGGCCGCCGCAGGGCTTGCGGAAGCAGCTGGAGCAGTTTGCGGCGCGCACGAAGCGGTGCAGGAGGGAAGCGACGGCCCTCGCCAGGGAGCTCGGCTTCACCGAGTTCATCCGCGAGGCCTGACCTGAGGAGCGTCTCCCCCGAGCCGCGCCTTCTCTCGACTGCCCGACTAATTGTTTGGCCTCGCGCCGCGGACGACCCGCGCGCGTCGCTGGGACCCTCTCGGGGCGACCAGCGCGCGTCGCGGGAACTCCGTGCTGCGGGGGGCCCGGCGCCTCGTTCGCCCGTCGTCGCTCTGCCCAGCGGTCAGAGACTTGCCCGCTATCAGCCAGCCAGTTAGCTAGTCAGCTCTCTCTGCTTCGCGCAGCGGACGACCCGCGCGCGTCGCTGGGACCCCGCCCGGGGCGACCAGCGCGCGTCGCGGGGACTCCGCGCTGCGCTGCGCCCGCAGCCTTGGATTTTGGAGTGCGCGGGCAAAGAGGAAGGAAAAGAAAAGCCGAAAGCGGGCGCGATCCTCGCAAGAGGCGTGCCGACATGGGCGTCGCGACGTGCGGACGCTGCCGTCGGGGTTCCCGCGGAAGCTGCCTGCGGCGGCCACGCCCAGTGTCACGTGTGTTCGGACAGGCATGCTCGAACCATTCACATTCATATACACTTACGCTAGGCGTTTCCATGATCGCATTCATGCAAATATATTCACTCGCGCGCAGACCCATTCATACTCAGATTCCCTCGCGCTCTGACTCACCCGCGTTCTTTTTCTCGTAATCAGATCTATCGTATTCCTTTGCGTTGTGTACCCCGCCACATTTCGGCACGCCCCTCATGCGGTTCGTGGCCACATAGGGAGCGCCACCGAAGAAGATACTCGCAACTGCGATACTCACAACTGCAAATGGTTGGGTCCTCCGCCAGGATAATTATATATATATATATATATATATCATATTTCTCCCATGCCGGAAACGCGGCCCCTGGGGCTCCCGAGCCGAAGACCACCAGGGGCACACCATAAACTTCAAGTGTTCCCTCCTCCCAGGGGTTCCAGGCCTCGCCAGAGCCTCCCGGAGCTTCCCTGGTCCCCGGAGCTTCCGGGCATGTTCCATAGCGGTCCCAGACGGGCCAATGTGGCTTGGGGACGGCCCAAGAGGCCAGCGAGACGCCCCAAGACGGCTCCGACCCTCAAGAGGGCCCGAATGGGGCGAAGATCGCTACACTCCCTTCAGAACGCGCACATTTGCAGCACACTCGTTGTTGTTCCATGCGCGCAGCGTCCAAGACGGCCCAGAGGCCCCAGGAGAGCCGCAAAGCGGCCCAAGAGGTTCCCCAGGGAACCCCAAGACAGACCAAGAGAACCCCACGATGGCCCTAGAGGCACCCAGGACCGCCCAAGACGGCCCCCAAAAGAGCTCCAACAGGAGCCAGGAGCCCCGGGGGGGGGGGGGGAGAGTGCGGCCGCACACCCCGAGGCCTCCGCCCCAAGAGGGCCCCGAAAACTGTCAGCAGGCCGCTGAGGAGCCCCCCACGAGAGGACCCAGGAGGGCCCCCAGACACCCCAAGACGGCCCCAAGAGGACCCGCAACAGGGCCCGCAACATCGCCCCATTCCTCTCCGAAAAACTAGCATGTCTAGCACACTCGTTGCTTTTACGTGCGCAGCGTCCAAGGCGGCGCCAGAGGCCTCAGGAGAGCAGCAGAACGGCCCAAGAGGTTCCCCAGAGAGCCCCCAGACAGACCATCAGGGCCCCAAGACTGCCCTAGAGACCGAGGACCGCCCAAGATGGCCCCAACAAAGCCCCAAAACGAGCCCGGTGTGGGGAGTACAGAAAACGCACACAGGTAGAACACTCGCTTCGTTTATGTGCGCAGCGCAGTGTCCAACATGGCCCCAGAAGCCTCAGAAGAGCCGCAAAACGGCTCAAGATATCTCCCAGAGAGCCCCACGACGGCCCAAGAAGGCTCCAGGACGGCCCGAAAGGCACCCAGGACCGCCCAAGACGGCCCCAACAGGAGCCCGGGGGGGTGCGACTCCACAGTTCGAGGCCTCCGCCCCAAGAGGACCCTGAAGATCGCCAGCCGGCCCCCAAAGCCCCCCCCCCCGAGAAGACCCACGAGGGCCCCAAGACGGCCCTACGAGTGCGTTCCCTCAAGAGGGCCCGAAGAGGCAAACGTCGCCCCATGCACATGTGTAGCACACTCGCTGCGTTTATGTGCGCAGCGTCCAAGGCGGCGCCAGTGGCCTCAGGAGAGCAGCAAAACTGCCCAAGAGGTTCCCCAGAGAGCCCCAAGACAGCCCAAGAGAGCCCCAAGACGGCCCAAGAGGCATCCAGGACCGCCCCAAAATGCCCCAACAGGAGCCCGGGGGGATGCGAACCCACATTTCGAGGCCTCAACATTGTTACTCGCTCGTGCTCAGACCTATTCATACTCAGACCCCAACGCACACGCACACACACAACCACACACACAACCACACACACCCACACACATACACACTCACCCACCCACGCACGCACGCACGCACGCACGCACGCACGCACACACACACACACACACACATTCACGCGCACACCTTACACACACTTACACACATACACACTTACACACTTACATACCTACATACACACACACACACTTAAACACACACACACACGCACGCACACACACACACACACACACACACACACACACGCACGCAACACGCACGTACACAAACGCACACACGCACATGCACACACACACACACACACGCACACACACACACACGCACACACACGCGCACACGCACGCACACGCACACACGCAAACACGCACACACGCACACGCGCACACGCACACACCCACACACGCACAGGCACACACGTGCACACGCGCACACGCGCACACGCGCACACGCGCACACGCACACGCACACGCACATGCACGCCACCTCACATACACACGCACTGATCTTCAGCCTCTCATCCTAGAGACTGCACGGATAACCTATGCTTGTACGGGGATCTTGGCGCCGAGTAACCACTGAGGAGCAACGGCATTCCCCATTCACGACAGAAGATCGCTAGGTTTGGAAGAGATGACTCGACGTGTTTCTCCCCGACCGATCTTGAGCGCACTTCCTGGCGCGATCGAGCCCATCTGCGACCAGGATCCGCCGCCGAAGTGATCGGGTCGCGGCTCGTCTGTGGAGCCTGGGGGAGGGAGAGGGGTTGGACTGCAATGGAATGTAATAGACCCCTTCGCGATGCGAATCTGAACTTCCCTCTCAGCACGACCGCCACGGATCCGCGCATTGGAACCCGACACCGACACCAAGATCTTTCTGCAGAAAGAAAGATCCCGAGTCTCAGCTGCATGCCTTCGTCCGTGTCTTCGCGCTCGTCTGTCCGCTGTCAACGAACACGTTAAGGAACGATGCAGGTCGCCGCGGGGCCTTTTCTTTTTTTCCTTTCCAGCGAGCCTCATGAGGCTAATGAGCACTACGAGGCCTCGGGCCCTGCGAGCCCCCACCAGTCTTGATATTTGGCCTTCGGGCTCAATGGGGCCTGCGGTGGTCTGCGGCCCTCGTGTGCCCGGCGTACACGGGGAACGTGTTGCCACCTTTTCCGGTAGCGTTCTTGTGCCGGCACCGGCTTTCCGGTGCCAGCATTCTCGGGAAGCCGGCACCCGCACCAAGACGCCCACTGGAGCGGGGCCCCTTGAGAGCGCCTGGTCCCGCGAGGACTTCGCGGGTATGCCCTGGGCCTGAGGGCTGCGAATCTGGAGCGACTGGCGTGGGCCGCCCTGGGCCTGCCGCGGCCCTCGTCCTTAGGTTTTTCGGCGAAGCTCCAGCTTCCGGCGCTCGTCGCCGGCTGCTGGGCGCTCGCGGGAGGGCTTTGTCGGCGGGCTTCTCAAGCGCTGTTTACCTTTCCTCTCCCCAGTTCTCTCCCCTGCGATCCGGTGAACCAGGACGGGTTCGATCTGGCCGGTCTCGGTGTTCTGCCCTCCCAACGGAGACCGCGAGCGAGAGGTGCCTGACCCCGACGAAGTGCGATTTCACCTTCACATTTCCACATAGTGCAGCCGTGTGCATCGACGATAGCACACACGAACGGACCATGCATCTGAGAATGACAATGTTTGACCGAGACTTGTGGTAACAGTACACTTCATTTCAATCCGAGGGAGGGAGGGAAGGAGGGCAGTAGGGCGGGGGGGCACAAGGGGGAGCGAGGCGGCACCAGGCGCAGGTGCGCTACGCCCTAGTTGACATTGACGGCACCCTGACGTCGTCCGCGGGCGCAATCCCAGGTGGGGCGCTCTCGAGGGAGGTCGCGGCGCAATCCCAGGGATGCGGAGGTAGGGAGGGAGGGGGAGGGAGGGGGGGAGGGGGATGGAGGAACGGAACAGGAGACGCGAGCAGTCGGGAGGGGAGGAGAGGGCGACGGTACCTTTTCGTGACCGTGGGCTGTCCTGGGAGCCTTTTGGAAACTCTCTGTATGGCGACTCTTCGAGCACCGCTCAGAAGTCCGTCACACGCGACACCTCTCGTCTGCACTTTTTGAGGAGCTCTCATTGGGCTTATGTGGGCCGTCTTGGGCTTGTCTTGCGCTCATGGAGGGCGGTCTTGGGGATCTCTTGCGGCCATGTTCGGTCGTCTCGGGGCCGCCGTCACGATGCCATTCTGGCCGCCTGGGGGATCTCTTGGGGCCGTCACGGGGCCGTCGTGTGCAGTCAAAGGGCCCTCTTGGGCAGTCTTGGGTTAATTTGGCACTTTTGGGCCAGTTGGGGCTCTCGTGGTGCCGTCTTTGGCAGTGTAGGGGCCCTCTTGGGGCTCTCAGTGGGCTCGAAGGCCGCAAGCGGAGCGATATTCGACCCAAACGCGTGTCAGCGAACAACACACAACAACACTAGGTAAACCACTGATGTTTCCCCTCCTTGAGAGCGTCTTGGGGATGCCTGGGTGGCTTGTTGGGTGCCTCCCGTTGGGCGATTCTTAGGGGCTGTAGGGTGCCTCGTGAGGCAATGTTGGGCCATCTTGGCGGCGTCGGTGGCCTCTCTGAGTCGTCTGGGAAGCCTTCGAGGGTCGAGCAGAGCCACAGGGAAGCGTGGGGCAACCCAGGGAGCCTCGGAGGGGCGGTACTGCAGGGGGGGGTACACGCAGCAAAGCGGAAGCAGATGGGAGAGGGGTCCGCCAGAAGATTTGACAAATTCGTTGCAAACAGCATCTCAACGTGCCAGGGGGTATTGTGGCGGATTGGGGCGCCTTGAGCATTCGCGGAGCTTCTTGGGAGCGATCGGCGGTGGAAGAAGGCGGAATTAGAACATGTGTGCTTACAAGTGTTTCGCGACTCTCGCTTACAGTTTTGGCACCCGGGCCTGGTTGTCGCTGACCTTACAGAGGCTATTCGGGGCCATACCTATTTGGCGCGGGGGGCGCATTGAGGATGCTTGCCCGACAGCGTCTCAATGTTGCGGGCCGCCGGGGGTCAACGGGACCATTCTGACACGTAGTCCAATGATTGGGTCGCCCCCGTTGGCGTGGAGCATGGCCTCGTTAGTGTGCAGCGGAGGCAAATCTGAACTTCAGGTCTTGCAGCGCCGCTCCGGCGCGTGTTGGACGCCATCCCGCATTCACCGCTTGGCAGCAGAAGCAAGTGCTTTGCGTGGGTGAACTTAAGCCATTGCTTTCCATCGCGTAGCGTGTTTCCACTTTGCAGCGTACACGTGTATTTAGAGTTGTTGGTTTCCAATTCCGTTTGTGTGGGTTAGGGGTTGGGTTGGTGGCGGTGGTGCTCAAGGAGTGGGTTGCGCATCGCAGGTGCAGTGGGGGCTTTCTCCAGGCTGCGCGCCAGTGTCGCGGGCCTGCAGCTCGTGACCAACCAGTCGCAAGAGAGCAGCGCGAGGACCGCTCAGCGCCTGGGGGCGAGCGAGGGAACGATGATTGGGTGCACACCGGCGCGCGTGCGCAAGATCACTGGACGGCCGCGTCGAGGTCTCTGGAATGCTGGACTGAGGTCCCGCCCGCTCCGACGGGGCGAGAGCGGGGGCTCAGTATCAAGAAGGATTCTCGATTCTTGAGGCCAGATGCCATTCGCCCATGCACAGAGTACGATATGGGAGGAGATGAGGAGGATGTACAGCGTTTTGTTGAATTTGCATTCGTACGAGCGAGTTCACGTCATAACATCAGGCAACATCCAAAGCATGAGAGTACATATGCCGACGACTGACGTTCCTAGACGATAGTGCACGACAGCCGTGTGAGCCACTATTACTTGTCCGTGCAGTCTACAGGTCTGCGATACTGCGCCTGGACGCCGACTTACGAGGCCAGTGTATGGTAACCGCTGATTTGTCTGCATTGTGGGAGCGATACACATTTTCTGCACACAAGGGAAGCAGACTACGATTTCAGTTCCACTGCCGCGCGAGGCGCATCTGGCTCGTGCGGGCGCATGGGGGAGGATGTGGGTGGGCTGAGAAGGGTTCGTGGGCGCCTTGGGGGTAGGTGCCTCGAAACCGTGTTCTCAAACCTGTTTTTGATGTTTGTTTGCTTTCTTGTTTAAGAGGACAGCAAACGCTTGGATCTCGATCAATTAATGCGCGTATGTTGGGCTGAATGCCTCGGGGGGGCTATTGATTTGCATGAAGCAGGACTGGTCACACCAACCGCTGCAAGCGCGGAGAGTAGATATACGAGCACACGACCTCACGATGAGTTTGCTATCAAAGGCGAAACACATCGGGGGAACCTGGAGCCGTTTTGTCACGTGTGCTAGAGAAATCATGTTCTACCGTGGGATCGCATCCAATCGTTGTTGTATTGCCTGTCGTGCTCCTCATGTCTCTCCTCGCGCTTACTGCCTGGCCTTCTGCTGCCCCCCCATGTATTGTGCATCGTCCTACTGTTTCTCACCTCAAGCGTTCTGCCACGCCAAGCTGCTGCCGCCCAAACACCCGAACAGTTCCACTTTCGGTGCTACCTGCTGATTCTGGTTTGCGTCATGCCCCCTTCCACACAACTCCTGAGCATAGCTCGCTCTGCCCAAACACCCATATTGGCGTCTTCATTTATTGTTGCCTGTCTCTTTTTCCACGCGTCTGTTTGTTACTGCATGTCTTTCCTTCTGCTCAGGCTCGCTTCTAGACGTTGTGCCTCTGTGAGTATGCGATTCCTGCCGTCACACGTTCACATGCAAATGCATGTGAACCTTACCTTTACTGGTTCACACACTGCCGGGCCCTCGGACACCAGTGGTGGCTCAGAAGCTGCGAGCAGGCACGAGCGAAACGAACCCCAACCAGTGAACCTACCGTTCCACACCTGGTTGCAGTGGTGATGGTTTCGGATTCCGCCAGCGAGTAGGAGGAGAAGGAGGTGAAAGAAAACACGGGGTTAGATCAAAACTGCCCAGAGGGAAGCGGCAGCTGCCGCTGCGTCCGGCGAGGGGTGTCTGCGCTCCGCGCAGGCCCCGAGAAGCGCGCCTAATCCGCAGGCCCCAAGGACGAGCGCCCACCAGGCCAGGGTTCAGGGGCACCACGGCTCTGCATTTCGGCCTGTCACAGGCCTCGGTGTGGAGTCCCACCCGGCTCTCTGGTCTGAGCTCCACCGTGGCGACGAGCTGGATGAACCCTCAGGGGCGCGAAGGGAATTCATCGCGCTCCCGCACCGCAAGTCGCGCATCGCGGGGAGGAGGGGGCAGGAGGGTGAGGAGGGGGCAGGAGGAAGGGGAGCAGGGGGAGCACAGTAGGAGGAGGGGGATGAGGGGAAGGAGGTGGGGGAAGGGGAAGGGGAGGGGGAGGGTGAGGAGGGGGATGGGGAGGAGGGGGTAGGAGGAGGAGGAGGAGGAAGAGGAGGAGGAGGAGGAGGAGGAGGAGAACGAGCGGGTATGAGAGGAGGGGGTAGGAGGAGGAGGAGAAGGAGGAGAAGGAGGAGGAGGAGGAGGAGGGGGAGGAGGGGAAAAAGTGATTAATCACGAGTTCAAAGAGGTTTAATCTGGATTCAGCCTTTTTGAACTTGTACCTTCAGTACTTGACCATTGGAAAGGGTTTAATCCACATTATTAAACCTCTCTATATCTGAAAAGCCCCATCTGGCGACCATTTCGCCTCTTCTCTCATTCCGCGGCGCATGCTCTTTTCACTTCCGGGGCCCTGTTCTCGAAGCATTCTCGCTCTGGGGCTGGCCAGTTACGGAGGCTCAGTCGCTCCTTTCGTTTGCCCTTCGGGCTTTCTGTTATCGGAGGTTACTTTCTGAAGTTGCACCGGCATCTCTGCAATCGACTCGTTTTCCGATCCAGTTCCACAACCGTTCACGTTATGGCTTCCGTTTTAGTTTTAGTTCTCCCGCCTTCCTTTCGCCCTGTTTTCTGATTGTTCAGCCATCCTTGGTTCTTGAGCCACCTTTTCTCGCTCTTCAGGCTTCCTTGCGCCGAAGGTTGCTTTGTCTGGGGCTGGTTGCTCTCAGGTTATGTCGGCTCCTTTTTTAGAAATGAGCGCTCTCTTTCTATGAATCCCGTCTGCCCTAGCTCTGCAATGTTTCTAACTCTGGAGGCTTATTTTTCCAGCTCTGCTGGCCTGTCTGGTTTAGGATATGTGCTTTGTCGTTATGCAGGTTTGCTGGTGCAGGGTGCATGTTTCTCTTGCCTTGCAGACTTTCTGGCTCAGGTCGCTTCTCACACGCTGCAGGCTTTCTTGTTTCGTCGGCTCCTTCTCCAGGGTCTACAGGCGTTCTTGTCAGCAACAACACGAATGCAGTTCGCGCTCCTCTCCAAGAGGGGTCCAATCCAGATTTAACACTTTGAACGGGATCTCCTGTCGGAGGTTTAATTCTGGAGTAAACACTTTTAACGGGATCACCGGTCGGTTGTTTTAATTCTGGAGTACACATTTTTAGGCATTTGCCACCGAGAGGTCAGCGTTGGCCCGAACGAGTATGAGTTTGATCGATATGCGTTCGCAGTACCGGCGGTCCAGACGCCTTGTAAGTCGGTTGGTGAGGCCGCTAAGAGGCTTTGAGAGGCTCCGACCAGTTGTTCTAAATGTCCGCAAAATATTCCCTACATGTCCCCGAATGATTCATACTGATCCATGTCCTGTCTCCTTCGTCACTGAACTAATCGATTGGTTCCCGACACTTTGGTTGAATCAGTGAATTTGGCCTTTCGCCGAGGCCATTTTGGATGTTTCAGCGATCCGCTCGCAGTCCCCACGCGGAGGTCCAGGGGGAAGGGGAGAAAGGGGTTTGGAAGAGGACACTTTCGCAACCACTCACGCCCCCAAGGGCTGGGGGGATTCGTTTCTCTTTCAGACCTTGAGCTCGCTCTTCCACTGGCAAGAATTCTATCCCAGTTGCTTAGCCTTGTTGGCACTGGTCCCGCCTAGCCCCCTCGCGTGGACTGTTGCGCGCGGGCTTTGTCTGTGTGTCGGCGTTCCGTTCATCATCGGTGGTGGCTTCGCTCTGCCGTGTGCTTGACTTGTCTGGGCTGAGCTGGAGGCTCGCCAGTTGATGCGGGAACGACTGGTGCCGCGGGAGCTAGCCGAAGTGCGAAAGAAAACGCGTTGCTGGCCGAACAACGTTCCTGCATGCGGGCTGCGGATGCACCGCCGCCGCCACCGCGGGGGGGGGAGGGCGAGCGAGGGGCGGGACGGGAATCCAGGAGAGTGCCAGGGCATGGGAAACAATGAAAATGAGGAGGGCACAGAGAAGAAAAGAAATTGACGGTAGAGGGGGGCACGACAAGGACAGGACAAGGATGATGATCATAAAACGGCACCGCATGTGTAAGATGCGTGCCGACTTGAAGCCATATGGTGTTTATGCTGGGGGCCAGTTGGCCTCTCATGGTGCCCGAAATGCCTGAAGGCACATGATGGTGCCCTCAAGATGGCTTGGAAGGTTGCAAGGCGCATTCTGGTGGCCTCAAGATAACTCGTTGGTGATAGCAAGATGACCCCGGACCCCCGTGAGCCTCAGAAGGCCTAGGCTCCTAATCCAACACCTCTGAGACGAAACCGAACTCAATCGACCCCAATATGGCAACAGATGGCCTCAAAGTGACCCAACCCGTCCCCGAGCCGATATCAACACGACCCCAAGATGCCCCACGAAATCCTTCACGATACCAGTACCGCCCGAAAACGACCCCACGAATTTAATTCGAGACTCCGCAGCAAATGCAATAAGCTTCCATGGTCTCCAGCCAGGCAGCCTAATTACTTGCTTCCCGTGTTTGCATGTTTTATTGTTCGGGGTGGCGCTATGGCACTACGCTGATCCCGCGACCCCCTGATGACCACTAAGATGACACCGAGACGGCCCTTCGAATCCGTGACGATCACAGGGTGACCCCTAGACGGCCCTAATGAGATGGTCAACCGCGAGAGGACCCCATCACCCAGTGGGTGGCCCTAGGCCTACCCTGAGACAACAGCACCAACCCCATGACGATCCCAGAACGATATCAGAACCTTGAGGCGACCCCAATATAACCCCGATGCGACCCTCGAGCGACCTCAAAATAACCCCAGCGCGACCCCTGCATATGATCTCAAGGCGTCCCCAATATATCCCCGGATCGACCTAATGGCCCCTTTGACGAACCCGAGAGAACCGCCCTCCGATTCGCAAGCAACCGCAAAGCGACCTCCAGCAAAACCCGACACGACCGCGGATTGGCCAACGAGGCCGCGACGTTCAAGGCCGTAAAGCCCTTGGACAGCCGAGGGGCTTCAGGCGACAGGTTCGGTCTCTCTGCGCCCCTCGCTCTCCCGATCTCCCTCCCCTATTGTTCTCAGGTGTTGGGTTGTTGCTGTTTTTGCGGTTGTTATATATATATATATACATGGATTTCGCTCTCTCTAGAAGTTGTTGTTTGGTTTCTCTCTCTCCTTCTCTCTCTCCCTCCCTACCTCCCTCCCTCCCTCCCTCCCGCTCTCTCCTGGTCTTTTTCTCTTGCATGGTTTACATGTAAGTTGCATTGAATGCCTCTTTTCCGTCTAGATTTATGTGTCTGTCGCTCTGTTTTGTGCCGCGCTCTCTCTCACTCTCTCTCTCTCTTTCTCTTTCTCGTTATCTCTCTCTTTCTCGTTGTGGGCTTGTCTTTCTGTTTCTCTTTGTTTTGTGTTGTCTCGTTTTGCTTTGTTTCTCTCTCTCTCTCTCTATCTCGGTTTTTCCCGTTATCAATATGTTATTGCGAGTTCTCTCTCTCTCTCTCTTTTTCTCTCTCTCTCTCTCTGTCTCTCTCTTTATCTCTCTCTATTTCTCCCCCCCTCGCTCTCCACCTTCTCCGCCTCGGCTTCTCAGGGAGTGTCCAAACGAGAAGGTTTAACTCCAGATGTATCGTTTCCTTGCCAGGTGGCGTGTTGCGCGCGGATGCCACGGGGGCTTCCACGAAAAAGGGTTCAAATCTGAAGCTAAACCCCCTCAGGGTGGATCCCTGCGACGCTCGGCGTCCACGAGAAACATTGAATCTGGACTTAACCCTCTTCTCAGGGCGAATGCCTTGGCGCTCGCCCAACGGAGGGTTAACTCCAGAATTTCCGCTTTTTGAACTCTTGATTGCCGCCTTTTCCCAGTGGGGTCGGGGTGGGAGGAGGAGGAGGACGAGGAGGCGGAGGAGGAGGTGGAGGGAGCAGGAGGAGGAAGCGGAGGAGGAGGAGGAGCAGGACGGAGGGGGGGAAGGAGGGGGCAGGAAGAGGAAGAGGGCGCGAGGGGGCAAGAGGGGGGGGAACACCAGTCTCGGCCCTGCGGCCGGCGGCCTGCCTCCCGATGGCGCCCCGCCGGAGAGGACGGCGGCGCGTGTCCGAGGCCTGGGCTTCGACCTCCGGGCTGGAGCTCCGCCCCCCCTTTTTCGAAGAGGCAACAGCAACATGAACATTAGCGTTTGGCGCTCCGCGCGCCGAGGGATTTCGATCCACTGAATCCGCGCGGGCCGTCGAAGTTTCGTGTGTATGCAGTTTTGTTGTGCCTTTGTTCCTGCATTCCTTCCCCTTTTATGAATAACTCCTCCCTGTCGCCACTTGTGATCCTCAAGCTGACGCGATGGAAGAGCTTCACGGATGGACGGCGGTCCGCTTTCAACATGTAGTTCGTGCCTTAGCGTTGCGCACATTCGTGTTAGTGATTGGGCTGGCCTCCGGCCAGTGCCGCCGATCCGGGGGGGCTGGGAGCGAGATGATGATGGGGATCCTGGGGACGTCAGCGTTGCGCACATTCGTGTTAGTGAGAATCGATTTCACTTTGTGGTTCTCGCTTAAGCGTTGTCCGCTTTCGCTTCAATTCAACAATTTACCACATCATCAAGGATTATCACGGCTACCGTCCCACCATCTGTTTTTCCGGCACGATGTCGGACCGTCAGAGCGCAATAATTGAGTTTATTCGCGGTGTTGCAGTCGCAAAGGATGGTGATATGATTCGATTCAGGGTCGTCAAGACGCATCAGTCACGGTGATCCGCGGCCTTGAATTCCCCCAGGAAAAGTGTTTTGGCACAAATCATGAGTTTAAAACGGTTGTTTTCCAACGGGGCACTTCCTTCATTGCAGATGTTTTTTTGTAGGGGCTTATGAAAAGGGAACTTGGAGGGAGGTCTTACTGCAATATCGTTGGTGAGTCTTGGGTCTGCACTGGCCCTCATCCTCATCATCATCCTCGGTTCGTCGGAGGCCAAGAGGTGGACACCAGCACCAGTATTAGCGGAGGGAAGATGATCCCGATCTCGGTGCGGTGGTCATACTCGGTCTCCGTAGGTGGCC
Source organism: Prorocentrum cordatum (assembly GCA_963575745.1). Lineage (NCBI taxonomy): Eukaryota > Dinophyceae > Prorocentrales > Prorocentraceae > Prorocentrum > Prorocentrum cordatum. Next base: position 51,808 of record CAUYUJ010012359.1, on the reverse strand, counting down.
GAAATATCACCACCAACACCAACATCCAGGATCATCTTCCCCAGGTGGAGGCAACCCCTGGTGTTGGTGTTTATGTTTTTTTCAACGCTCCAAGTTTCGGGGACCCCCACACGGCGTGGTGACCAGACCGTGTGGTGAGGCAGTGGGGACTCGGAGTGACCGCCCAGCCATGGGACTCGGGCCGTTCGCCGAGAACGTCTTGGGCGAATGGGGCTCCCGAGGTTCCAGCACCGTTCGGGGACGGACCACTCGGTGAGGTCTATTGGGTTTTCGAGGTGGCCGCACGGTCTGTCACCGCGCACTTTTGGGACCTACAATGGTTGCACCTGTCTTGAATGAAACCGGCGTGACCCCAAATCCTGCAGAGCAGTTCAGACCAGTTTTGGACAATCCAGGACAGTACCATGCCGAAGCATTAATTGTTCAATGCTTGGTGTGCTTGGCGTGTTTTACTTGACCTTGCTTGACATTGCACGCAATCGTTGAGTGGCGTCGCTTGACATTGCTTTACATCGTTGCTTGACATTGCTTGGATTGGTCACGGTGCTGCTTGGCCCTGCCTTACACTGCTTGTCATTGCTTGGCATTGCGTGGTGTTGCCATGGTGTTGCGTGGCATTGCTTGGTATTGGCTGGTATTGCGCGGCATTACGTTGCGTTGCTTGTTGTTGTTTGGCATTGCCAAACGGCGCCGAGGAACCTCGAGCAACGCACGGGGGCGCCGTTGCCGAGCAGCATCGAGAGGGGTGTACCGAAATGGGTCGCGCGGACGCATGTAACCCCTGCCATTGGGGCCTCTGGGGAGCTTCCTATGGGACCACGAAGCGTGTGAGGGGTGTGCCGAAATGGGTAGCGCGGACGGACATAAACCTTGCAAATTGGGCCTTCGGTAGGGCTCCCTGTGGGGCCACGAAGCGTGTGAGGGGTGTGCCGACATGGTTGATTGGCGCGGGGGGCAGTGCCAGGGATTGGAGGAGGGAGGACGGGCAGCGGGAGGAGAACGCGGGTCGTTGTCTCTTCAAAGCGAAGACCCAACACCACAGGATGAGTAGGAGCAAGAAACAGCATCCAACAACGTGTTGCTGTTTGCTTGTTGTTGTTCTTCGTGTATTGCCCCCATCCCACCACCGCCACAGGACTTGGAGCCGAGCCCTTCGAAGAATTCGGAGAGACTTCGGGCGCGCAGGTCCCAGGCTCGAAGCTGTGAGAGTGCGAGACAGAGAGAGAGAGAGAGAGACAGAGAGAGAGAGAGAGTAGAGAAGACGGGGGACGGATAGAGAGGGATAGAGGTCAGAAGAGGGAGCGGAGCGCGACGCGTGCAGAGGGGCATAATCATGAAATGATGAGTTTTCACAGGGGCGGGATCTGACCCTGAAATCGGCGCCACGCGGAGCACGCTAGAGAGCGGGCGTAGCAACGCCATGCGCGCTTGCCTGAGTTGCCGCAGTGAGAACGGCACGAGGAATCTCCCTTGCTCTTCTACTTTTGTTTCCCTCGTCTCATCTTTAAATCTGTCCAGGGGAGGAGAACATCACTGAAGTCGTCGTTGTCGTCTTCGTTTCGTACGCGGACTCGTTTTCACGTTCGAGTACTCACACAGAGTTCTTCAGCGAAGCGCGACAGGAGTTTTGACGTGCACACATGGGGGGATCCGTGTCGAGTAATTCCAGGGTCTGGCGATCTCCCGAGTTATCGGGCTCTCCCACCCCCCCTTCTCCCGCGGATAACCTGACCTTGTTGGTTGCGCAGGTCCAAGAGGGGCACGCAGTATCGGTGCACGCGGGCAGACGTGGAGCTGCCCACAGCGAGAAGGCTAGGCGGCTATCGGCCAGCGCCGCCCTTTCCCGCCCCAAGCAGGATCACCTGGGTTATTCCATATGTCTACATGTGTATATATATAGAGAGAGAGGAGCACAAACAACTATTTCCAACCTTTCACCCCTTAGCTTTCCGGGCCGATGCGTTTGTTGATGGTCCTGGTGCCTGGTTTATCCTGGCTTTGGTAAAGACCCCGGCATGATTTAAATTGCATAGAATTTCCCCGCCGCATGATTTTTCACGGTTCCAGGAGTCTTGAGAGGTGCAGTTTCGCCTTTTCCAGTCAGGTGCTCGTTTGGGGACTTTTTGGGGCTCCACCTAGCGGATCTATTCGACTCTAGTTCGGTACAAATTCGATTCTGGATCGATTCGGCTTCGGCTCATATTCGATTCGAACCGACGGACCTTCGACGCAGCTCCGAGCGGGTGGTTCCAGGAAAGCCCCCAGAATGAGCATCTAACCCCTCGCTGAGCCGCGGCCCGAAGCCGCCTGACGTGGCGCAGGAGAGGTCTTCAGCGCCGTCGCGGCCGCGCGGCAGGTCGTCCTGCGGGAGCCCCCCGCCGCCTTTCGGCTGTGTCCCACCTGTTGTAACTGCCGCCTGCCGCTGCTGCTCGAGAAGCGCCCATACGCGCCAAGCGGAAGCGGCACATCTGTGGCAGGGGAGTGCAGATGCCTCCGGCCTGTGCCGCCGATCCGGGGCGCGACGCTCCGTGCGAGTGCGTCTCGCTGTGTTGTCTGCTAGCTCTACCTCGAGGGGGCAAGAGGGAGGATGAGGATGGCCGAGGAGGAGGGGGCAAAGGAGGAGGAACAGGAAAACAGGGTGTTGGCAATCGCCTGTGGCAGTCAGAGTTGTATGGGATGTTTGCCTCGTGGCCGTCTGTCGAGTTTGTTGGCGGGCTCGTTCCCCAACGGGTTGCCTCATTATTGGGTGATTGGTTGTGCGGGTCGTAGCGTGAATATTTCTTTATGACATGCTGCTGAGGGGTAGGGACCAGCCACAAGCGGGATCGGGCGGATCACCCCAACAGGGGCATGATAGAAAGTCAGCACGAATGATTCTGACACAGGATGGGGCGACCTGCCCGACGAGCTTCAATCACGGAACGTCTCGAGACCGTAAGGTGAAAGCACATGCATCGGTTGCTTCGTGTTTAGCCTTGACCGTTGCTAGGGGGCTCACCTCGCAAGAACAAACATACGCCAAACCCTCCCTGAGGGTTAGGGGTTTCGGGAGCCGAAACATTTCGAGCCAGCAAAGAGGTGCAAGCAAGATGATATCCGATGCACACGGACTTGACCGAAGGCAAATGCACACCTACAAGTTCGTTTGGCAAATGTATGTTTTCCAAATTGCTAAGGAGTAGGGGCCAGCCACAAACGGGTTCGGGCGGATAACCCCATTAGGGGTATTATATATAGCCAGCACGAACGATTTTGATGTAAGATTGGGCGACCTGCCCGAAGTGCTTCAATCACGGAACGTCTCGACACCGTGAGGTGAGATCACACGCAACCATTGCTATGTGCTAGCCCCGACCGTTTCCAGGGGGCGCATCTCGTCGTCCTTTACCTTCTTGAGAGCGGCCGTCAGCCTCTGCGCCAGCGGTGTGCTTGCAGCGCGGGAGGTCGCGATCGCGGTGACGATATGTTTCGCTGGTCCTCTCCAGAGCTTCTTGCCGCGTAGCACCACGTCTTCTCGTAGCTCAGCGCGCCTCCTGATGAAGATGTGGACCTTCGTGTAGCGACTCAGCGCTCCTGGTGTCTTCCATCTGCCAGGCCGCCCCCCGCGGCCACGGAGTTGGCAGCCGCGGCGTGCCTGATGCCGTGCGGCGGCCCGCGGCTCTCGAGCTGGAGGTCGGACAAGAGCTTTCTCCATGCCCGTCTAAAGCTGCCCTGGCTCACTGGCAGCACCAGCTCGTCACCGCCGAAGCCGTCCACTTGAGCCTGAATCACAGCCTTGCTCACCTTCATCTTGATCTCGACGCCGTGATCAGCGCCTGTCTTGACTTTCTCTTCTCTCTCCCGCCTTCCCAGGACCAGTCCTATGCGGCCGTCGGAGTCGATGTTGACGTCACTCTTCCGCAGCTGTCACCAGCACTGCCCACGCAACCAGCCATCCAGTTGGATGAGAGAGGCAGCGCCTTCCAGGATCTCCCCGGGTTCGGAGAATGTCTGGATGATGACGCCCGTGGCCGCCTCCATCGGGATCGGTTCCCCTTCGCCCCCAAAGCCCATGCGTTCCCAGCTCTTGAAGGCCCTGGCGGCCACTGGGAGACGGTGCCTGTGGTCCTCGAATGTGCATGAGCCCGTTGAAGCAATAGTTGGTTTTCATGAAGTTGGCGCCCTACACCTAGCAGAGGTCAACGGTATAATCCGCCAGGGTCTTGTCCCGCTCGCACATCGTGGCGAAGGGGAGGTGGCCTCGCTTGACGTCCACCACGAACTCCTCCACAGTTCTTCTACTGGACGTTCGCGTTGTCGTCGACCGCGTGAATGACCAGCCTGTTGTTGTACTTCAGCGGTGTGGACCGCGCAGCTTCCCATGCCCATTCGCCCCTCTTCTTGAGCTGTGGGGGCTTGGATCCTCTTGGAGCGGCTGTCACCAGCTGCATACTTGTCACCAGCAACATGAGAGCGAGGACACAACTTTGTCTTGGTGCCGCAGTCCTCGAAGCCAATGGCTTAGCCGATTCGGTGTGTATATCTCGTCCTGTGGCGTTCCTTCGTCTCCTCCGCCGCGCCCAGGTGCACGAACCGTGAGGGCCCGTCCGTGAGGTTCACCTCGGATGGGACCCAGCGGTGGTAGGCCCTCAGCTGGCATACCAGTTGAATCATTCTCGCCATCCTGGCCAGATGTAGGAGCGCGGGGGTCGAGCTCGACCCTTGGCCAGCACTCCTAGGCTCACGAACGAGTCGGTCATGATAAAAAATGCCCTTGACCTCCACGACCTTGACGTGCTCGAGAGGTGCCTGAAGAGCTCGATGATCGTCCTTAGCTCCGACACGTTGTTGTGTTCCTCCCTCTGCCGGCGGCCTTGGAAAAATACTCTCCACCTCTGCTCGACCAGCCAGGTCTCCTTCGGCGGGAGCTGCTGCGCCCGCGCCTTCACCACTCGCGGTAGCCCGTGCCGTAGACGAACCTGTGCTCCTGAAGGTACACGGCCCCAGCACGGCTCCACCTCCTTCACTATCGCGTGGGCCTCGCAGAACGGCAAGGGGTAGGGGCAGGCTGTGAAGAGTGCACTCCCCTGCCCCTCTGCCGCCCGTGCCACTGTGTACGCATGATGTACATGCTTTTCATGTTTGTGGCGTGCACGCTGCCCGCCGCCATTTTGGCTCAAGTCCTAGGGCCCTGGGACTGCACCCGCAGTTGGACTGCCGCGCGGTCTGAGCTAAAACAATTGCACTGACATTGGTAGCGGAGCTTGTAAGCTCCAGCGGACGCACTGCGTGCTCTGCTCGGGTGGCTGCGACCACCCGCGCGCGCCGCCATGGCCGGCAGCCAGGACGGCTCGGACGCGGAGGCGGGGTCCTCCGCCGGCGCAGGTTCTCCGGACCTGCGCGCGGTCCTGCGCGTGATGGCCGAGACCCAGAGGGAGATCCTGGCCATGCAGCGGGATCGTGGCGACAGCGGTCCCAGGCGTGCACGCCTGCTGCTGTCACAGGTGAAGCTCCCGGACTTCGACGGTGCCGTCGGCACTAGCACCAAGAAGTACCGAGAGTGGCACAAGGCTGCGGAGGTCATCCGCAACCTCAACCAGCTCTCCGACGTGGAGCTGGGCCTGATCATCTACAGTCAGGTGACAGGTCGGGCCAAGGAGCTCATCGAGGTGCTGGACGCGTCGGATCTCCGGCGTGAGGACACGCTCGAGACCATCTTCGCTATCTACGATGACGCCTTCGAGAAGATGGACCACGAGCGCCTGGATCAGGTGCATCAGGAGTGGGAGCGTGCTCACCGTCGGGCAGGTCAGCCCATCATGGATTGGACAACGTACTTGCGCAAGAAGCGCATGGAGTTGCAGCTCGAGGATCCCACTTCAGCGATCAGTGATCGCGCGCTGGCGAGCAAGATGCTCCGTGGTGCTGGGCTGTCGCAAAGAGAGCGAGCGCAGGTGCTCTTCAATTGCGGCGGCATCTACGACTCGAAGCGGATGGAGGTCGTGCTGAAGGTAGCCTACTCGAAGGTGCACGACACCGAGAAGCGCTCGGTGCTCCCTCGCCGCTCGCCGTTTGTGGCGGCGCAGCGTGAGCACGGGCGCTCCTCTGGGAGTTCAGGCGGTCGCTACCCGCGCCCTCCCTTGGCTCGTAGGCCGTGCGTGCTTCGAGGGCGCTCTGGCCAGCATGTGCACGAGGTGGAGAACGGCGAGGACTACGATGAACACGACGGCGACCTGGAGGAGGCGCAGCACGACGAAGAGGAAGCAGACGACCAGGACGACGGAGACCCCGGAGGGGCCGAGGGCACCCTCTTCGAGGACGGCGCTGAGGTCGACGAGGAGCTGGCGTCGGACAACGATGGGCCTGACGACGAGGAGTACGAGGCACCGGAGGATCTTCAGGAGGCGTTCTTGGCCGGCTGGAGGGCCAAGCAGAAGACGGCAGTACAGCGTCAGAAGCGCGGGTTCGTTGCCCCTCGGCAGCGGGACCCCGAGAAGATCAACGCCAGCGGCTCCTTCCAGGCTGGTCGCAAGCCGACGGACCAGCGCAAGGCTAACAGCCGGTGTGCTGACTGTGATCAGCCCGGCCACTGGCGTGGCGACCCGGAATGCCCCAAGGTGAAGAGTGGCGAGCGCGAGCCGCGCAACAAGACTGGGCCTAAGAGTGGCCAGCCAGCGTCGCCCAACCAGCGGAGCTCTGCGAAGCCGCCGGTTCCAAGGCAGGTGCATGGGCCGGTCATCCACTGGGTTGGCATGGCAGGCAGTGCCGAGGAGCGTCGCGGCCGCGCCCCATGGCGCCGCGCTCCCAAGTCGGTGCCTGCCCAGAGGCATCCGGTGGAGGTCCGAGCCGATGCTCCAGGGCGGATCGTCATGAGTCCTCGACCCAAGAGTATGCCTGCGCCAAGTCTACGCCGGGACGCCGACGATGGCCCCGGGCCCGGACAGGGCAGTGATGAACGCGCGCGCGCCCTTGCCAGGCGCGGGGAGGATCAGGAGGACGAGGATGCATGCGTGCGTTGCCATCGCGTCCTGGCCAACACCCACCTAAAGGGGCACAGCGTGGAGTTGGAGTTTCCTGACTTTGCCACGGCCCATCACATCGTGGAGCGTGCGGCGAACAATAAGCCCATCTTCTTCAAGCAAGGCCGCTTCGAGGCTCTCGACTTCGTCCAGGGTCGCTTCATGCGGCTGCAGCTGACCACGTCGAAGCCTTGTACGGCGGCTGAGGTGGATCTCGATGAGATCACGGCAACTATGTTCAAGATCGTGATGGGCGGAAATCGCGATACTAAGCACCGCGATGATCGGCGCGGTGAAGGCGGGAATCGCGACACCAAGCATCGCGAAGATCATCATCGAGATCGTCGTGACGACCGCCACCGCGATCGGGGAGCTGTTCTCCGTGAGCATCGCCCCCCTCCCCCGCCCAAGGCGGGGGCCTCATCGCGTTCGAGGTCGCGGAGTACACCGGAAGGCCGCGGTGAGAAGGAAGAGAAGGAAGAGGAGAAAGAGAAGAAGAACAAGGCGAGGAGCAGCAAATAAGAGAAGAAGGAGAGGAAGAAGGCGAGAAGCAGCAAGGAAGTGAAGAAGGAGGCCGAGGTGAAGAAGGAGGATGAGGCCAGCGAGGACGATAATGATCAGCGGCGGGAGGATAAGGAGCTGCCGTTCACGCCGGAGGAGATGGATGAGATCTTCTGCAGCTGGTATCCGCGTCAGGATATCTGTAGGGATTACTTGACGCCGCCGGCAACCATCCACTTCATCACGAAGAACGACCGCATCGTGCGCCTCAACCTCTACACGCGCTGCTGCGAGAAGCGGGACTTCTCTCCAACCAGTGGCCCTGCGAGGGCCCATCCTGCATTCGCGGTGGATGCCGCAGCGGCGGCGTCGGCGAAGGGGGCATCGAAGACTAAAGGTTCGAATGTTCCGGGGGATCCTCCCGGGAGCATCCCAGACGGAGCTGCGCTGGGACTAACGTCCGCTGCTCCGACTGGGGAGGCCGCCGCCGCTCCTAAGGGCGAGGACTGGGTCATGGCAGGAGCCTCCGAGGACGTGAGGAAGAGCGAGGAGAAGAAACGACTGGAGGTCTTGCAGCGTGACAAAGCTGAGTGGCTGGACCGCCTCGCGCTGATAGAGAAGCAGGAGTCGGAGATGCATGCCCGATTGAACCCAGGGGAGGTCTACGACGGCCTGCGGAGGCGACGTGAGCAGGCACCTCTGCCAGAGCGTGCGCTGCCTACATCTCCTGAGCAGCAGGGGGTCGGAAGCGTGTGGAAGAACATGGAGGGAGTTCGACGTGCTCATCTTCCAGCGCCTCCAGGAGCCGCGAGCTCAGGTGCGCCTGCCGCTGCGACGGCATCTCCAGCCGCATCTGGGGCCCCGCGCGTAGTCACTGCCTCGGGACGGAGCTACGTTATGAGTGCCGGTGCCACGCAGAGCGACCTGGAGAAGCAGCAGATGCACCGAGCCACGTACGACTCGCAGTTCGACGGCGAGAGGCTGGTCCCAGGTCCGAAGGCGAAGTTCGACCCAGAGCTCATGCAGCAGCAGGCTGCGTGTTCTCATCCGGCGGACGAGCTGAAGTGGCAGTCAAACGGCACCGTGATCTTCGCGAAGCGCAAGAAGTGTTCGTTGAAGTCGGTGATCCACTACACGCTGGAGAAGCCCAAGGCGGATGAGGAGGACTCACTGCAGCGCGCGGACCCCTGGGCAGTAAAGGGCGCGGACCCTTGGGCAGCAAAAGGGGGATCTGCGGCCCGCATGGTCACTGCCCGAGAGGAGTGCCCCCGCAAGGTGATAGACGAGCAGTCCGTCATGCTCGTTGTCTTGCCCGCGGGGTTGGCTATGATTGACGCGGGCTGCAAGCGGGCTGTCGGTGGACGTCAGTGGCACGTCGAGCTGCAGGAGACTTTGGGTGCCATGGGCGTGCCGTACCACAGCATCAACCAGCGCGAGTACTTCAAGTTCGGCCCAGGCGTGCCGTTCTTGTCAGAGCGTGCGTGGTGCTACACAGTTGGCATCAATGGCACGCAGTGCAAGGTTGTGATCTCAGGTCTCATCGGCCCTGACGAGATGGCAGAGTGGGACTCAGCAATCAGTTTCAGGAACGGTACTTTCACGGCGAACGGTGTGACCAAGCCATTGGTCTCGGCTGCGTCCGGGCATCCGTGCGTGTCATTGCTGGATTTCCCGGCACCGGTCGCGAGTGCCTTCCCCGTCGGACAGCCTGAGGGGCAGGACGAGCTCGCCGACGAGATGTTCAGCGGAACGGCGAGCCACGAGGAGAAGGATGAGCGCAGCGTCGCTGAGACCGTCGAGGAGGAGGACACGCACGATTCTGATAGCAACGACGGCCAGGACGCAGGCGATTCAGAGCTGAGTACATCCCACTATCAAACCAGCGACCCGGAGTCCGCGGAGACGGCATCGAGTGACGAGGAGGTTTTCATGGAGAACGCGGACAACGAGGTTTTCATTACGAAAGGTGCTCGCAGGCATGTCCGGAGCAACCTGAAGGAGCTGGAGGTTTTGATGATCGAGGAAATGGCGAACAGGAAGCTTCGGGCTGATCGGCAGGCGCAGGGCGCCTTCAAGCACTACCAGGAGAAACGTGCACTACCTTTTCGGCGGGAGACCCGGCGGCGACCGGGGCCCTGGAGGGCCTGCCAACTCACGATCCTGGCGGCGAACATGGGATGGGACGCCCACCAGCCCGTCACAGCGCCAGAGTTCAACCTCTTGACGGTCCAGGGCAGGAACGAGGCACGGGCGTGCCTGGTTGCAGTTGACCCAGATTTCGTGGCTTTGTCCCCGCCTCCTACGGCATGGAGTCGACTGCAGAGTGTCGACCAGCGAAAGCCTATGCGAGTGCGCCGGCAACGCCGAGAGCGGACCGAGTACCGCATGTTGCTCTCGTTCACGGACGAGGTGATGCAGTGGCAAGCTGCAAGGGGACGCGCAGCCATGGTAATGGACCACGCGCAATCGACAGTCTGGAGCCAGCCACCCATGAATGCAACGAAGTCGAACCCAGCATTCGAGGACGCGATCTGCCTCCAGAACACCACGAGGGCGTTGGCGAACCCCGAGGTTTGCACGGCTGCGCGCGGAAGCTGCGCGGAGGAGTTCGCCAAGGCTGTGATGACAGGTGCCACGGACTACTTGGTCCGGCAGTGCGAGAACTCGAGTTTCCCTGCGGCGCACCTCCCGGACCCCACGGAGGAGCCCAGGAGTTATGGACCCGAGCCCGCGGAGCATGGTCCTGGAGAGGCTCCCGGAAACGTTTCGGAGAGACCTGAGTGGGGCAAGACACCGCAGGAGATTCGAGCCGAGATTCGCGAGGCATTGCAGAAGACGGTGAAGGAGGAGTCCATGCAGCACCCTGCGGAGGAGGAGGAGGTTGCAGCCTCCTGGTCAGAGATGAAGCTTCCGGAGGTGGTGCGGCAGGACATCATGGCGAAGATTCCCCGGAGTACGCGACGTGCCGCGCGGAAGGCCCATCGCGGTCTTGGACACCCCAGTCGACCGACGTTCATCAAGATGCTGCGTCTCGGCGGTGCAACGCCCAACGCGTTGGCATACGCGAAGCATTGGCAGTGTCCGACTTGTGCTGAGTCGGAGGCGCCGCCCCGCCCAGTGCAGGGGGCGGCGGACGTGCAACCATTCGGCTTCAATGTGACGGTTGTGATCGACGTGAAGTACTTACGGGACGCGGCCAAGGAGCAGCTGGTGGTCCTCAGTATGGTGGACGCTGGCACGGGGTGGCATTGTGCATGCCTTCTCAAGAATAGGACGGCCAAGCACGTAGCGCGCCAGATCATGAACGAGTGGTTCAAGCATTACGGCGTGCCAGGGAACATCGTGATCGACCAGGGCGGCGAGTTCGAGGGCTACTTCAACGCGTTGATGGAGCAGTTCGGTATTAATACGAAGACGACGGGAGCTCATGCAGCATGGCAGCATGGCCTGGCAGAGCGCCACGGAGGATTGCTCGGCACTATCTGGGGCAAGGTGGTGCACGAGTTCCACGTCCAGGGCAAGTCGATGTCTACTGTGGCCCTGGCTGCCATCGTCAACGCGAAGAATTCGACGATCAGCCGCAATGGGTTGACCCCGGAGCAGGCTGTCTTCGGGCGGATCTGGAATTTTACGGAGGTGACTAACAGAGACGACGATGAGGTTCTCATGTCGGTTCTCGGCGCTAAGGGCACAGCTTGGCGTTCGTCTCAAATCCGCACCGCAGCCAAGATGATGTTGCTGGAGCGCGACGCGACGGACGAGGTGCGGAGGGCGCTGCTGCGACAGGCGCCGACGGTCGTCGGCGATCTGTGCCCAGGATCGCGGGTGTATTTCTGGGCACCGAATCCGTTCAAGGGACGTCGTCGGCAAGATCCTGAAAGATGGCGGGGTCCTGCGACTGCGATCGCGAAGGAATCCAACAGCCGGTATTACGTATCATGGTGTGGTCACGTGCTACTTGTTGCTCGTGAGCAGCTCCGGCACGCCTCCTCCCGGGAGGCCGCGGCTGCGGAGTCCATCCAGACGGGCGTGCGGCTGACGCAGCAGCGAGATGATCGCGCCTACCACGACATCGTGGACGTCACGCCCAAGGTGAAGGTTCAGAAGGTGAAGAAGACATTCCTGAAGAAGGAGCGTGACCGACATAGTGAGCTCGAGGGGTCCAGGCAGCCTCGCGTGGATCTGAGGGCCCTGGACGCCATTGAGGCACAGGCTAAGGAGGAGGAGCCACCTGAGCAGGAGCAGTTCCCGCAGCTTCCGCCTCCGAGGAGGGCCCGGTCTCGTTCCCCTCCAGGCCGGATGTCCTCTGGAATGTATCCGGAAGCTTCTCCGGGAGCAACGGGCTCTGGCGGCCTTTCGGTGCCGCCGATTCCCAGGGACGATTTCGAGCTCGCGCGGAAGCGGAAGTTCCTGGTAGATGACGTGCCGAGTTGCATTAAGAGGTCGCGTCTGCAGGCTGCCCCTACGAGTGGCTTGCCGGCTCTCCGCGAGGTGGCCATGAACGCTGTTGTGCACTCGGGACCCCAGGAGTGGTTCGACCAGAATGCCTCGGATGGCGTCTCCACGCTCGTTCAGAAGGTCGCACGAGGAGTTCGTGTGCATCGAGAGCCACGGCGGAGACTCTATGATCACGACCGCCACCGGGAGTGCAATCGCCTGTCGGTGATGCTCTCCGCCACGGGCCAGTGCGCCTACAAGGACGACGGCGCGAACCGTACCAACGAGCGCATGGAGGACAGCTGGGTTGGTCTGACGCTCTTCTACCACGACAAGCCGGACGCTCAGGCACGGGGGCTGTACTATTTGGACACTCCGGAGGGTCTTGTACGGCAGCCGATGATTTACGAGGAGTGGATCAACGTGTCATCGGTGTATGACGCATGGCTGCAGGAGGCGCGGTACGAGCACGACGTGTTCGCACTCGTGATGAAGCAGAACGCGAAGGAGCTAGACCCACGTCACTTCGACCAGCACGAGAAGGCTAAGTTCGACGAGGCCGATGCCGCCGAGTGGCGGCAATGGATCGCCAACAACACGGTCGATCTGGTCACAGAGGAGGAGGAGAAGAGCATTCCAAAGGATAAGATCATCTCGGTGCCCATGCGTTCGGTTCGCACAAACCGGGGGCGAGGGCCGGAGTTGGCGAAGTCGCGCTTGATCATCCCTGGCCACCTCGACCCGCAGCTTGGTCTATTCAGGACGGATTCGCCTACTACTTCCCTTTTGGCCGTGCTGGTGTGTGCGTCTATCACAATGGCGATAGATTGGACATTCGAGTGCTTCGACGTAGCGACTGCGTTCCTGTCTGGGCTGAAACTGGAGCGGGAGTTGTACGTGAGGGCTCCTAAGGACGGACTCCCGGCCGTCGACGGCGCTGGATGGCCGGCTGTGCGGCCTTATGCGTTGCTTCGTCTGCTGAAAGGGGCGTGCGGTTTGACGGAGGCGCCTCGGTTGTGGTATCTCCGAGCCCGCCAGGTGCTGACGGACGAGGTCGGCTTTGTGGAGCTGCGCTGTGCTCGAGCTGTCTTCGTTTATCGGGCGACCGGCAAGTTGATTGCTATCTTGACCTTGCACGTCGACGACGGCATGCTGTTTGGGGGCCCGCGCGACCCCCAGTACCAGGAGGTGAAGGCGAATATCAACAGGCGTTTCAACATCAAGCGCTGGAAGGAGGGCAATGACAAGGAGGCAGTCGCCTATCTCGGTGAGGAGTGGTGGCGCCACCCCGATCACATCGAGATCGGCATGCACGGATACATCGGCAAGCTGACAAAGCACCCCCTTGCAAGGGGGGGCGACGAGGAGCGGGAGATGACTCCCGAAGAGCACCGCGACTTCCGGAGCTTGCTCCAGAAGGTGCGCTGGCCTGTCGCACGTGTGGTGCCACAACTCGCGCACAGTGCGTCGGCGCTTGCACAGAAGGATCCGAAAGGTCGGAGGTTACTGCACCTGCGAGTGCTCAATGACATCATCGACCGGCTTCAGGACTACGACGAGAGGTCTTGCGACTCTCCGGATCCGCCGTGTGGACATCGAGCGCTCGCAGGTGCTCACGCTTATGGACGCTTCGTTTGCGAAGGAACCCGGCTGTAAGAGCCAGATGGGGTTCATGAGTATGATTACGGATACCCGAGTGTTGAAGGAGCTAGCCGTATGTTGTCTAGTGGAGTTCCAGAACAGTACTATTACACGAGTTGTTGGATCTACGATGGCCGCAGAGTCTGCGGCTATGTCCGTGGCTTTGGATTGGCAACTGTGCCTCAGGCTGCTGATTGAGGCAGTCTTGCACGGGGAGCCGCCCTTGCAAGGGGACTGGAGGCTGGCGCTGAAGGTCCCGGGGGCGCCGGTGACGGATGCGAAGTCGCTCTACGACCACGCGTCCAAGATCGGCTCGATGCCGGTGTCTCGGCAGACCCTCATGACTTGTTGGCGGCCAAGGATTTGATCGAGCAGGAGGCCATCAAGTTCAAGTGGCTGCCCAACAGCCACATGCTGGCGGACGTGCTGACAAAGGCCGCGCAGCCTAACGAGGTGCTATCGCAGTTCCTCCGCCACGGACTGTTCAGCATGGTGCCTACTGCTGAACAGGAGGATGAGGAGGCACACCGTCTGCGGCTGCGCCGCGGACAGCGTGAGAGAGCCAAGGAGCGGAAGGCCCAGCGTCGGGCCGCCGTTCCAGGGCCTGCGAGCCCGTGAGGTCCTGTTGCAGCCGCTGCACGGACCTAGTGAGGGCTACGGTGATGTGCGCACGTACATTGAGATGACAGTCTGGACTAGTGAGTCTAGACATTCATATTTTATACTTTATATGTTGAGCCTCAGGCCGCACTTTGCTTGAGGTGTATCGGCCTGTGGGCCGGTATAGGGGATGACTGCGTGCCGCGCTTCCCGCTTGTAGGGAGCGGCATCGGGGCAGCATTGTACTCACCCAGTGTGAAGAGTGCACTCCCCTGCCCCTCTGCCGCCCGTGCCACCGTGCACGCATGATGTACATGCTTTTCATGTTTGTGGCGTGCACGCTGCCCGCCGCCATTTTGGCTCAAGTCCTAGGGCCCTGGGACTGCACCCGCAGTTGGACTGCCGCGCGGCCTGAGCTAAAACAACTGCACTGACACAGGCAAGCCTCGCCCACCCGGTCCCACAGGAGCATGCCCACGTAGTTCGTGCCCGTTCTCGAACGGAGTTTTCGATTGTTTTGTCACCTCCGCTCCAAGACCTCCAGCGCCCAGCAGTTGGTAATCAGGGATGTGCCCTGCTCCCAGTCCTCGTCGTACATGCATTAGTCGAGGTTTACCCTGAACACGTCGCCTTTGTCGAGAAGCTCGACCATCGACGGGTGGCTCCACGTGAGACTGGACTCGGGACTGGACTCGGGACTGTCGATCACGGAGTATATGCCTTCCCGCAGGCAGAAGAGCGCCACCTTGACCGCCACCAAGCACAGTGCCGAGCCCACTGGCGTCTTCTGCAGCTCGACCTCCGACAATCCTGGCACTCCTCAGGGGTGCGCAACCGACCGCACGGGCGGCCTCCGAGCTCTCGAGAAAGTAGATCAAGCGGGGCGCCAGCTGGATACATCACCACCATCTCCACCGCAGTCGCCGGGATAGCGTCTCGAGGTTCGCCTCGTTAAGTAGGTCAGACTCGGCGCCCTTGTCCTCGTCCCAGGCCTCGCCCCAGGAGACGCCGTAGGCCAGCACCGAGTCGAGTATTCTTTCGCTGCCCGCGAAGCGCTCCAGAAAGCAGGGATTCCCTATCTTTCGGATGCAACTCCTGGGAGGTCAATTCTGGTTTTGCCCTGGTCCGAAGTCCGGCTCAATCCCGCTGAATCCCGCTTGATCCCTCTCAATCCGGCTGAATCCCGTTTGATCCGAAGCCCACTCTGGCGTAACAGCCCCGCAATGGGGCTTGATCTGTTCGCTGGGAAAAAATGTATACACCAGGATCCCGTCTACACCAGGAACAGCGTTCTTGTGCGAATTTGAGCGCAGGGTCGGAAAAAGCGTCGTTGTATAGAGCTCGTTTCCCTAAAATCCGACTCCAGGCACACGTGCATCGATGCCAGTGCCTGAAGCTCGCTCTTCGTCTAAGTGTCGAGGACCTGCCAATCGAAGGCCTGCTCGTCCTCGAAGTTGTTGATCCACTGGTAGGTCGCATCCAATATTGCAAAGGCCGCACGGTTGGTCATGATGGTCCACGTCCACATGCCCAACAGATTGCTGAGAGCACTCGGGGTCACCTTCCCCAACACAACCACGGCCTCGGTAGCCAGCGCCAGATCCCTCATCTTGTCCTGGACGACTCTCAAGCGGCATGGTCTCGATCCGATGCTCAAACCCAAGCCTGGTGCCAATCCCTCCTCCCAGTCCTCCTTGTGTACTGGCAAACCCTTCGCCTCCAAGTGCGTCCTGACCCTGTCCTTTGCAGTCACAAGCTTGTCGCCGTCGTCCGCGCACAGCTTCAGCCCGATGTAGTCGTCGATGTGCAGCAAGAGCATCAATTGCAACGCCTCGAACGATGGGGTAGGACGGCCGTGTGTGATCTGGGCGAGGTCTATCTCCCTCATCTCCTCCAGGGCGTCGGCCTAGCAACTGCGAGCCCTCGTGGGAGGCTCTCGGGCCTCTCCTGGGTGGCTCGGGGGCCGTCCCGAGACCCCCATTTGGGGTCATGTAGACCGCGCTCGTGAGAACGTCACTGCGTAAAGAGCCCGACGACTGCGGACGATGGTGGCACCTTGGGCCGAGCCCCGAGGTCCCAGGGCGGCCCAGGAGGCCACCGAGAACGTGCCAGGACGGGAGGGGCCCCTCGGTCAGGATGCAAGTGCCGGGATCGGTCAGGATGCAAGTGCCGGGACAGCCCAAGAGAGCCCCGAGCTCAAACGGCCCAGCGGGCCACAAGACGGGCCCGAGCTCCCTCTCAAGATGGCCTCAATACATCCCCCCGAGCCGTCCGACTAGAGCTAGCCATAGTGGGCACCCGACTGGCCCCAGTGGACTTGCTGAGTTCGCCGCAGAGGCTCTCGGTTAGGATGGCATCGGCGCTGGCATGCCCAATCTGGCATAATCCCGCTGAGTTCCGCTGAATCCTGCGCAGTCTGGTTCAATCCGGGGCTTAATCTGGGCTGTTGCGGTTCCATGGCTCGCTCATCGGGCTCCATAGCCCTTGATCGTTCTTGCGAAGACCTCCCAGGAATTGCCTCCTGACCTCGGGACCCTCCTAGGGCCTGTTGGGACATGTAGTTGCCGAACCCAAGGCCCCGAGGCCCTCGGGAAAGTCACCGCCGGAGCCCACGGGAGTGCCGAGAAGCGCGCTGGGGGGCCTGAGGGCCGCTCTCCACTCAGTACTCTGGCAGCTCAGACATGCACGCGTCGAAGCAAGAATCACGACTGGAGATCGTTAGCCGTTGTCGGCCTCTGGGGGCCCTCGCCGGGCCATGGGACCGTCAGAAGCGATTTGGGATGAGAAGTGGGCCTTGGGGGAAGGGTCGGGACTGCCAGGGAACGGGTATGGGAAAAGTCAAGACATCGCATGTCTGCGGTGGATGCTCTTTGGGTGCTGTTGGGTCGCGGGCGTCTCCTGGAGGCCTTCAGGGCTCCCCTCGGGGCAGTTTCGGGGCCACCGCTCAGAAGCCCACTCGAGGCCGAAGCATACAGGGCAAAATACCTGTCGAGGCCCTTCACAGTGCTTGCACCTAGGTGTCTTACTTGTGCTCCGATTGACCCTGTCCGGTGCTGTCGGTCGTTCGCGCACGCGGGTGCCCTTTGTCGGGTGCCATGTGCGTGTGTTCTCCAATCAGCCCCTGCACCCCAGTGTCCTTATATTACTGGGCAGCCCAAGAGAGCCCCGAGCTCAAACGGCCCAGTTGGCCACAAGACGGGCCCGAGCTCCCTCTCAAGATGACCTCAACAGATCCCCCGAAACCGCCCGATCGCTGGAGCCAGCCACAGTGAGCTCCCAAATGGCCCCCGGTGGACCTACTGCGGGCGCCGCAGAGGCACCGCCCCCAGTGCTGGGAGCGCTCTCGAATCCTCTGCGGCTCCGTTCCGGCAGTTTGTGGACTTGGTTTGGAAGCTCATTCGTGTTTCTACTCCATGCCAAGTCCATCCAACATTGCATTCCCAGACGCGACAGCACAAATGTGCACAAGCGCAGGTGCAGATGCGTGCGTTGGCCGGGTCCCGTCGTGCTTTCATGCACCACAAGCCGCAAGAAGCCTGCATCCTTGGTGGTTCATGCTTCCCAGGGTTGGGTTAGGAGCTGCCGCCGCGCCAGACCACCAGCCATCTGCAGTCCTCAGGCGAGGGGGTGACGTGGGGCGGGGAGAGTCAAGCCCATGAACACGTACTCTTTGAGAAGAGTCGATATGTTGCGTCACATCTGCTCAGAGAGCTGGTGGGATTTGAACCATCACTCCTGCCTGCCCCTGCTACTCAAGAGCTCAGATTTGTCTCGTGGCTGTCCCTGACCCCCCACGCTCCATTCTCGATTTCAGGTTTCTTCCCGTCACGGTTAGGTTCACATGTTTCTTGTTTTAGAATCAAGGTGCGAAGTGTAACGTGTTTCTCGTGATGGTTTTATCTGGCCGTCCCTCATCCTCCCTGGCGTCCCCTCTGTCACCCTTTCTGTACTTTCGTTTGTGCTGTCCCCCCCTCTGTACTCGGTTCTGCTTTTCTTCTGCTCTTCGCGTCTCGCCAAAGTGTTGCAATCTGATTTGCAGGTGCCATGTTACACAGGCGTGCGGCGCTAAGTCATCGCTGCAGCAGTACCAATCGGGTTAGCGCGCTTACCCAGGAGAGGCTTAGGCCACTGTACCTGCTGACCGACGCGGCCATGGAGGAGTTCGAGGGCATATTTTGCAGCACCCGCCTCCTCCGCTGAATCCCCCATGCTCCGCGGTCGTGCCTGCATTCGAAGACGAACCCTGGGGAAGAGGATCGGCTTTATTGAGGAGGAGGAGGAGGAGGCGAAGGAGGAGGAGAGGGAGGAAGGAGAGTGCGGAAACGAATGTACAGATGCAGATAGCCTACCCCCCGCTGTCATGATAGGATGGAGATCCATAACTTCTGACTCCGCATTATTCTCTTGGCCCGAATTCTGCGTGGGCCATGTGATTGTTATTCGGAGGTGTTGTCGTAAGCTCCTGGCGGTTCTTGGCCGTTTCCAGAATCACGGTTCCGTTCTCGTCTTGCTTGGCAGGGCCCCCGCGCATGAAAGTCATTGTGAGCCGTCGAAGCGTTTGCATCGTGTTTTTGGAGTTAGTAGTATTGTGTTGGGTTTTGGGGTTCGTATGATGATGGTGATGGTGATGGTGATGGTGATGGTGATGGTGATGGTGATGATGATGATGATGATGATGATGATGATGATGATGATGATGATGATGATGATGATGATGGTAGTTCTTGGTATGTGATCCCGACCTTCACTCCCGACGGCCTATACACCTAGGCGAGGGCGCCCAAGAGAGAGAGAGAGAGAGATAGCGATAGAGTGTGGAAAAGGATTGCTCATCGTCGGGATTCGAAATTCGATAGGGCCTGTCAGGAGTTGTGGAATACCTCTCCCCCTCTCGCCTGCCTTCCCCCCGCGCTTGTTCTCTCCCTCCACAACGAATTGCTGGCCAGCTTGAATTGAATGCCCTCTCAGATCGGTGGTGCGTCGTGGCTCTCGGGTCCCCCACCAACGAGTCGCCACGAATCGCCTGTGGGCCCCCATCCCCAGCGTTCGGGGCGAGTGTTCCTCCTGTAGGCCCTCAGGGCGAAGTGACACCAGCTGGAACTCATAGAGGTTTAGGGCCTGTCTTCCCTTTTTCGGCTGTTTTCTAGACGCCCCCCAGAGCCCCATCCCCATTCCCATGTTGGTGCTGATGTTGATGCGGATGAGGATGATGGTGATGGTGATCATGATGATTATGTAGGTACGTTTTATGGTAATGGCCATGGTGAAAAGCATGAAGGTGGTGATGACGACGGCGACGACGATAATCAGGGTTATGGTGATGGCCATGCTAACGGTGGTTGTAATGATGATAGCGGTGTGCCCACAATGATGCTGATACTGAATTCGGTGGTGTTGACGTTGCTGATGCTAATTCTCATGGTACGAAGGGTGGCGCAGTTGGTGATGACGGCGATGGCTTCGTGATCGTGTTGTTGATGATGTTGTTGTTGATGATGGTGATGGTGATGATGACGACCATGGTGATAGTGGTGGGGATGATGATGGCGACAGTTATGATGAAGCCGATGAGAGGAAGAGGGCTCCTAGGGGCCGTTTTGGGGCTGATTTCTGTTTTTGTGAGGAGGGCGGAAGAGGATGGAGGAGGGAGAACGAGGGAGGAGGGAGGAGTGAGCAGACAAGAGGCAGGAGGGAGGAGGCAGGAGGGAGGAAAAGGCGGGGAGAAGGGGAGGGAGGCAGGGATGAGGGAGGAGGGATACGTGAAGGAGGAGGAGTAGAGAGGAAGGAGCACGAGGAGGGATGAGGAGGAGGAGGAGGAGGAGGAGGAGGGGGAGGAGGAGGAGGAGGAGGAGGAAAATGATGAGGATGAGGAGTAGGAGGAGGACCAGGAGGAGGTGGAGGAGGAACCTCTTGAGAACCACGTGAGGGGAGAGGCTGGGATTTTCGGTTCGGGTTCCCTCTCTTGGGTCTCTCCTAGGGCCGTTTCGGAGCCCTGTTGGGCCGGCTTGTGCGCTTCTTGGGCCGTGTTGGCGTCATCTTGGGCCGTTTTGGGGTCGTTTTGGGAGCCTCTTGATCCGTCTTGACGCGGTCTCGGGGGGCTTCTGGGACTGTCGGCGCGTCGTGAAGGCTGAAATGTCGCATCAGGAACAAGTGTACGTTTCCCCATAGGCATTGGACGATTTGGACCTCGTGGGTCTCTCTCTTTCAGGTGGTTGGATACTCATTGGGGCATCTTGGAGGCGTCTTGCGAGCACGACATGCGTCGGGAATGGCGTTTCGAATGGCGTCGGCCCCCGCCCCCTCCATGGTCAGAGCGTCGGAACGGCGTCGGGAGAGGTTTGGCCCCCTCCGCCCCTGAGCACTAAATGCGTCGGGAATGCCCCCCACCCCTCTGAGGTGTGGGCCCCCCCCGCCCCCGAGCACCAAATGCGACGGGAATAGCGTCCCCCCCCTCCCCCCTTAATGGTGTGGGCCCCTCCGCCCCCGAGCACTAAATGCGTCGGGGGTGGCGTCCCCCCTCCCCCCTTGCAGTGCGAAGCTTGAGCGAGCTCAAGTCCACGCTTTCAAAAACTCACACGCCGGATCGGCGGATTCAATTGCTTCGCTCATTCCGCCGGCCCCGTCTTAACCTGGAGCCTTTTTGGGGCTCGTTGGGGCCTAGTGGCGGCCTCCTGACCGCCTGTTGGCTGTTGGGGGCCTCTTGGGGTCTCTTAGGGACCTCGGGAAACCTTTTGGGGGCTGCTTATGGCCGAGGGCTCGAAGTGTTGTTTCGTGTTCCCCCTCTGGGGCCTCTCTTGGGGCGTTTTGGCGGCCTTGTTGGGCCGTCTTGGAGTCGTCTTGGGCGGTCCTGGAGCCCTGTTGGACCCTCTTGGGGCGATCTTGGGGACCTCTTGGGCCGTCTTGAGGCGTCGGGGAGCCGAAAAGGGGGAAACGCCTAAATCTGCCCAAAACCCAAGGAAATCAATGAATTACACCTCTTGGGGCCCTCTTGGGAGTGTTTGTGGAAGCCTCTTAGGGGCGTCTGGGGGCAATCTTGAGCATCTTGGAGCGATCTTGTGGCATCTCGGAGCCCTCTTGTTCTATCGTGGGGGCATCTTGGGGGCCTCTTGGCCCTTCTTGGGGCTTTCTGGAGGGCTTCGAGGGCGGCGCCCACCCGACCCGACCCGGCCAGGGATCTCTGACCCGAACCGGCCGGAGACCGCTTGGGGTATTCTTCATCCGGGAACCCCCAGGGGCCGCTCCGCCGCGCGCGCGCGAAGTTGAACAAAATATTGTACGCAATTACCGGAGATCTTAGCACTCCTCTGAACGGGCCTGCGATTTTTGACGCATTTCGGGTGGCATTCCAAGACAGCAACGTCCATGGGCCCATGGGTCGATGGGCGTTGGTACTCACGGACCGATCGGGCTCGAGAATTTTTCGGAAAGATGGATCGGGAGTGCCAGTCTCGAGTTTTCACTACGTCTTGTTCCAAAGTTTCTTGTGTTGGTCTCTTGCTTGGGTAGAGCGCTCGTTGCTCGTTTTCCCATGTATCCTCCATTCCTCTCTTCTGTTTCTCCCATTTCATGTCTCCCGCTTGCTTCCTCGTTTCCCTCGATTTCTTTTTTGCCCCCTCTCACGCCATCCATGAATAATGCCAGGTGCGCAACTGTCGCCGCGTTGCTCCGCCCCTGGGAGCTCAGCGGAGTGTGTTGCTACGCGGATCCAAACTGGACCTCACCGTCCTTGGGTGTTGCCACGTGTGCAATTGTCGCCACTTTGCTGCGCTCCCAGTCCAGCGGAGAGCGCTGCCACGCATGTCCAGGCGGGACCTCGGCGTGCCAGGGTGCCTCCAGGCGTGCAACTGTCGCCGCCATGCCGCCCCCCCACGTTGTCCGCGTCTCCATATTCCTTCGACGCTTCCTCGCATCTCTTGCTTCCTCACTTCTCACGCCATCCGTGGGTGATGCCGCGTTAGTGCGCCCCTGGGGAGTCCAGCGGACTGCGTTGCTTCGCAGATCCAAGCGGGACATCGATCCTTGGGTGTCGTGAGTGTTCTGCGCCCAGGTGCGGTCCAGCGCAGTGTGGTGCTACGCACATTGAAACATGACCTGGCCGTCCTTGGGTGTTGCCAGGCGTGCAATTCGTTTCGATTTCGCGCGCTCCTGAGGAGGTCCTACTATGGGCAACAACGGCACAACGGTTCACAGATCTGTCGCGTCAGCGCGACGGCCTAACGGAGCTGTAGATCAGTTCAGTTCGGCCGTGTCTAGGACTCCTCTAGAGGTCCACACCGACATATGTCTTCGAACCGCGCCCAACCGCAGCGACGAGACACCTCCAGAAACCAGGGACAAGAGGACATCGAGGAGGAGGAGGAAGAACTCGGGGAGAAAACAAAGGGAGGAGGATGAGGAGGAGGAGGAGGAAGCCGAGGAGGAGGAGGAAATCGAAGAGGCTCCACGTCGATCCGATCGATCCGATGGAAGGGGGGGGGGTACACAGACCGAAATGACGACGCCGCCACTGCTGCCGCCGCGGGCAGCCTCCGTCGCGGGCTCCCCGCGAGACGAGCGGCGCGTGCCCGCACGCGTCGTCGTCGTCGTCGGTTGTCCGGGGGTACGTTTACTCATGAGGTTTACGTTGTTTCGTTGATTTCCAGAAGAGGGACGAAGTCAACGGGCGAGGTTTTTGGGGGCCTCTTGGGAGCCTTCTGGGGACCTCTTGGGGCTCCTGGGGACCTCTGCGGGCCTTATGGGAGTTTCATGGGCGCCTGCTGGCGGGCTGGGAGGACAGACATGCACCTTATCCTTACTTCGGTAGCAGTGATGGGAGCCATGTATAGCCTCGTAGTTCCGTCTTCAGGGTGCACTAGCGTCGATTAGCGTTTGGTAGTCGATGAGATAGCGCCGATTCAGCGTCGTCTAGCGTCGCTTAGCGTCAATTTAGCGTCGGCTAGCGTCTGTGTCGATACGCACGAGCCAACAAGATGGTATTGGAGGCTCCCATGAGTCGCCGCAGAACTTTACCGCTGGTCACTGGATCTCTCCAAGGATGCGGTCTGGCCAGGCTTGCGAGGCGGATCTGGACGTGGCGACGGGGGCCAGGTCTATTTCGATCCGATCGATTCGCTTCGATATCGACTCCAGCTGGCCCGATCCGATTCAATTCCGATGTTCCGACGATCCGAAGCGGCCCGATGGTTGCATGGCATCGTTATGCATGCTGACGCGGCCGATGCGATCCGATTCCGACCAGTGCCGATGCATCCCGATCCGACGCACATTTCGATCCGATCCGACTTCCCGATTCGATGTTGGCTCCTCCTGCGCGGGCCTCCCAGGAGGCCCAACGAAGGCGAACCATGAGGGAAGGGCAGCGGCACGGGCACCTCTCAGGATCCGTTTCGATTCGATCGAGCCGGTTCGACCCCGATCACATCGAATTTGCAACCCCACCGATCCGGCACATCTTGCCGATCCGATTTTTGTCGCATCGTCGCAGTTCGAGGAAAAAGAGCTCTTCCACGGACGACGACGATTGTCCCCGACACCCCCGACGACCGACGGCCCGCGCCCGACTGCTCACGACCGGCGACCCGCGAATCTGACGACCCGCGACCGATGCGGGCCGACGGCCGACGGCAGACGACCCGCGACCGACGACCCGCGACCGACGTCTGCCGTCTGCCGTCGTCATCGTGTTCGGTGTCGTCGTCGTCGCAGCTTGCCGGAGGCATCTGGCCAGGGAGACCCGGAGCTGCCGCCGGAGTCAAGGACGAGGAGGGCCTGCGCCGACCACGGGGCGAAGGCGAAGGCAAAGGCCCCTGAGGTAATATACCACGGCGAGCACTGCCCAGCGGAGGCATCCAAGACGCCGCCGCCGCCGCTGCCGTGGCCGCCGCCGGCGTCGGCCGCCCGCGAGACTCTCCCGGGAGGGAGGCACGAGCGGAGGCGCGGCAAGGCCAGCAGCATCGGTGTCCCTTCTCCTCCTCGGAGTCGCCGCCTCCGGCCCCCCCCCCTCGTGGGGCGGGGCCGCGCGGTCCCGCGCACGAGCCGAACGCGGTGGTGGTGGGCACCGCGCCGGGCGAGCTGCACTACGAGCGGCTGACCCGCGCCATGCGGGCGCCTGCCGCCGTCCTGCGCTTCTCTGAGGCAGCGTCAGGATCGGCGGCGAGCGAGGAGGGGGGGGGGGGGAGGAGGAAAAGGCCTTCTGAAGGCCGGGGGACCTCCGAACCTTCCGAGAAGGTGTTCTGCTTGTCACCTCCCCCCGTTCGCTCACCGCCGACAAGAGGTTAGAGCCCCGAGGTTTGCTCTCTGGCGACTGCCGATCGCCCTGGGGCGCCGTCGTGGCCGCGGCTGGATCCACCTCGCCAGAACGCCCCCCAGGGGAGGAGAGGTCCAGGGATCTATTCTTGATCGCTGGGCTCAGGGGGGGAGAAGTTTCGCGGTTCGATGTTTTGGGACATTTTTTTATGCAAGGTTTTCGGCACCGCCTGTACTCCGCACCCTCCGGTCGCCTGAGGCCCCGCCCGCCCGCGCCCTGTCTCCCCAAGTAGTGTTTTGCGCGCCCCGCCTAGTACTTATCCGGAAGGGGCCCGCTCCCGACCCGCCGACCAAAACAGTTTGGGAACATTTTCGTCGGTGCTTGGCGACTTTCCAGCCTCGGGCCCCGAGGCGCAGCTGCTGGAGAGCACCCCGAGGCTCGGGGTGCTCTCCAGCAGCTGCGCCTCTCCGAGGGCGGCGTTCTAGGGGTGCCGGGATCGTCCTGATCGGCCGCCAGAGAGCTGAGTTATGGTTGGAGCTGTCTTGGGGTCTGAGGTGGCTCAAGCACTGGCTCTGGCCAGCAGGAAGAGCGGGTAGGTCCGAGATTCTGGGTTCGGATGGTTTTCTACCTTTTACGGCCGCTGGGGGCCGTTTTCGGGCCCCGGGACCGTGAACCACGGATCTGAGGTGAAACATTGCACCAATTGGACTCTGGAGGGGTCCAGGGACCGATTTGAATCATTCCCCTTCCTGACCGAGTTTCTGGGGTCCCAACCAGTTCGGAACTCCTGGCCGCCTCCAAAGTTTTGGTCCAAAAACCAAGGGGCAACGTGAGGGGGATCGGCTCATCAGGGGGTAGATGCGTGCCCCACCGATTGTCAATAGGGGCCTGCCAGCACACCCCCGAACGTGCAGTTCCGCTATCGGGGGGCCATCGCAGTCGATGTTGCCCTCCCCTGAGCCGGTCCTCGCCGTCGTCGTGGCCGTCGTTTACCCTCCCCTGAGCCGGTCCTCGCCCCCGCAGGCCTCGACCGCCGTCCTCGGACCGCCGTCGCCGTGGTCCGAGAAAAGGGCTTTTCCATCCGGGAGTCTTGCCCCGATCTCGGCCTCTCCGCAGGTGCGCGCCTCGGGTCCAGGGGGGGCCATCAGGGACGTACCACTGAGAATCTCCAAACCAGGCGGTGAGATATCAGGTGGCGACCTGGAATGCCCAAAAAGTCAGGGCCGGGTTCTGGAACACGGGGTCACCGCCGGGTTTTGTGACTCCTGGATCACCGGGGTTCGGTACACCCTCGAACGACCACACGAGTCGCCAAGCCTGGTGGTGACGCCAAATCGCCCGAGACTCACCACAGAGTGTTGTCACCACCACGTTTGGGGACTACCAACCAGGGCGGGGCACTGTAGGCGGGGCTGGGGTCAGGACAAGGTGCTCTGCTCGCCAGTGCCTCCGCGGCCAGCCTGCGCGCGCGCGCCCCGCCCAAGCCCGGGCGGCCTACCAGCCGCCGAGCGGCCGCAGCCCTTGGGAGGTGCTGTGGGTTGGGGCCGCATCGGAGCCATCCATCACGACGTGGGCCTGCCGTACATCACATCGGTTTCGCGAGTGTTTTTTTGCATGCCTTCAGCTCGCGTCGACAGTTGCGAGTTGTAGTCGCTTGACCTGATGGTGAGTATCGCTGCTAGCCCTGCTCCCGTTGACTATCCCAAACGATGCCCAGCTGCATCAGGGCTGTGGCCAGGGCACGCCGTTCCCGCAGAGTGTTCTGGAGCGCTCGCAGAGCGTGCCGTCCAGGGCATTGTGGAACTCTAAGCCTCCTAGATGGGGTCGGAGTAGATGGGGTCGGAGGATCGCGCTGCATCGCCGATGAATCGCCGATGCGGCTCGATGTGGAGCCCGCTTTTCTCAACGCCGACGGCGCCGATGCATCGCCGACGTCGCCGATGCATCGCTGATTCATCGGCGATGTATCGCCGATGCGGCGCGATCCTCCGACACCATCTACTCGGACCCCATCTAGGGGGCCTCTGGGAACGGCCGCGGCGCAAGGTACATCCCCCGAAGCCTTCGGGGAAGTGGTCGAGACCGCTGGGGCCGCGCATCGCGGATTAAAGCAATCTGATCGGAAGCTGTCTGGGGGTCGCCGTGCGTCCTCGGGGAGGGGTCGGCATCGTCGCGCCGCTTCCCGTCCCCAGTGGGCCAGGGTTCCTTTCTCCGAGGGGGGGATGTATCCATAACCGCCGCCTGGGAGATCGATCCTGGGTGACCTCGAAAGGTCGAGGATATGATCATATCCGGGCCCGTGGGAGCGACATTTATCTAGATCCACCGCCCGCTGGGGTGACAAGGACGTCGGCTTCACGGGCGCTGGATATGAATCTATCCCCGCCTCGCCATTTTGGCTCCAGCCTGTTCCCTCCCATCTGGGTGGGGGCGGCTGCCGCCGCAAAGCCGCACGGGCACGGCGGAATGGGGGGAGTGACCGAGTGACCAGGCGGGGCTGTAATAATGACAAGGATAATTAGAGCGTGCCAGAACGCTCTCGAACATCCAAGAGCGCTCTGGAACAGCCGCTTCGCCCGATACATTCTCGTGACCCGCCGGACCTCAAGGATCCTCGATCTGTCCCAGCCCGATTCTTCCCTGGTCCTGGCTTTATCTTGAGCAAGGGTGTCCATGGTTCGTCGTCGTCGTCGGAGGAGGAAGAGGAGCAGGATAACTTGAAGTGATATGGCGCTGGTGCGCCTGAACCCCGTTGGTGGGCCCAGCTACCTGGTGTCTCCACCCTGTAGGGCACGGTGGCCCGTGTTGCCGCGCCTGGAACGGCTGTGGCCGACGTTTCCCCCTCCTGGGTCACCTAAGCAGGCCAGATGGAGTGATGCGCCTGCAACGGCTGTGAGGCCAGAGGCGAGGAGGAGGAGGAGGAGGAGGAGGAGGCGGAGGAGGAGGGGGAGGGGGAGGGGGAGGGGGAGGGGAAAGGCTATCTGCGGGGGAGGGGGAGGGGGAGGGGGAGGGGGAGGGGAGGGGGGAGGGGGAGGGGAACGGCTATCTGCGGGATCCATCCCCCACACTCGGGGTCTTGGTGCCGCGGAGCCTGGCCTCAGCCCGCTGGCCGCGCGCGATGGCGGCCCGGCGGGCGACCACAGCCTGGAGGAGAGTCGGGTGTTCCAGCTACGAGCCCTGCAGTCAACTCGTAGAATAGAGGCGCACGATACGGATGCAAGGGCCTTGGACGGGCACGTCGACACTCTGCGGGCGGGGCGCGGCCAGCGAAAGCGGCCAAGGACGGGCCGACGGGGAAGGATGCAAGGGTAATTTTCGATTGTTGCGCATCCTTGCTATGAGGGTTGACTGCACGGATACAAACAACGTAACGGGCCTGACGGGGCCTATGCCGCTGCGAGCTGCGGCCACCAGGGTTGGCCACAAAATGCAGAACGGCCGGAGCGTCACATGGAATTATTCTTGGGCTTACGCCACACCGCCGACCCCTTTGTTTTTCTTGGTTCCTGGGGGTCCCTGGGGCACGTTGGGGGCGTCTTGGAGCCGAAGGTTCGAAGTGTCCGTTCCGATTTGGGAGCCTATGGGGCCGTCTTAGGGCGGTCTTGGAGGCATTTTGGAGGGTCATCCTCGCTGTGAAGGCCGAACCATCGTATATCGAAGCCGATTGGGGAGCCTCTTGGAGGCTTCTGGGGAGCCTCTTGGGGCCTCTTGAGTGCCTTTTGGGGGGGTCTGGACGCCTTTTTGGAGCCTCTTCTGGCCGCCTGGGGGCCTCTAGGGGCGGACGGCTGGAATTTTCGTTTCGTTGTCTCCCTTTCGGGCCCCTCTTGGGGCCGTCTTGGAGCCCTCTTGGGTCGTCTTGGGCGCCTCTTGTGCCGTGTTGGGGGCTTGGCCCTCTTGGACCGTCTTGGGGGCCTCTTGGGCGGCCCCAGAAGCTGTCGTGGACCTCCAAAAGGAGCCCGGGAAGGGCTGGACCCCCCTGGTGAGCTTTGGCCGGACGGCCCCCCCCCTTCAAATCGACCGGATTGGGCTCCGAGGGGAGGGGTGGGGTTTGGGGAGGGGGAAGCATCTCACACGGCCGGAGCGTTAAATGGAATGATTTGTTTTTTCCTGGCTGCCGCTCTGAGGAATGTGCGGGCTGATGGCGAACTGACGTACGAATCGAATTACGACAAGCACGGCAGCAATTACGACAAGTACGACACCAAGTACGACACCAGGCGCGGCAAGGCCAAGCAGCCTGAGGCGATGTCCAAGTCCATCGTCGTGGAGATACCGGTTGACAACGGCAACACAGCAAATGAAAATGACGACCACGAGGCCTATAGCGGCTACAACGGCTACAACGATTACGCCGCATACGGGTTCTTCACCCTGTCGCCCACCATGCTGGACATTGCTACGACGGCAATAAGCAAAGTTTCGAGAACCATCGGCTGAGCTCCGAGGGCGACCAGCAGAGCTACGACGGCAAGAAGCAGCGCTTCGAGCACCACTCACAGAGCCATTAGGTCCACCAGCACAGCTTCGAGAGCCACCAGCCGAGCTTGGAGGGCCAGCAGAGCCATGATGGAAAAGACAGTTTCGAGGGCCACCAGCAGAGCTTCAATGACCACGGGCAAGACAACGAGAGCCACCGTTCGAGCTTCGAGGGCCACCAGACGACCTATGACGGCAGGAAGCAGAACTTCGAGAACCACAGGCAGAGCTACGAGGGACACTTGCAGAGCTTCGAGAGCCACCAGCGGAGCTGCGAGCACCACCGGCAGTGCTACGACTGCAAGAAAGAGAGCGTCCAGAGCCACCAACTGAGCTACGACGGCCACAGGTAGAGCCCCGAGAACCCTCAGCGAGAAAACCAGGGTAGTCACCAGCGGAGGCACGACAACAAAACGGAAAGCTTCGAGATCCACCAGCAAAGACTACAACGGCAACCCGCAGAGCTTCGAGGGCCACCAGCTGAGCTCCGAGGGCCACCAGCACAGCTACGACGGCAAGAAGCAGAGCTACGAGGGCCACCTGAGTTCCGAGGGCCACCAGCCGAGCTGCTAGGGCCACTGGACGAGCTGCGATGGCAAGAAGGACAGCTTCGAGAACCACCAGCCCAGCTACCAGGGCCACCAGCCCAGCTACGTTGGCAGGAAGTAGAGCTTGGAGAACCACCCGCAGATGTACCCGGGACACCAGCAGAGCTACGACGGCAGGAACCAGTGCTTCGAGGGCAACGGGCAGAGCTACGCTACGGGGGTCACCAGCGCAGCTACAAGGGCTACGAGCGGAGCTACGAGCATGTAGCAGCGGAGTTCAGAGAGCCAGCGGGAGAGCTATGGGCGCCACTAGCAGAGCCACGCCAGCTAGAAGAACAACTACGATAACTACCCAAGAAGCTACGATGACTACCAACAGATATACGAGAACAGGCGTAAAGCTTACAGACCGTGGCCAATGCGCAGATAATGACATCGTCGTGCCAGCTGGCGTACGCGGTTTCACACAAAGATACGACGTCACTGGCCCCGAGGGTATCATCAATATTTTCTCGGTCCGGAGAGGGCCGCCGAATAATGATCGAAAGTGCGCGATTGCGTCAATACGAACGACCTAAAGCTGGTTCGTGAGGTGAGGCCATGCCGCGACCCATGACACCGACAGGGTGGAAACGGTCACAAAGCGCCGGCCCCAGCGGGAACGACGACAATGAGGAAACAGCGATATTACTTTGACATGCCTTGCAATACCGATGTCCCCACCGCGCAGGGCAACTCGCTGCATGGGCGAATGTAGTCATCACTACTACAACCCGCTGGGGGCCCATCATTATGATCCCTCTATTCATCCTCCTCTTATGATCCTTGGGGGGTGTAGGAAGAATGGTGGCCTCCCTTCCCACCCACCCCTTTCGAAACCTGAAACTGGATTCCCCAAAGGTCGGGGGCGCTCCAATGCGGACCGCCCGCGGTGCGCTTAGACAGGAACGCGGGGCGCAAACGCGAATCAGGGTGCTTGCTCAGCCAGACAGCGGCGCGCAGGAGGAGGGGGTTGGGAAGGAAGGAGGGGAAGACGATGAGGAGGAAGAGAACGAGGAGGAGGAGGAGGAGGAGGAGGAGGAGGAGGAGGAAGGGAGAAGGAGGAGGAGGAGGCCGAGAAGGCGGAGGAGGAGGAGGAGGAAGACGACGACGAGAACGATAAGGACGAGGAGGACGAGGAGGAGGAGAAGGGGGACGAGGACAAGGAGGGCGAGGAAGACGAGGAGGAGGAGGAACAGGAGGAGGAGAGGAGGAAGAAACACAACACTATAAACTAGAAGAAGACATACTAATAGTTTTCGTAATAACAACAATAATGATACGAAGAAAAAGAGTACCAAGAGTAATACGAATGATACTACTATTAAGAACAACAACAATGCAAATATTAATGATAATGGTAATGAGAGGAGGAGGAGGAGGAGGAGGAGGAGGAGGAGGAGGAGGAGGAGGAGGAGGAGGAGGAGGAGGTGGAGGAGGTGGAGGAGGAGGAGGAGGGAGGAGGAGGGAGGAGGAGGAGGGAAGGGGAGGGAGGAGGAGGAAGGAGGATGAGGAGCAGGAACAAGAGTAGGAGGATGACTTGGCCAAGGTGGAGGAGGAGGAGGAGGAGGAGGAGGAGGAGATGGCGCCTCGCGAGGCGCTGCAGAGCGACGAGCGGAGTATGCTCGTTGCGGTGAACAAGGGCCGCTACTTCGCGCGCGAGCGGGCTTCGCGGAAGACCCGCGGGCGCGCCCAAACGTCGGCACCGGCGTCTCACGTCTCACCAGGGGAGGGGGTGTGCTTTGAGGACCCGGTCGGGCGAAGGGAACCAGAAGAAAATATGCGGTAAGTTCGTGTCGTGTCGATTGGTGGCGACCCCGCCGCCAGCATTCAACGTTGGACGCCACCAGCGACCAAGAATTGGTCGATGCTGGACTATCTGACGTTTAGGAAACGGCCGAGCGTTCAAGGTTGAGCGATCCCTGCGGTGTCAGGAACCAACGCCGAAGTTGGCGCGAATCGAACCTGCCGTACCGATACCGCTGCTTGTTATGGAGAGACCTTGTGGCCAGCATTCTCGTCGAACATCTGGCCAGAACGCACCGCGGGAAAGGTCCGGGGAGGAGTAGCGGCATCGGCGCCAGGCTTTCGGACGCTTTCGTCGGTTCTCGGCGGTTTGCCAGCCTCGGGATGCTCTTCAGCAGCTGCGCCTCGCCGAGGGCGTTCGGAGGGTGCCGCGATCGGCACGAGCGGCAGCCAGAGGCTGAAGGTATGACCCCGTATACGACAGGCGACGAGGATGACCTGGGTCGGGCGAAAGAGGGGCTGGGGAAGGGGAGAGAGGGGGGGGGCGCGAAATCAGGTGCATGCAGCCCCGCCTCCGGAAGGAGGTCTCCTCGATACATTGGTGCCTCCAGCGCAGAGGTGGGAGGAGCAGTCAGGTGCGTGAGCTGCTTCGGGCCCACCGTTTAGTATCCCCCCCCTTTCTTTGTCCGACTCGAGAGGCGGCCATGGGATGTCGCTCCTCATGGATCCGGGTCACGAGGCCCCGTTGCCTCTGTGGACGGCCCCGCTGCCAGGAGAGGGAGGAGGAGAAGACGGGCGGGGGCGCGGCGGGGAAAAGGGCGGAACCTCCCTCTCCCCTCCCGTCCCCCTCCGTTCCCACTCCCCTCCCCTTCTCTTCCCCGTCCTTCCTCCGGCCCGCGGCCAATCCCAGGCGATGACGGGCTGGCCATGATGGCGGGCCCCTTCGTCGCCGCGCTGGAGTTTGCGACGGGGAGGGCCGCCGTGGTTCCCCTCGGGCCGCGGCCGGCCCTCGGAGTTTCCAAGTGGCTCCGTGCATGAGGGACATGTGCCGATCCCGCCGCTCGTCCGGGAGAGCCCTCGTCGCAACGGATAGGTTCTGCTCGAAAATCTGGTCACAGTGCACACATGAATAGGTCGGGGGAGTTGCGGGTAGCAGTAGCGGTACCTATGGGTGTCCCCAACGCTTGGTAATGTCCACTCATGCGGGCACCATGCTTTGAAAAGTCGCCCGCCCTCCATCCGTGCAGTTGCTGGGAACTGCAACGCCATGGGGCCAGGGCGTGTGAGGAGCTCTGGGGGGGAGCGCCGAGACAGCCATACCGGGCACGCGTGTGGTGGTGCAAGAGGACGAGCAGGAGGAGGAGGAGGAGGAGGGGTGGAAAGAGAGGGCGGGCGGAGGAACGGAACGAGGAGGAGGAGGAGGAGGAGGAGGAGGAGGAGAACGGTCAGCGAGGATGATGAGTGGGGAGGAGGAGGAGCAAGCGGGAAACCCCAGACCTCCGACAGGTGGGCTTGTTCGAGTCGACAGCCCTGCGAGCTCTCGAGCCTCCCCCTCCCAGGGAGCAGCCTGCCTTCTCGAGCTGTCTTGGATGGCCGCAGGGGCCCCCGGAGCGGCCCCTCGGACGCCCGAGCGTGGCGAAAGGCTTCCATCCGATGTGTCGCCCCATACATGCGATGCTCGGATCCTGTCCATGCGCGGTCCCCAGAAGTCCCGACCCTCTCCCTGGCCTCTCATCCCGAGCCGTGTGTGGACGGGCCCGAGGCCCGGCCAGGGCCCCCAGGGGCCGAAGATGGCCGAGCACGTCCCGTCGTCGCTTCTTCGCGGTGCGAGCGCATCTGGGTCCGAGTCGCCAGAGTCTGTGGGGAGGCGTGCCGGGCGGGAGGGCCCCCTCCCTGCCCAGGTTTGCGGCAAGCCCGAGCCCGGCTTCTTCGCCGGGGGCGCCCGTGCCGCTGCAGGCCCTGCACCCCCCCTCGGGGTGCTCGGCGGCCTCGCGGCCGCCTGCTCAGGGGTTGACGCTGCCAGACCCAGCGAGGTCGCTCTGGACCCCCGGCCTCCAGTCGGCGGAGCGCCCAGGTGGGGAGGCGCAGGGAGGGGGCGGGCCTTCTCAGCGGGCTCGGGAGGCCTCTGGGCCTTCCGGGGAAGCTGTCTAAGCCGGCCCTAGGAAGGCGCGAGGACTTCCGAGAAGCCCCGCCCCCCGCGGCGCGCCGCTAATCCAGTCTTGGCGCGACTCGGAAGGCTGGCCGGGGTGGAAGTTGGGAGGGGATCGGTCTTGGCCGTGTTCTACTCGGGGGCGAGGCGATGAGCTGGGTCCAGTCGACCGCGGGGGCGCGAAGATGATCGCACTTCGCGCGGTGCGGTCTGTGTCAGGGCGGCTGCCCTTCTCTGGGGAAAAAGGATCGGCGCCAGGACGCGAGAGCACGAAGGTAACCGCACGTCACGCTTCGTGAGGCGCCCTGCGCGAAGTTCGGTGACCTAGGCGAGGGCGATGGGGGATCAGGCACCTCATCTGGCGGCGCCCTGTCAATTTGGGCCACGGGGGATGTCGCTGCGCTAGCGTCCGTGGGCGTCCAGCCTCGGCCCGGGCTACGGAGCGTTCCACCAAAGGGCCTCGCTGCGCCGGTGTCTCGTGATCCGCCGGAGCTGGCCAAAGACTGGAGAGGAGCTTCCAGACAGTAAACCACGGAAGCTTCCGCTCGTCCTTGGTTGAGTGTATATCGGCGAAGAGCGCCCAGTTGCGTCGAATGGCGCCGACCCAGGATTTGCTCCGTTCTTTCCGTCTCCCCCCATCCCCTTCCTCATCCTCCCCCGCCTCCTTGGCGGTGCGACTGGTGTATATATTAACAGTATCCATGCAACAATGCGCGCTCCCGCTCTGGCGCGGGTAGTAGCTGTGGGGGCGTTGAGGTCCCCGGTGCTGTATTTTTCCTAGTCAAATGCCCTCCGCAGACCAAAAAACACCGGGGGTCCGGTAAGATCGGTGTTTTGAATTTGGCCGCCTGGGCTTTCAAGCCGTAGTAGTTTTCCTGACGACTAGTGGTTCGGAAGATCGATTGTCGCTCCCTTCTTTGAACTGAAGTGTCCAGTAGCGCTGAAGTAGCGTCCAATAGCGCCCAATAGCGCCTGCATCATGTCCGCTTCGCTTGCGACTGGGTGCGCTATTGGGCGCCATGGGGGCGACAAAAAGTTTCTGCGAGTTGCTTTCTGATAATTTCGGGGGGGTGGGAGCCCAGCACCGTAAACCTTCCGATCCAGGTTTTTCGGGAGTTCACGCTGCTCGGATGCCCGCAGGCGTCGCCGTGGAGCTATTACTCTCACGGTCCGAGATCTGACCTCGCCCCTGCTTTGGACGAGATTATGTGGGAGAGGCCGCGGTGTTGGTGCTCTCTCTCTCTCTCTCTTGCGACCAGCTCAGTTAGGAGGGTGCAGGATGGGCCACTCGCTCGTTCCTTGGCGCTTCGTATGTCCCACCAGCCTATCCGGAAACCATCGCCAGGCGTGCAGAGGCCGCGGTGTTGGTGCTCTCTCTCTCTCTCTCTCTCTCTCTTGCGACCAGCTCAGTTAGGAGGGTGCAGGATGGGCCACTCGCTCGTTCCTTGGCGCTTCGTATGTCCCACCAGCCTAGCCAGGCGTGCTGCCTTGATCAGTGAGGTGCACAAGCGGTCAGTGGGAAAAGGAGGCGAGGCAGCTGTCAGGCCAAAGCCCGTGGAATGGCATGGCCATAAAAAGGTGTGGCATCACCGAGCTTGCCGTGGAAGGAGGAGTGGGATGGAGCAGGAAGGGAGGATGAGGGAGATGGGAGGAGGAGGAGGAGGAGGAGGTGTTGCAGGAGGAGGGGGGAGGAACGGGGCGACGTCTACGGCGACGACGTGATGCTTGGTGCTGCGGGTGCTGTGGGACCTGGATGTCTCTTGGGGCTATCTTGAGGCCCTCTCAGGGTAGGTTTGATCGCCTTGGGAACTCTCGTTGAGCCTTCTAGGGGCTATCCCAGGGCCCTCCTGGGCGCCTTGGGGGCCTTCGTGCAGCCATCTTGGAGAAGATCGATCAAAGACGGAGGCGGACTCCGTTAGTTACGGTCCCCCCCAGTCGGAGGCCAACACATCGCTTCTTGGGGAGCTGTCGGGCGATCTTGGGCAAGCCTTGGGGATCCTGATGGGCCCTTGGACCCTCTTGTGGTTCTCTTGGGCAATAGTTGAACCACCTTGAGGCCCCCAGAGCTCATCGGAAGCGAAAGGCGAGAAGGCAACAAGGATTGAGCTCCCGAGGTGCTCGAAGAATTCGGGCTTTCGAGGGAGTGCTTGGGAGGCTCTGAGGCCACTTGGATCCGCCTGCGAGAGGTCTTGGTGCGTGTTGGAAGCACGATAAAAGCTATATTAACCAATCCTGGGCTATCTTGTGCCGTCTTGGATGTCATCTTGGACCACCATGGGCCTTCTTGGAGCCAGATTCAATCATCTTGGTCAGCTTCTACCCTCGCGAGACCCTCGCGACCCCATGGGCGGGTTCAATCCTCCCCTAACGGGAAGAAGGGGGTGGACTAACGAACCTTGTTACACCAGCTGCGCCCATAGGGCTAGTGGGAGTCACGCTCCGCTTTCCTAGCCATGACTTGTCGTTACCTTGGCGACTTTTTTCACTTGTTCTCAGCCCTCCTTTGGTTGGGTACCTGTTTTTGAGTAGACCTCCGCCGCTATTCCTCATTTCCTTCCTCCTCCCGCTCATCCCTCCTCGCTCTCCTCGGTTCATACCTCCTCCCGCCTACGTGGTCCTGCTTCCTACCTCTTGCAGGACACCTACTGCGCATCCCTGTGTGCTGCCAATTGCGCAAGCGTCGGCACTTGTGTGAGCACCCCGAAGGTCCAGCTGCGCAATTGTCGCCACATTCGTTGGCGCGTGATGGGTCCAGCTGGGTGATGTCTTACCCATACCCAAATTCTGACTGCGTTTCCTGGGCGCTTTCAGCGGAGTGACGTCTTTTGAGACCCGACATCTGAGTTTCCTCCTTGGGCGTTGCCAACTGCGCAACTGCAGGCACATCCGTGAGCTCCTAGGAGGTTCGGCGGAGTGCGGTCTTACGTAGACCACAGCTGCTTATCATTCCCCTCCCTGGATGCTGCCAGCTTTGCAGCCGTCGGCACGTTCGTGGGCCCCTGGCGGCTTCAGCGGAGTGGCGGCCTACGCTCGTATCCCCAAATCCGCAACCGTCTACACTCTCGTGAGCTCTTAGGATGTCCAGCAGAGTGCGGCCTCCCGCGGACCCACATTACTACTCCGTTGTAGTTGCATTGCCAAGTGCGCAACCGTCTGCACTTCAGTGAGCTCCTAGAAGGCCCAGTTTAGTGTGTTTGTTCCTGCGCAAACCGTTGTCAGTTATGCAACCGACGGCACTTCTGCGTGCTCATGGGCGACCCGGCAGAGTGCGGTCCTACGAGGACCCAAGCTCTTACTTATTCTCCTCCTTGTGCGTTGCCACATGCAATATTCTCCGTACATTCGTGAGCTCCTGGGAGGTCCAGCGAAGTGCCATCCTACTCGAATCCCAAATTCTTAATATCCTTCTCAAGCGCTGCCAGTTGTGCGGTTGTTGGCAAATTCGTAAGCTCTTGGGAGGTCCAGCAGAGTGCGATCCTACTCGGACCTGATGAGCGCTGCAAGTTGCGCAACCATCGGCAATGTCGTGGATGCTGCCAACTGCGCAGACGTCGGCGATTGCGTGAGCTCCTGAGAGGCCCAGCGGATCTATGCATTACGCCTGCAATGAATTTGCTTTTGGTGCCTCTCTTGGAGTGCGCAATGCGTAGGGTACCCAAGTAGCTGGCAGACGGGATAACGCGCCCTTTCAATTATTTATTCGTCCAGTTTGAGCGTTGTGCCCGTTGATACCATTACGTGTTGCAGTTCTGTTGGATACGTCCCTGTCTAATGGGTCCGCGTCCACCCCCGAGGAAGATTCTGAGCGAATTCCGAATGCGGGGCAAGCCTTATCCGATGTGCCACTTGTGTGGGTGGAGGTGGCTGCCCAATGGGATTCAACAATGTGTGTGGGAGATGGTACCCAGCGGGATTTGGATCCAGACCCACGACGTCGTGATTTGTGTTAGAACGTCAGCCCCCCCAGTTCTCGAGCCATTCCTGGGGACCAGTTTTCATTGTGGGTAGTGTTTTGACGGTCCCAGGGCTCGGTAAGTGGCCAAGTCCACCCGTCGCGGTTTTTTCACGACTCGAAGGGGCTTGGGTCGGACGGTGTCGTACCTAGGGTGCGCATTTCAGGGTGTTTCCCTCCCTGCAGCAATCTTCTGAGGTACCATGTGGGGCTGGGTGTTTGGTTCTGTACCTCCTCTTGATCGTATGCATTTCAGCAGCTCGCACACCTCGGTCAGGCGTGTCCAACTCAAGCCAGCGGAAATCGTCGCGGTTACTTCGACCTGATATTGTAGGGATCCTTGGCCTACGGTGTCCAGCATAGTTGAGCAGGCCAGGAAAGCACGATTTAAGTTTTGATTTCGGACCCAGTCGACATGTCCAGAACTCCAGAAATCCCCAGCCCCTGCCCGTCGCCCCATCCACATTATTCTTCCTCTTATTCGTCTTCATCTAATTGCGAAGGCCTTACGGCTGGTGCCGCCGACCCTGAAGGGGAACGATGACGACGACGTTCGCAGGACCTCGTTCGGGCCCTTGTGGGCCCTGTTGGCCTCTCGTAGGGGGCATTTTGGAATCATCTTGTGGCATCATTGTGACGTCTTTCTTACTCTTCCTAGTTCTTGTATTCGTCTTCTTTTTCGTATTCTTCTTCCTCCCGAGGCGACGGGAGCACGCCGGCCCCCCGCAGCTGCGTGATGATAGGCGACGACGCCCGCGACGACGTCCAGGGCGCCCGCGCCCGTGCTGCCCTTGTCGAGGAGGGGTGGCCCGTGGGGACTTTGGCGTATCGAGAGTTGCATGAAAGGCAGAAGAACCTCCCTTCCTTGCTTATCACAAAGGCCTTACTGCCGGTGCCGCCGACCCTGAAGGGTGACGACGCTGACTGAATACGCCACCGACGACGACGACGGCGACGACGACGACGACGACGACGATGTAGACGACGACGACGACGACGACGACGACGACGACGACGACGACGACGACGACGACGACGACGACGACCAGGGCGCCCGCGCCCGCGCTGCCCCTGCGAGGAGGAGTGGCCTGAGAGGTCCTTGGCGTCGCGAGAGTCGAAGGAGAGGCAGACGATTCCACTTCGTTTCTTATTGCGCAGGGCTTTCGGCGGGTGCCGCCGACCCTGAAGGGAGACGACGTCGATGATAACGACGCTCGCGAGCCCTCGTGGGGGGCCTTTGTGGTCCCTGTTGGCCTTTCTTTGGGGGCCTTTTTAGCCGTCTAGCGCTTCTTGGCCCGTCTTGGGGCGTTATAGGAAAGGCTGAACGGCCCCTTTCGTTCCTTATTCAGTGTTCTTCGTGGCAGCACGATCGCTATACTTTAGGCCATTCCAGATGGGGTCGGAGTAGATGGGGTCGGAGGATGCGCCGCATCGCCGACGCATCGGCGATGCGGCTCGATGTGCAGCCTGATGTTCTCCGCGCCGACGGCGCTGATGCATCGCCGACGTCGAAGGAGAGTCGAAGTAGGTAGAAAAGCCATTTTCGTTCCTTATTCAATCGCTTCGCTCACTCCGCCGGCCCAATTCGCATCACGATGGCTTGTTCGTACCCATGGGGAACGGTGGGCCAGGCAGGACTGTCCTCGAGGAGATCTTTGGAAATGTGGCTCGCACCCTGTTGAAGAGAGCCGATCGACTGCCACAGGGGGCGCCAAGATGGTTCAAGAGAGCTCTGGCAGAGCTTCGAGACGCAATTACCTGGGTTTGGGGGCAGAGAGAGTCCTCATGGATGCTTCTTGGGGTCTCTTCGGAGGGCTCTCGGGCGCCTCTGGGGAGCAGTTTTGAGGCCTCTGGGGAGTCTCGTGGGGGCTTTTGTAGGCCTCTTGGGGCTTCCTGGGGGCCTGTTGGGGCTTCTTGAGGGTCTGTTGGGGGTCTGGTGCTTTATACGCAGTATACGCTCCCCTCTCCCTGTGCCTCCCTGCCCGCAGGCATCTCTGCCCGAGTGCTTCTCTTCGCTCAGGGGGGTTTAGCGGTCACTCTCCTAGCTCGAAGGGGATAGCCACGGCTGCCGTGGGAGCTGGGTATTTGGAGCGGCCCGCCAGGGTTCCCGAGCGTTGCGCGGCCGCAGGTTACTCCTCTGTTTCATGCCCAGCCTGTTCCACCAGACCATCATCTGAGCGCAGATGCGCCCGTCGAGGTAGAAGCAAGGGAAGGACCAGCAACCGCCGCAGCCACGGTGAGGAGGGCTTCAGGGCCCCCTCCCAGGGTGGCGGAGGTAGACGAGAGAGAGTATGCCTTGAACAAGTGGGCTTTGCTACTGACCAAGGTCCGCAACTCAAGGGCCCTGGTAGTTAGACCGGGCGAGAGCCTCAGGCTGCTCGCCCGCGACACGCTGGAGACGAAGGCGACGGCGACGCTGCAGAAGCGCGCGGGGTCTCTCCTGCTGTTCGCGGCGTGGGCGGTCATCCACCAGGTGGATGCTTTCCCGCTGTCGGAGGAGACCGTCCAGGAGTACGTGAGGAGTTCAGTGGCAGTATCCGCGAGCCGGGGATCATCCCTATTGGAGGCTCTGGCGTTTCTGGGCTATTTCTTCAAGGTTGAAGTCGACCACGTCCTCACACCTCGGTCCAGGGGATTGGCATTTAGGAGCCTGAAGCGTCGGAAGGAGACGGTCAAGGTTCCGCCCCTCCCTGTCGTCTTCGTGTTGTGGCTCGAGGCCGAGGTCGCAGAATCAGCGGAACGCAGTCTGTCCGGGCATCTCCTCCGCAGAGCAGAGGTTGCAGGCATCCTGCTGTAGCTTACGCGCTCCCGTACTCGCTGCAAAGATTCGGCGGGGGTTAGCCATGAGCCGGCACTGGATGAGGGCTCAGACGGGCACGGCTTTATCGAGGCAAGGGCTTTTTTTTCGGCCAGCACAGGACGGGAACCCAGGCGAAGAAGGCCAGCATGGCTTTGCCGTTCGTCGCTCTGTCCCTTGGGATCAGCGGGGCGCGCTAGGCGGAGGCGTGGCTTAGATTACGGGGGCAAGTGGCCTCGTGGCGGAGAAGGACGGCTGCCTCCAGCCCGAAAACCTCATGGATGGCACTTTCGGCCGCGGCCTCATGACTGCAGAGGCGGCGTCCTCTTGGATGCGGGCCCTTATCAGCGACCCAGCGTTGGACTCGGCGGCACCCAAGGGTTTTTTAGGTCAGCAAGAGCCACTGTTTTATCCTGGGCGGCGACGGCTGGCTTGTCAGTCGAGTCCCGCAGGCTGCTAGGCGGACACGCCGACCCGAACGCGAAGAGCGTTCTGGAGTATTCCAGGGATGCTCTTGCAGGGCCGCTGCGCGAGTTCCGCGGAGGCATCGAGCTGATTGGGAGGAAGGATTTCGACCCAGACGCAACCAGGTCAGGCAGATGGAGGCAGGCAGCGCCAGCGCCATGCGGATGCTCGACTTGCCTGTCCAGCCTGGTCATGCCCTCTAAGTGCGCAGCGTGCTCGGCGAAGGTGCATTCTAAGCCGCCGTGCCTCGCCGAGTGCGAGAAGCGCGCCATGCTGCTGCGCCTGCGGCGCCAGCCAGCCTACAGGCACCCGTGCGCTTCGGCGAAGGAGGAGGGCGAGTCCAGTGGCGACGAAGTCTTCCCTGAAGCTTCGGAGCATGAGAAGTCGGATTCGGACGTGGAGGGCGACGAAGCCGCCGCGGTGGTCGCAGCCGCGGCACGAGCGGAAGGCCAGTTGTTTCCATTCCCGGAGCACGCGGTCTGGCGGCACGTCGGGGCCACGGTGAACAGGGCCAAGGCCGGAAGCGATGACGCCACAGCATGCGGTTTCGTTTTCGCCATTGGCATGGCCGAGCGCTGGCGTGAGGCGTGGCCGCCCGCGGCCGAGTGGCTCCTTTGCGGGAGGAGCCGTTGCTTTAGGTCGAGCGGGTAGACAGCATAACGGCAATTGTTTGCAAAAGTCCACGGCGCGCCACGCCCTTCTCTTGTAAGCTCCACGTGGCGGCTGCTGTCGCCCTCGGGCTGGACGGCGCTTCCACCGTAGTTCAAGGAGGCAGGGAGGGGCGTAGGGATGCCAATATTAGATAAAGGCGCTGCCGCAGCTGCGATTGAGTGGCAGCGTAATTCAATTTTCGGTCGTCGCCTAAGGTTCGCGCGGGTGGCTGTCGTCGCCTTAGGGCTGGTCGGCGCCCCCGCGCATGTAATAGTAGGCCTGCGGTTGCCGTCGCCTCCGGGTGGGCGGCGCCGCCGTTGTGTGCCCGGCGCGGTGGGGGTCGTCGTCCACGGGTCGACGGCACAACTGCAGCGGCGCGCACGCAGCAGCTCGTGCGCAAGTTGTCGTCGCCTTGCGGCTGACGGTGCCCAAGTAGCAATACAACCCCCTCTCCTCTCTCCTTCCTTTCCTACCCCCTATGAGGAGGAGGCGGATGTTGCGGAGGAGACCCATATCACTCTTGTCGGAAGTGAGGCTGGCTGTGCACACCCAAGAAAACTGTGCGTTGCGAGCGAAGCTGGCGCATGAGCTCTCGACCCCGCCCGTGTTTGCGCGATGCCTCCGAGTCTCGGCCGCTGGCGGGTGTGGATTGAAAACTGGTGCTCGCGCGTGTCGATGCTCCCGGCGCATCTCCCCGCCAGAACGGGGACCGTTTTCTGGCTTCCGAAGTTTTCGACCCCGAGCCTTCCTACCCCTCCCTCGTCCAGTCTCCCTCACTATTCGTTTCTGGGCTGTCGCTGTCGATTTCAGAGGGACAACGCGAGCCCACTTAATAAATAGCGTCTTCCTCCGTGTTGTTGTCGTCACTCTGGGGCTCGACGGCGCCACCGAGGTTGGCCGGTAGGGCCGATTGAAGTCTGAATTCTGGTCGCCTTCGGGTTGGACGGCGGTTCGTAGGTATGTCCAGTAACGCTTGCCGGGGCTCTTGCCTGTCGGGCTGGACGGCGCGTCCGCGTGGGTGCGCGGGGTGTACGCGTTGGCTGGTGTCGCTGACGACGCCTCCACGGTGGCGGGCACTCTGTGGGTCAAGGGGGCTGTCGTCGCCTCTGGGCTGGACGGCGCCTCCACTGGCCTTCAGTATCGAAAGCGCGTTGGCTGTCGTCGCCTTCGGGCTGCACGGCGCCCCCACGGAGCTACGAAATGCCAGTAAGCTGGTCATCGGTCGTCGCCTCCGGGCTGGACGGCTAGGCGGTCGTCGCCTTCGAGCTGAACGGCGCCCCCGCAGGCATGCGGGAGAGGCGCTGTGATTGGCATTCGTCGCCTTCTGGCAGGACGGCGCCCCCACGGTGTCGCGTAGTACTGCGTTGACTGTCGTCGCCTTCGGGCTGGGCGGCGCGCCTCCACGGAGGCTCGCAGTCCTGCGTTGGCTGTCGTCGCCTTCGGGCTGGACGGCGCCTGCAGGGTGAAGGGCCGTGCTGTGATAGGTGTCGTCGCCTTCGGGTTGGACGGCGCTCCCGCGGCGTCGCGTAGCACTGTGTTGGCAGTCGTCCCTTTCGGGCTGGACGGCGCCTTCACGGAAACGAAGCGGTGGTAATGTATTGTTCCGTCGTCGCCTTCGGGCTCAGCGTGCGCGTTGCGCATCACCTCCCCAGCAGTGCGCCGCTAGTGCACCACCGGCGGCACTCATGACCAGCGAGCGCGAGGAGGTCTTCTCCGCCTCGGTGGTGGAGCTCGGCATGGAGGATTGCATCCCAGCCATGAAGGCGACAGGCATCAGTGCGTATGCTGGCATGGAGGTTCGGGCGGACTACAACCCACAGATGCCGGACGCGACACCTCTGAACAAGCAGTTCTTCGAGCCTTTGAGCGGGGGCCACGAGGAAATTGTACTGGCGCTGAGGCGCTTGTGGTAAGGGCCGTGGAGCCTCGCCACCAGCGACATGCGCAACACACATCGACGCCTCCGACGGCGATGCGCCGAGGAGGCTGGGGCCGGCGGAGCTCCAGGCCCGCAGGGGGCAGGTCGCAAGCTGCCTGTCGGGCTTCCGCTTCGAAGGCGAGCTCGATGTGGGCCACGGCCTTATCACGCTCTTCACGGGCATGTGCGACAAATTCCGCAAGCAATACGCGCCATGGGAGCAATGCGTCAAGAGGGAAGTGGAGACCGCTGGGATCAAGCAGGACGAAAACCGGAAGAAGGACCCGGCAACGGGCTTCATGAAACAGGTCTCCGAGGCTTCGTCGTCCAAGTGTGCGGATCTTCTACCGACCTGCTCTTGGACTACGCCCTCAAGCGCCGCGACTTGGTCATGGCCACGGGAGATATTGTGAACTTCGAAGTGCACGAGAAGCTACGTGAGACTCCCATGTCGGCGTACCTTCGGGCCCCGCCTCCAGGCCACGCCGGAGCATCCCTCACCCAAGTCAGGAGGGCGGACGAGGGTGCTTTCGCGCTCGTGCGCAGGATGGCCAAGGGAGGCATCACGACGAAGAGCGGAGTCCACCCGCTGGATACCATTATATGTCAGAGAGGTACTCAAGCGAGTGGGAGCCTCTTCGGGGGCCTCTTTTGGGACCCCTCGGGGCCTCTTGAGGGGCTGGCTTTGGGGGGCCTACGGGGGCTTCCTGGGCGCCTCTTGGGGCCGAGAGCTTGATGAAGTGTTTGGTTACGGGTTTCCTTCTAGGCCCCCCTCTTGGGGCCACCCCGGGGCCGTTTTGGAGGCCTCTTGGGCCGTCTTCGGGCCGTATTGGGCAATTTGGGGACCCTCCTGGAGTGTTCTTGTGGCGAATTGGAGCGATCTCGGGACCTCTGGGGCCACCCAGGGCGGTCGGCAGCTCGAAAAGGTGGTGCCGCCAGAATCGTTTGAAAACCATGCAAAATCAATGATTCGCGCGTCTTCGGGGCCTCAACCCTCCCGGAGTGTCTTGGGCGCTTCTTGGGCCGTCTTGGGACCGACGTGGGCCATCCTGCGACGCTCTTGGCATGAGGCCGTTGGGCATGCC
The DNA here is from genome assembly GCA_963575745.1 of Prorocentrum cordatum. Classification (NCBI taxonomy): domain Eukaryota; class Dinophyceae; order Prorocentrales; family Prorocentraceae; genus Prorocentrum; species Prorocentrum cordatum. The sequence goes on along the minus strand of CAUYUJ010012359.1, from coordinate 7,559 downwards.
ACCGCTTTTGCCCCTCGTTGGGGCGCTCGGGTTGGCCCCAAGGCCGCGCCCGGGAGTTTTGGCATCTCTGATGCGATACTGCCGGGACCTTGCCGGGGTACCTTTCCTCCGCGAGCCCCGAGGGGCCGCCGACCGCGCGCGGACTAGAAACATGTTCAAGGTCTTCCCGGAGATTTTGGCACGCCTCTGGCCCCGCTGGGCCGGCGAATTCTTGGAGCCGGTTATGGGTTCGAGATGGATCAGCACTGGTTCCGGCCAGCAGGACGGGGGGGGCGAGGTCGAAGCCGTGGGTTCAAGGATTTTCTGATTTTTCGGCCTGTGGCGGCCGTTTTCGGGTTCTGGGACCCTCAGAAACAGATCTGGGGCGAAAAGTTGCACCAGATGGACCCCGAGACGGGCACCAGATGGCCAAGTTTCGAGGGTCCCAACCAATTCAGACCCCCGGCCGCCTCCAAATTTAGTGCTCCTCATGTCCCATGTCTAGGCCAGCCCAGATGGAATCGAAGTAGATGGGGTCGGAGGATAGCGCCGCATCGCCGATGCATCGGCGATGTGGCTCGATGTGCAGCCCGATTTTCTCCACGCCAACGTCGCTGATGCATCTCTGGCGTCGTCGACGAAAGGCCAATACATCGCCGATACATCGGCAGTGCGGTGCACTTTTCCGACCCCATCTACTTGGACTCCATGCAGAAGGCTGCTATCATGGCAACACGATCGCTACACTGCCGCCGATCTGTTCGCAGGGCGTGCCAATGCAAACCTCGGCTGAAGTATGTGCCCGCGCCTCTTGCAGCCCAGCTGCAGGGTTATCGTGGCGCGTGGATGGCGCCTCCAGCAGGAGCAGAGGCAGGAGGGGCAACAGGAGGGCAGGAGAGCAGGAGGGCTGGCAGGAAGGGCAGCAAGAGGAGGGGCAAGCGAAGGAGGTGAAGTGGAGGGATCCGCGCGCATGTCTTGGATCGGCGCTGGGACCCCCCCTGGCGGCGCCTCCGCGCCTTGCCTCTGGGGCGCTCCGCAGCGCTGGTCCGAGAAATCCGCGCGGACCTCCAAACGTTTATGTTTATGCAGTTCGTCGTTCTTCTAGGAGGGGGCGGAGCGAGGACGCAAGCATCAGATTTCCTTGATTGTGGAAGAAGCGGATGCATACCCATATACTTTCGGAGGCCCGCGCGGATTTGTCGGATCTTGCGCCAGAGAAAGAGGTCCAGCGCCGACCCACGAAATCCGCGCGGACCTCCGAAAGGCTGTGTTTGTGCCGTTCTCTAGGTTTTCTTGCCCTGAACCTGGAAGAACTCGCGCCAGCTGGTGTTCCAAGCTTTCCACACCTGGAGGCCCGCCTCGCTTGGCCCCGAGAGGGGGGTCAAGGAATGACCTGGGACTGACACGTGGCCCCGGGGAAGGGTCGGGCGGTCCAGGGGCGCTCGCCACGGGAAGGAGGTGACCTCGGGCGTCGAGGGACGGGGGCGAGGCGGAGGGAGGAAGGACGAGACGGGCGGGAGAGGAGGCCGGAGGAGGAGCGAGGACGGAGGTTTGGGCGTCGCGTAATGGGGGGGTCATAAGAGGGTGGTCCGAAAAGGTACCCAAATGGTACCTAAACGAGCCCCTTGAGGCTCTGGAGGGGCCCGAAAGGGGCACGAAAGGGGACCGTTTCTGACCCCCCCATTTGTGACCCCCCCATTAAGCCACGCCCAAGAGGTGTGAGGAGCTGAGCGGCGGGGGACAGGAGGAGGGGGGGGGATCAGGATGAGGATGAGGGTTATCGACGATGATCAGGAGGAGGGCGGGGGAAGTGGCACAGGGCGCCATCGGCAGCTGGCTCTTCCGTGCGTGACGCAGGCTGCCGGCCTCGTGCAAGCCTGCATGGCCTGTTTGCCTTGGTGCGCATTTTTCCGCGAGCAGTTCGGGCCGTTGCTGAGGCGCTCCTCTCTCACCCTTCCGTCTCCCTCCCTCCTTCTCCCCCTCTCTCTTCTTGCGCCAGTCGAGAAGGAAGTAGGTTGTCAGCAAGTTTCTACAAATGTGTACGCAAGATCTTGGGTATACGGCATTCGTACATGTCGAGACTGATCAATTTTCAAATTTTGACGCAAGCTGGCGAAAGACCGCTATCTGATCTTCTCCTTGACAGGCAGATGAGGCTTTACGGGAAAATCGAAACAAGTGGGGGTTGGGGTCATTTTCTGTTGGCGCAAGTAGTGTGCCAAACAGACTGTGCACCCCAAAACTGGGCGGCGCATCGTCGACGCGGACGGCCCCCGCAGCAATGGGCGCAACAAGTGTTTAAGATGATGCAGAATTTCTGAGCACCTTTCTGATCGGAGTCATGTGCGTCGTACTTCTCTCCTCTGTCTCCTCTTCCTCCTCTTCCTCCTCTTCCTCCTCTGCTTCATTGTCGAACTCTTCAACGTGCTGCTTTACAGTCGTGGGGCGTTATGTTTTTCTGTCATGCTCTGTTATTTAATCGCTTCGCTCATTCCGCCGGCCCATACAGTCTCATGTCTGCCGTTTGCCCGAGGGCCTGGTGTCAATGCGGCGCTTTGGGGATTCCTGGGGCCGCTTGGGGGACTCCTGGGGCGCTCGGGGGGGCATTTGGGGGGCCTCCTGGGGCCGCTTGGGGGACTCTTGGGGGCCTCCTGAGGGCCTCGTGGGGGCCTCTTGGGGCCTCTTAGGAGCCTCTTGGGGCCTCGTAGGGGCTTCTTAGGGCCGAGGGCTCGAAATGTTGTTTCGTGTTCCCTCTCTGGGGCCCCTTTGGGGGCGTTCTTGGGGCCCTCTTGGACCGTCTTGGAGGCTTCTTGGGCCGTCTTCGAGCCCTCTTGGGCCATCTTGGGGCCCTCTTGGGGGCCTCTTGGGCCCTCTTGGGGCGATCTTGGGGGCCTCTTGGGCCGTCTTGGGGCGTCGGGAAGCCAAAAAGGTGGAAGCTCCAACATCTCTCAAAAACCTAAGGAAAAACAATGAATTTTGCCTCCGGGGGCCCTCTTGGGAGTGCTCTTGGAGGCCTCTTGGGGCGTCTGGGGGCTATCTTGGGCGTCTTGGAGCGATCTTGTGGCATGTCGGACCCCTCGTGTACCATCTTGGGGGCTCTTGGGGGCCTCTTGGCCTTTCTTGGGGCTCTCGGGGACGTCTCGGAGCCCTGTTGGTGCGCTCATGGAGCGCTCCTGGAGCGCTCTGGGGGAGTCTCCCGGGGATCGGTCGGGGATCGCCCGGGGTACTTTTCGTCCGGGGACCCCCAGGGGCCGCCCCGCGCGCGCGCGCGAACTAGAGAATTGTTAACCAGTTACCGGAGATCTTAGCACGCCTCTGGCCCGTTGGGCCGGCGAAGCTTTACAGTCGTGGGGCGTTATGTTTTCTGTCATGCTTTGTTATTTGCTTTGAAGAGTCGCAACTCGCGCGCTCTTCTGCCCACGCGCCCCTCTAGATGCTTGGCTTTGTGGAGGTGGTAGGAGGAGGAGGAGGAGGAGGAGGAGGAGGAGGAGGAGGAGGAGGAGGAGGAGGAAGAGGAGAGGGAGGGAGGAGGCGGAGGAGGTTAGGAGAGAACGACAGAGCGAGAGAGATAACAATCTAACAAAGCAAAATCATACATGGAGGACTGGAAGAAGGGATAAGCGAGGAGAAATATGTGAGGATCACGTCCCATACGTATCTTATCGATTGGCTTCGCAGCCCGATTCATATCAACATCCTTCTCTTGAGGCTAGAGTTCCCTGTTTGCCTCTGTGCCCCCTGGCGATCAGTTCCCACCCATCCCACGAGGCAAGCAGAATCACCACCTCTGTTTCTGGACTCCAACCTGACACCTCAGTTGTGGATCAGGCAGCCTCAGGATGCGACTAACGTAATCCATATTCTTGACGCTTCGCGCTTCTCCACCAGCCCATCCTGCAATGATGCCCAAGCGAGTTGCCCGGATCAGCGGAGCCAAGAGCTGGGGACGCGGTGAAAACGAAGGTTGGGATCAGTTTGAGCAGGCACAGGAGTGAAACACGCGTGCCTTCGCGGACCTGGCAGATTTCCTCAGAGCGTTCGGGAACACTCCAGGTTCAAGATCACCCGTAGGTGTAAATTGAATCGTGCTTCGCGGCCAGGGTCATATGATTGTTCTCGTCAGGGAGCGGCCGACGCGCTAGCTTGAATATAGCCGCGCCACGCGCGTCGCGCAGCGCGAACAGCGCCCCTCGAAGCGCGAAGTTGCATGGCCCAGGCTCCAGCGTCTGCGGCCCCCCGCATCCTGTGGACTCGCCGGCGTTGCCCCACGGCCCACGGTGCCCTTTGCCTCTTGGTCGCTGTGCTGCTCACAGATCAGCTCGAAGGCCGTGCCAACCCAGGCCTTGGATGAAATCTGGGCCCCGTGCCTCCAGCAGCCAGGCTGCAAGGCCATCGCCCCGCCCGGACCGCGTCTCGGGCAGGAGCAGGAGAGGCAGGAGGAGGGGAGGGAAGGGGGCGGAGCGAGGAACCGAAGCACAAGAAGCTGTATTGAACAATTCTTCTTACGCAGGTCCGCGCGCATTTCTTGGATCGGCGCTGGGATCCCCTTCCCCTGACGCGCGCGAACCTTCGGAAGAGGCAGTTCTCTGTTCCTCTAGGCAGGGGGCAGAGCGAGGACGGAACCCTCAGATCGACCTTCTGGTTGGTCGTCCGATGGGCCTTGCATGGAGTGGTCGGAAGTTACCGCTCCGAGTTCCTGGCGCGTGCCCGCCCTCCGCGTGGCCGTGCGGCGTGAGAGGGCGCCCTCGCGGCCAGGCGCCATGGACGCTGGTATGCAGGCCATCCTGGTGCGCACGGGCAAGTACCGCGCGGGAGACGAGGTGCGCCGCCGCGTTCCACGCGGCCGGAGTTGAAGAGCGAACAAATGCATCAACATACTTTTTGTCAGAGGCCCGCGCGCACGTCTTGGATCGGCGTTGGGCCCCCCTGGAGGCGCCCCCGCGGGCCGCCTCTGACGCGCTCCGCGCGTCAGGTGAGGAGGATCCAGCGCCGATCCGAGACATCCGCGCGGAGCTCCGATTGTTTCTGCTTGCACACGGCTGGAGCAGGAGAAGGAGGAGGAGGAGGATGGAGGATTGGGCTTTGTCTTGCCCCTATACGCTCAGGGGGGAACAGTCGCAGACACACATACATGTCAATCCCTACGAGTATGTGAGATAGCATGGGAAGCGTAGGGGCATATGGAACATTAATGAAGCATTGTGAAGCTTGGAATTTGCACAGATTTGTTAGTGTATGCCTGGGCCCCTTTACAGACGGCTGGTTGTTGTCTTTTGCCTCAAGTATTTCATGTGCCTTCTGCCGTCATTGACTAGCCCTCCGAGCTCTCTGGGGGTCCCAGGAGGAGGTCTTCGGAGTAGGCAAACGTACCGATACCGCTGCTCGTCCTGGAGAGTCCTCGTCGCCACGGCTAAATTCTTTTCGAAATTCAAATCAGAATGCACCCCGAGGGAGGTCCTTGGTGTAGCGGCAGCACCCATCTTGCTTTCCTGTTTGGTTGTGCGTGCGGCTTGTGTGGCATGTGTCCGACATGTGCAGCGCACGAGTGTCTTTTCTGAACGGATCTGTTGCTGTTCGTGCGTGCCCATTGCGCCGTGTTTGATGTCCCACTCTGGTCAGGTGCCGCAGTATGCGCCCGCACATGCTGACGCACTTGCCCGCATATGTCTGCAACCGCAGTGTCGTTGATACAATCTCAGAGTACTTGGCCGCACATGCCTGGATATTATTGCGCGGCGGTCCATCGGATATTACAGTGTTGTCGACAAGTGCGAGCGCGCAGCCAGACATGCTAACACGTGCTTCTGCGCAGCACCTCGTCTGCCCGCGTGTGCGCAGCAGCGCGAGCCAGCGCACGCCGACGCACGCTGCCCGCGAGGTCTTCGAGGACCAGCTCGTGTCTCGGGCCTCGGTGGACCTCCCAAGGTCCCGCAGGGCCTCTCGGGTCTTCGCATGGCCACCCAGGGTCTTCAAGGCTTCACAGGGTGTGAGCCTTTCGGGGCGTCCCAAGACTTTCAAGGACCCTCTCAGGCCTCCCAGGGCTTCCCAGGGCACAGATTCCCGCTCCATCATCGTCCAGATCGATCTCTAGACCCTCTTCATCCTCCTGCTTGGCGTCCTCCTCATCGTCGTCCTCCTTTCGTTGCGTCTGTCAAGCAGCACTGCCTGGTGGAGCGGGCGGTGCCCGACGACGACCCTCTCATCTTTTGCCCGAGTTGTTGGCAGTACGCCGCTACTCGTATGCAACGAGGCCTCCCGAGAATTCGCGAGGGCCGCAGCGGACCCAAATGAGGCTCTGTCTACGCGTCGCGCCAAAGAGTGGCGGCCCACAGCCATCTGGCATCGCTCGGACGTGTTTTTTTTCTCGACCATCGAGCAACAAAAACACGCGCGAAACCGAAACATACACGGGAAATGGACGTCCGAGCGACGGCAAGCCCACCAATTCTGGTGTTCCTTGGTGGAGCTGGGCCCCGTCAGTCCCCCTCGGAGGCCACCCGCGCCCGCTTGGCCAGGCGCTTTGGAGTGGCAGCAGCGGGGCCCGCTTCGGCGCACCAGCCAGGCAGGCTCTGGCCGTTCTCTGGGCCACCCGTCGCTACCGGGCTCGGACTGGGCACGGTCCTCCCTGCTTTCGGTCGGTCCTCTCCAGTTGGCCGCAGCGGGCCCCCAGAGGGCGAAGATGGCCGAAAACATCTCGTCGTGATTTTTGCCACGAGTCGAGGGGATCTGGGGACGGCGACGACGATGAGGACAGACATCCGATGTCTTGAGTTTTTCAATCGGACCCCAGAGGTCTGGACCTGGTCTCCAGCGCTGGCTCTTCATCTCGAGCAGTTGTTTGTCTGCGCCATGGCCTGGCAAAGGCTCCATGAGGCCACAAACGCAGAACATCTTACGCATGGAAAGTCTTGATCAGAAGAGGCCTGGAGACGACAACGACGACGGCGACGACGACGACGAAGTCGACCGGATGCTCCCCGAGATTTTTTGAGGTGCGCACATGTACTGTGTGCACAGGCGTTGCGGTGTAGACGTGCAGTGAGGCGTCGTGGTGCATACGGCTGCTAAGGTGCACACAGGCGTTGTAGTTTTTTCACTGCTAGATCTGCGATGTCTTGTCTTATTCAATGCGCATTCCCTGGAGGTCTCGACCCATCCCCCAAGGCAGGTTTTACCATCCTGAGTCGTTTCTTTACGATCCTTGCGCCCGATGAGGGCCCCTGGAGGCCGAGGTGAAGATTGAGGTCAAACCCGTGCGCCAGAAGACGAGCCCATGAAGGGCGTAGGCGGTGGCACTCGGCAGCATGCCATAATTGCACGCGCGCGCGCCACGATCCTACGAAACAGTACCTGAGACTAACAGGGGCGGGGGAGTTCGTTGAGACTAGTCGCAGAAGTTCTGAAAGCCCGTGGCTCGCAGCTGGAAAGCAACTTTAGACAAACGCCTTTGAGAGCCGATCACACGGCTGAGAGCTTTCCGTTTGATTGTCCATGCCAGGAGTCCTTCCGTAGCGTTTTCTCGCGACGCAAGCGTGTTGTCGTCGTCGTCGCCGCCGTCGCCGTCGTCGTCAACGTCGGGG
>CAUYUJ010012358.1:0-17156 GCA_963575745.1 Prorocentrum cordatum | reverse complement strand
TACTACTACTACTACTACTACTACTACTAACTACTTCCACTACTAATACTAGTGCTACTACTACTACTACTACTACTACTACTACAACTACCACTACTACTACTACTACTACTACTACTACTACTACTACTACTACTACTACTGCCCGGGGCCCGAACGACTCACACCACGAAGAGCCCGAACGACTCACACCAGAACGAGGGGCCCGAACGACTCACACCAGGACGAGGCGCCCGAACGACTCACACCACGAGGAGCCCGAACGACTCACACCACGACGCGGGCCCCGAACAACTCACACCACGAGGAGCCCGAACGAGTCACACCAGGAGGAGGGGCCCGAACGACTAACACCAGGATGAGGGGCCCGAACAACTCACACCACGAGAAGCCCGAACGACTCACACCAGGACGAAGAGCCCGAACGACTCACACCACGAAGAGCCCGAACGACTCACACCAGGAAGAAAGGCCCGAACGACTCACACCAGGACGAGAAACCCCAAACGACTCAAACCACGAGGAGCGCTTTCTCTCCCTCCTCCTCCGCCTCGTCCTTCTCCCGCTCCCACCACAAGGACGATGTACAAGGAGGCGGGAGGAAGGAGGAGTAGGGGAGATATGCGGGGGCAGGCGGAAACACGCCTGAAAAACACGACTGTCGGCATGCTTCGCAAGAGTTGCTGTTTTGAAATGGGCTGGTGGGGATACGCGAAGCGTGAAGAATTGAATGTCCCACAACGTGAACTCCCATTCCCAGGTCACAAAAGAGTGGTAAGCCCAACGCAACGTTCAAACATGGAACGGCGATACCCATTCGTCGCTGGTCGTCGCTCGGGATTGGGATGTGGATCCTACGCATTTGCTGCTCAATATTGCAATTTGGTATTATGCCGCTCGCTTATGTCAACACTTGTTTTCAAACGGCAGGTTCTGCATGCCTCCCGTATCTACTTACCCGACACAAACGCAAGTAAGGCATGCCCGTGCGGATCTGGACTGGCGATCGTATTCGCAGTGCCTAATCCTCGGTACAGCGCAACAGAGTGATTCATTCGTAATGCGCATACCATCCGTCGTAGGGCACACAATTAAACGCACACGGGCCGGAAGCAGAACAAACTCTTGTTTTCCCTGGTGATGCCACATCGACCCTGCGATTCGGAAGTACCAGAAGTCGTATAAATTCCGCTTGCGTTTGTCGTTCGATGTTGTTGGAAACATGAAATTGCCACCCATGGGCCCATTCCCTTAAGTTTGTTGGCTCAACAGGTTCCGAAGGACGAACCCCGGCCGCTACTTCATTCCAAACAAGTCGTTCTGTCCATCCACTGCCCTCGCATATCGTGCCATACTCTTTAACATATTGTAAACGATCAAATCCAATGCGCGCGCCTGCCGCATTCGACGTAAGATGGCGTAATCTGTCACGGCCGATGGTGGGGAATTTCACTAAAAAGGCCACGAACCACATCGGCCCAATTAGCCCAAGCTGTCCGCACAAAGCTTCGCACCCCGCTCATGCGTAGTGGAAATTGTGCTTGTAAGATCCATGTGTCGTACGCCACACCATGTTATACTGTTGCGTAGCGATGGGCTACACTAGAATACTTACGCAGGACGAAAGATTTTCCCCTTGATGTGAAAATGGCCATGAGGAGTTCGCGAGACAACGTCGGCGCCGCCGAACGGACGGCGACCGGACGAGCTGTTTGCAGCAACTGGGGGGGATGTATGTATATATTCATGTTGAATGGGGCCCGCTCGCGCGGGGAGTTGGTGGGAGTGCGCGAGACGACGCAGGGCCCATCGTGGAAAATTGATTACCGAACCCCCTCCCCCATAGAATCTTAACACGGGCGGCTTGCGGAGTCCGCGGATCCGATTTCTTCCGGCTCCCTGGTTTAATTTAATAATATAAATTAATAACAGGGTAGAAATCGGATCCACAATAAAAAATAAGACCGGACACGGATCCAGCTAATCCGAAATCGGATCCGTACGGACGGAAATCGGATCCACCGAAACAAACACCAAAACCACATTTGGATCCGCGCGAGCTTCATGAGATCCGACGGCGGTTATCTCATACGGGTCTGCTCAAGACTTCACACCGTCGTTCCGGGCCCAAGAGGAAAAACAATTCGTCCTGGGGATGAGCGTTTTGGCCTTCGGACTCGTTGGTTACCACATAGCCGACACACCACATCTCACACGCAATCCGTTGCTGGTTACCACACAACCGACACCACATGTCACAAGCAATCCGTTGGGTGAGGAGACGCAGGGCCGAAACGCAGCGTTTTGGATCCGCGCGAGCTTCATGAGATCCGACGGCGGTTATCTCATACGGGTCTGCTCAAGACTTCACACCGTCGTTCCGGGCCCAACAGGAAAAAACTGTCGTCCTGGGGATGGGGTTGGCTTACGGTGGACTGTTGGTTAGCTCATAGCCGACACGCCTAATCTCACACGCAATTTCCGTTGCTGGTTTCCACCAAGCCCGCGTCTCCCACATCTCCACAGGCAATTCCGTTTGGGTGAGGAGACGCGGGCCGTAACGCGCGTTTTGGCCTTCGGACTCCGTGCACCACATGGGCCGGACCACGCGTGTCGCTCCACGCATATATCCGTTGCTGGTTACCACACAGCCGACACCACATCTCACAGGCAATCCGTTGGGTGAGGAGACGCAGGGCCGAAACGCAGCGTTTTGGCTTTCGGACTCGTTGGTTACCACATAGCCGACACACACCACATCTCACACGCAATCCGTTACTGGTTACCACACAGCCGACACCACATCTCACAGGCAATCCGTTGGGTGAGGACACGCAAGGCCGAAACGCAGCGTTTTGGCCTTCGGACTCGTTGGCTACCACATAGCCGACACACACCACATCTCACACGCAATCCGTTGCTGGTTACCACACAGCCGACACCACATCTCACAGGCAATCCGTTGGGTGAGGAGACGCAAGGCCGAAACGCAGCGTTTTGGCCTTCGGACTCGTTGGCTACCACACAGCCGACTCCACAACTCGCACAAGCAAATCCGTTGGGTGTGATGGAAACGCAGGGCGATAACGCACGGTGCGGTGGGGCCTTCGGGACTCGGCCGGTTACACACATTGCCCGACTCTCCACTTCGCTCTCGAAGCCGTGGGGGGTTCACTACATGCCGCACCTATCGCTCAGGATTTCCGTTGGGGGGAGGTCTCGCTGTGGCCCGAAAATCGCCCCTGAGCGTTTTGGCCTTCGGACTCGTTGGCTACCACATAGCCGACACACCACATCTCACACGCAATCCGTTGCTGGTTACCACACAGCCGACACCACATCTCACAGGCAATCCGTTGGGTGAGGGACCGCAGGGCCGAAACGCAGCGTTTTGGCCTTCGGACTCGTTGGCTACCACATAGCCGACACACCACATCTCACACGCAATCCGTTGCTGGTTACCACACAGCCGACACCACATCTCACAGGCAATCCGTTGGGTGAGGAGACGCAGGGCGGAAACGCACTGAGCGTTTTGGCTTTCGGACTCGTTGGTTACCACATAGCCGACACACCACATTTCACACGCAATCCGTTGTTGGTTACCACACAGCCGACACCACATCTCACAGGCAATCCGTTGGGTGAGGAGACGCAGGGCCGAAACGCATGAGCGTTTTGGCCTTCGGACTCGTTGGTACCACATAGCCGACACACCACATCTCACACGCAATCCGTTGTTGGTTACCACACAGCCGACACCACATCTCACAGGCAATCCGTTGGGTGAGGAGACGCAGGGCCGAAACGCACGCGTTTTTGGCCTTCGGACTCGTTGGTTACCACATAGCCGACACACCACATCTCACACGCAATCCGTTGTTGGTTACCACACAGCCGACACCACATCTCACAGGCAATCCGTTGGGTGAGGAGACGCAGGGCCGAAACGCACTGAGCGTTTTGGCCTTCGGACTCGTTGGTTACCACATAGCCGACACACCACATCTCACACGCAATCCGTTGCTGGTTACCACACAGCCGACACCACATCTCACAAGCAATCCGTTGGGTGAGGAGACGCAGGGCCGACGCGCAGCTTTTTGGATCTGTGCGAGCTTCATGAGATCCGTCGGCGGTTATCTCATACGGGTCTGCTCAAGACTTCACACCGTCGTTCCGGGCCCCAGAGGAAAAAACTTTCGTCCTGGGGATGTAAATGATAATGTCCGAAGGAAGTGACTGAGCCGCGGAACTGCGCAGTAGTATTCAAGCAACCGCGCCGATTGGAAATAAGGGATATTAGGTCACAGTGGAGTAATTTCGCCTTCTGTTCAATGAACGTAGTTCCGTATGCTTGCACAAATTCTCTGCTGCCCAGCGGTGTTCCCAGTGCCTTCGCGCCTCGTTCAGGCAGCGGCGCATCGCATTTCCACACATTTGGAAATGCTTCGGCAATATCGTCAGGACACGGGGCTTCCGTGTTGCCCCAAATGACCCATTTCCCAGCATGCACACCAATGCGGCGCATGTCCCGTAATCTAATTCGCATGTCATGTAGAATATAAGGTGCGTTTCCCGGGTCGCACGCGACATGCGCGCGATCCAAATAAACCGCGATCTCAGCGCCTGGCGGGAACCGCCGCCGCACTTCAGACAAAGCCGCGTGCAATGCGATGCTGAATGCACCTGGCATGAATGCGCCCCCTCGTTCGCCCCCGTCGCATTGCCGAATGGTGCGCGGTTGGCCGTTGTCGTCTGTCCATCGGAACCCTGATTATACCCATACATTGGCGCACAAAAGGCACTAGATCTCGGAACCCAGGGTTTTGCAATAGTTCGTGGAACATCCGGGCACGACTAACATGGTCGTAGGCCCCGACACCATCGATGCTTCATATTATTTTTGTTTCTGGATGCTGTTCGGCAAGGTATTGCAAGAGGTACGCTGCTGCATCAGTCCCGCTCCTATCAGATATCCCAAAATGATGCGGCTCCACAGAGCGGCGGAATGCGCTCTGACATTGACGAGCGAGGCTTTTCGAGGCCAGTCTGTGCAAAGCACCGGCCGGTGCGACTCCCCGAACTTTATTGTCTGGTTTTTGGGTCGGAGTAGCGGAGCTATTGCTTGGCACGCATCCACCCGCGATGGCAACGCCCCCGCGGCTGGCCGCGGGAGCGCCCTCGCTCGGCCAGTCGGCCGCGCGCTGGCCGACCTGCTTCCGCCTCCTGCTCGCGTCGCGTGGCGCGGCGCCGCGCCGTGCTTCCTCCGCCTGGCACTGGGGCGGGATATAAATGCCGCGCCGCGTGTCGGGTTTCGGCCCTCCGCCCGCTGGGGCTTCGTTCGGCCCATAGTGGCTTCGTTCGGCCCATAGTGGCTTCATTGCGGCCCATTGCGGCCTGCTGCGCCCACTTGCCCAATGGGGCGCCATGGCGCGGAGCCATTCGGCACTCGCGCGTTCAGGCGCGGGCGCGCGCAGGACATTGCTGCCGGGGGCGGACCGGCCGCCGACCTTCTTCGCGCGGGCGGCTGGCATCAGCCCGCGTGGATGAAATACCTGAACGTTTCCCGGCTCGAGCGACAATCGGTCGTCGAAGCCCGCATGGCAGAGTCGCCCAGCGACGATGGCGATGGCTGAGAACCCCGCGCAGTCTGGCGGTCGTGTCTGCACGGCACACTCGCGGGCGCACCGCGGCACGCGGGGGCAGCAGGTGGCAGCGCCAGGCGTGGCCCGCGGGAGCGCCGTTGCAGTGGGTGGCGCCCCCCCACGGGCCCGACCGGCGTCTGCCCGCTTGGCCTCGGAGAGGCCGCGCGCTGCGGGGCAGATGGGTCGGGCCCGCACCCTCCGCCCCTGGGGGTGGGGCGCCCTCCTCCCCCCCCGGGGCCGCGCGAGGCAAGCGCAAGCGCCAAGATTTGCGTGGTCGGAATAACGGAATTATTGACTGGCACAAATCCGCCCGCGACGGTAGCGCGCCCCCGCGGCTGGCCGCCGGGGGCGCCCTCGCTCGGCTGGTCGGCCGCGCGCTGGCCGACCCGCTTCCGCCTCCTGCTCGCGTCGCGTGGTGCGGTGCCGTGCCGTGCTTCCTCCGCCTGGTACTGGGGCGGGATGTAAATCCGCGCCGTGCGTCGGGTTTCGGCCCTCCGCCCGCTGGGGCTTAGTTCGGCCCATAATTCGTTCGGCCCATAGTGGCTTCGTTGCAGCCCATAGCGACCTGCTGCGTTCACTTGCCCAACGGGGCCCTCCGGTCAGGTCCATAGTGACCACGTGCTGTCGTTGGCCCGCCCAACGGGCCCGACCGGCGCCTGCCCGCTTGGCCTCGGAGAGGCCGCGCGCTGCGGGGCAGATGGGTCGGGCCCGCGCCCTCCGCCCCCGCGCCCCCCCCCCCCGGGGCCGCGCGAGGCGAATGCAAGCGCCAGGATTTGTGTAATAGGTGTCTTCCAAATATAATTTGCGATGCTCGCGCCGCCCCCCCCAGCCCTGCGCCGAGGCCGCCCCGCGAGGTTCGGAGGGCCCGCGCGAAGGCATCTTGATCTCAAGGAAGCCCGGATTTGGAGTGTTAGCCTCGTTGATTTCTCGTGGAACCTCGTCGGCCGGACGGTCTCGACGGAGGGGGGGGCTGTTCAATTCATTCAAAATGGCGCCCGTCCCAGGCGCGAGCCCCGGGGAAGTGAGAATTCGGGCTGCGTGGCTCAATTCGCTCATTTCGACTGCGCTTTCATAATTGTTGCATTTTCCACGTCGTTGCTGCGGGGGGGCGGGGGGCGGGCGCGTCTTCGGGCATCTCCCTTTCGACGGTCGCGGTCATTCCGGCGTTGGGCATCCGAGAGTAGCGCGTTCAATTCTCCACGATCAAACTTCGCGGTTCGTTTCCATCATTCTCTCCCCCCCCCCGCTCGCCATCCTAGTTGCGTCGCGTGTAGAGGCATCTGGGGCAATAACAATAATAATGTCCAAGCTGCCACGCCGTCGCCCTCACGAGGTCGGCCGTTCTTCCAATTGGTTTTGGCGCCACGCACTGTTGCAAACATCTGTGTAATAATCCAGAAATATGCTTCTCGGATGCATCTCGGCACTGCTTTCAGGGTTCGGATTCTGATATCAATATCCGCACGCAAGTGGGCTGGTCGTGAATGGGCCCACCTTTTTCGGGAGTCTTGCGACTCGCTATGCGACTACGATCAGGAATGCGCCCGATATCCGAATTTGTTTGGCCCAATGTTCGGCTAAAATTTCCGATTCGTTTTCTGACCCCCGCCCTTGCACGGCCATTTTTTCCGACTACCGGGGGCCACTGGTGCACTGCAATAGCGGCGCGACGACATAATGAGGAATTGTTTGCTTTTAACACGCAGACGCGAGACGCCGGCAAAATAATTATATCAATCCTAGCAACGTTCGCTCCGATATCCCGCACCGTGGACGCATGGTTCTGGTCAGTTTTCTCGCGTGGCGCGGTCAACCTCGATGGGCCCGGGCATCGATATCATTTTATGCCGGGGAGACGAGTAGGGGAGGCGCAACACTCAAGGCCCACCACAGGCACGCGAGATCGAGCTTTAGCAGCTCTCCAAACCCTCGGGGTCGGATCGACGGACCTGCGCGCCGCTTCCGGGCACGCCCGGCCTTTATCGACAATGCCGTCTGGGATGCGTGAGGCCCGACAACGCGCGCTACAAGCCTTAGGGCACTTGGAGGGCGACCAGTGCGCCGACCACTCCGATCACAGCTAATATTTTCCTACGGTTCCAATTTCGGTTTCGTTGCCAGCATGGGATCCGGGGTGCAAATCGCAGCGTTGGCGATGGTCAGAGCCACTTTCCCCGGGGAGGGAAGAATATGAACCACCCCCGCCTCCGATCCTCCTTGCCTTCCCTCCATCTGGTGGTTTTATCCCGCCCCACCCTTTCCCTGCGGCGGCCGCCTACGACGACATCGGCGCTCGGACTTGTCGATCTTGTGCTTCTGATCCCCAAAACGATGGCCACGTACTTCCTCCCCCTCCGCCCCCCCCTCTACCCGCCCCCGCCCCCGTGATATTTGGTCCGACTCCGGCATCCACCCAGCCCGACCCACCCGCGCGCGTCTCCGACCGCTGCTCTGCGTGCACCTGGCACTAGAGGACCGCAGATATCATGCGGACAAGGCTTGGCGGCCCTTCGGAATCTGAGCGTCGTTGGAGGGGCCGCCACCCCTCCTGCAACTTCCGAACGTGGGAGACCGACGGCTCCATTCGAACCGCCTTCGATTGCGCCCCCCCCCCCCCCCACCACCCCCCCCCCCCCCCCACGATGCCCCAAGCGATCTCGACGCGCAGTCCAGAGGGGCCTGGGGCGGCGCCTTTGGGGAAGGCGCGCGCGGCTTCGAGCGCGGCGTTGGGCGCGAGCTCTGCAACGGCCAGGAGCGAGCCCAAATGCCTGAGAGGCTCGGCGGGCGCCCTCGGATGGAAAGGCTCGAGGGCCCGCGCTGCCCCCCTTGTCTGTTCAGCCAAGCCTCGGGCGGTCAGGGCGGCGCGCCCTTTGGCCGGGAAGCCCTCCGCAGCGTAGGCCGCGGCGCGCGCTGCCCGCAGTTCGGCTGCAGACAGGCCGGCCGGGCGACGGCGTCGTCTAGGCTGCGCGTCGCACGCCTCCTGCCAGAGCGTCCGTCGCTCGCCAGCCTCCCAGCGAGCAAATCGCTCCAGCGCGAAAGCCGCGAGGGCGGACTCGTGGCCCCGGCCAGTGCGCGGGGGCACGCTGAGGACAATTTTGGCCAACATCTGCAAGTCCGTCCATGCGGCCACCGAGTTGTGCGCCACAGCGCCCGCGAGGCAGCGAGTGAACGCGCAGGACCAAGCAGCCCAGGCGCGCCTGGGGACGTACCGGAGGGTAGGCAAGCTCGCGGCGTGGACGCTCGCCAGGGACTGGCGGACCTTCCCAGCTCCATGCCAGCGGCCGCGCGCGCTGGCTGCGGCGCGGCGGCCGCCCGAAGGGCCGCGCGGTCCGCTGGGCGCAACGCGGGGTGCATGCCCCGATGGGCCCCCACGCTGAAGCCGCAGACTCGGCATCGGACGCGGCCGTGCCGGCGAAGCCACTCGGGGTCCACCTGGCCAGCGAGCTGCCCGCTGAGGTGTGCGTCCAAGTGGCGGCGGAAGCCTTGAGCGTTTGCCCAACCCTTGTGCCTGGCTGGGTCGGCGCACGGACAACAGCCACAGGGCAATGCCACCGTGCTGGCGGCGGGGGCGGCGGCGCGGACGGCATGGCCTCGTCGAAATTCAACCTGCGGACCCCCTGTTGCAAATCGTCAACCTCCATCTCTGGCTGCTGGCCGGGCCCTCCTGGAGGGACCGAACCCGCCCTGCCAACAGCGGCGGCTGGACCATCGAGAGCTCCACGACAGCCCATGGGGGGTGAGGATGCGCTGCGCTCGCGGCTACGGCTCCGTTGCCGCACCGGTCGCTCACCGCCCAGTGGCGTGTCTGGCATTGGGGTGCCTTCTCCTGGGAACCCCAGTGTAGAGTCAAAATCCTTGCTCCGCCAGGTGGCGGCCAGGGCCGCTGGTGCGGCGTCGCGGGCCATCAGCAAGCGAGAGAAGGTGGCCCACGCATCCGTTGAGTACGCAGTCGAACCAAAATACCAGGCTGCCAACAGTAGCCGGGGCGTCATGACGACGGCCGTGGTATCGCCAGAGACGGCCAGCCCCAAGCATGCCCCCAGAGGAGCGGCCACCAACGTCCAGCCGCCGAGCCGTAAGCCTGCCAAGAGGTTCAGGGCCGAGGCAGCTGGACGACGGCGGGCGCCAGGCTCCTCACTGCCAAGCCGCGGTAGAACGCCTCGTGCACGGAGCGCTCGTCTGACGAGATCGCGGCTGTCCCACGCCGAAAATCTGGCGATGCGGAGCGGAACCCGCGGTGCTGCTCGAAGATGAAGGTCTCGAGGTAGAAGTTGCCCCGGCCCGGCGCCTGCGTCCTCGGCCAGTCGTCTGGCTGGAAACGGGCGTGCGTGACCCGCAAGAAAGCGCGCCTCGCCTCCGCCGCGAGGCTGCGATGGAGTCGCCGAGCCCCTGGTGCGCCTTCCCGGCTGCGCGGAGGCCGTCCTGCGGGCTGGAGCGGGCACGCCTTGTACCATCCCCATGGCTGGCCGCGGGCCACTGAGATGCAGTCGGCGATGACTCCCAAGCATCGCAGCAGCTGCCTCAGACCTCTCATGATGGTGCGAGGGGTGCCGATGGGGAGAGGGGAAGGCAGGGACGGGGGGGGCGCGCGTGCGCAGTCCGGAAGCAAGTTTTTCAGCGGGCCGCGCGGCGGCCGGATGCGGGTGCAGTCCCAGGGCCCTATGGTGTTCAATGTGTTTGACCTTCGGCTCCTAGATGGTCCAAGAGAGCCCCAAGAGGAGCCTAGGACGGCCCCAAGAGCCGCGCCACAAGAGGCGGGTTTGAGGGCCGACGGGGGGGCGCAAATAAGCGCCGCCCCTTCCTTCACCGAAGGCCACCAAGATGGCCCAAAGAGGGCCCCCACAGCCTTCAAGATGACCCCAAGAGAGCCCCACCCAAACCTCCACCACCCATCCACCCCCTTTATCCAGATCTCCACTACCCCCTACAAAATTGCCCAGGAGTTCCAGAGATCCTTCTTCTCTTTCCAAAGGTAACGGCTGCCCTCTTGCTGTTCCGCTGCATGCTGCTACACTTTCCTGATCAGGGCAACTCCCCTGACGACTTCTTTGGGCTGGTGGGGATGCGCTAAGCGTCAAAAATTGCAAGAAAGTTCCGCTTACATATAAAAGCTGCAGCCCCCATCACCACCTGGGCACTCAGAAGTACCAATTGCCAAAGCAAGCCCTCACGGCGGTCTGCTCGGGTTCTCAAATCCCTTCATGTATCATCCTTGTGCGTGGCGTCTTGAGCTCGACATCCAAGCGTGTGCGTCATGGCCCAAAAGTCCTGGTTGCCGGCGAGAGGCGCGGACTCTTCCTCATCCAGTATCGGATGTCCCTATCTACAGCTTATCAGCACAACCTCTAAATGGAGATCCTGCAATCTGCCCTATAAGATTTGCCAAGAGGTCGCACCGACCCACTAACGCTGCAGCAAACCCCTATCATCACTCGGGCACTCAGAAGTACCAAGTGCAACAGCAAGCGAGAGACTCGGAGTCGTCCTAATCACGAGACGGATCCTCATCAGATATCGGACGTCCCACCAGCCCTTTAGCGCGTGCGTGGTCGAAGGGCGGTCCCCTTCCCCCTACCCCCTATCACTGGTTTCGCGAGGGTTGGTAGCGTCCCAAGGTTTCCCAAGATGGCGCCAAGAGGGTCCCAGATA
The DNA here is from genome assembly GCA_963575745.1 of Prorocentrum cordatum. Classification (NCBI taxonomy): domain Eukaryota; class Dinophyceae; order Prorocentrales; family Prorocentraceae; genus Prorocentrum; species Prorocentrum cordatum. The sequence continues at coordinate 5,859 of CAUYUJ010012358.1, read as the reverse complement.
ACCCAAGATGGCCTCCAGTATGGTTCAAGATAGCCTTCAACTTACATCCAAGAGCCTTCAAGACCGCCCTGGGACGACTCCAAGTGTTCTCCAAGCCTCTGGAGGACCCCAGGAAGTCAAAATCGCCCAAAACCATGAGCGTGATCAATGAGTTTGACCTTCGGCTCCAACGTGGCCTAAGAGAGCCCCAAGAAAGGCCTAAGACGGCCCCAGGAGCGCCCAAGAGCGCCACAAGAGCGCGCCACAAGAGGCGGGTTTGAGGGCCGCCCCTAGCTTCATCGAAGGCCTCCAAGATGGCCCAAAGAGGGCCTCCAGGGCCTTCAAGATGGCCCCAAGAGAGCCCCACCCAAACCTCCACCAACCCTCCACCTCCCGTTCCAGATCTCTTCACCCCCCTACAAAAGTTGCCCAAAGTTTGCCAAAGAGCTCCAAGGATCCTTCTTCTCTTTCCAAAGGGAACGGCTGCCCTCTTGCTCTTCCGCTGCATGCCGCTACACTTTCCTGATCAGGGCAGCTCCCCTGACGACTTCTCTTGGATGGGCTGGTGGGGATGCGCAAAGCATCAAACATTGCGAGGAGGTTCCGCCCGCAAACTAAAACTGCAGCCCTGTCACCACTCGGGCACTCTGAAGTACCAATTGCAGAAGCAAGCCCTCACGGCGGTCTGCTCGGGCTCTCGAAATCCCTTCATGGATCATCCTTGTGCGTGGCGTCTTGAGCTCGACATCAAGGCGTGCGCGCCATGGCCCAAAAGTCCTGACTGCCGGCGAGAGGCTCGGACTCTTCCTATCACGAGGTACATCCTCATCCAGAATCGGATGTCCCTATCTATAGCTTTATCAGCACAACCTCTAAATGGAGATCCTGCAATTTGCCCCACAAGATGTGCCAAGAGGTCCCGCCGACCCACTAACGCTGCAGCAAACCCCTATCATCACTCGGGCACTCAGAAGCACAACTTGCAAAAGCAAGCGAGAGGCTGGGAGTCTTCCAAAATCACGAGACCGATCCTCATCAGATATCGGACGTCCCACCAGTCCCTTAGCGCGTGCGTGGTCTGAGGAGCTCGGGGGGTCCCCCTCCTACTACCCCCTACCGCTGGCTTCGCGAGGGACGGGAGCGTCCAAGACGGCTCAAAATGGCGCCACGTGGGTCCCAGATAACCCAAGACGGCCTCCAGTATGGTTCAAGATAGCCTCCAACTTACCTCCAAGAGCCCTCAAGACCGCCCCGGGACGGCTCCGAGTATTCTCCGAGCCTCTGGAGGATCCCGGGAAGCCCAAATCGCTCAAAACCATTATGGTGTCCAATGTGTTTGACCTTCGGCTCCAAGATGGCCCAAGAGAGCCCCAAGAGGAGCCTAGGACTACCCCAGGAGCCCCAAAGGCGCCACAAGAGCGCGCCACAAGAGGCGGGTTTGAGGGCCGACGGGGGGGGGGCACGAATAAGCGCTGCCCCTTTCTTAATGGAAGGTCTCCAAGATGGGCCGAAGAGGCCTCCCTAAGCCTTCAAGGTGGCCCCCAAGAGAGCCCCACCCAAACCTCCACCACCCCTCCACCCCCCTCTTCAGATCTGTACATAGCTGCCCAAAGAGCTCCAAGGATCCTCCTTCTCTTTCCAAAGGGAACGGCTGCCCTCTTGCTCTTCCGCTGCATGCCGCTACACTTTCCTGATCAGGGCAGCTCCCCTGACGACTTCTCTTGGATGAGATTGTTGGGATGCGCAAAGCATCAAACATTGCGAGGAGGCTCCGCCCACAAAGTAAAGCTGCAGCCCTATCACCATTCGGGCACTCAGAAGTACCAATTGCAAAAGCAAGCCCTCACGGCGGTCTGCTCGGGCTCTCGAAATCCCTTCATGGATCATCCGTGTGCGTGGCGTCTTGAACTCGACATCCAGGCGTGCGCGTCGTGGTCCCAAAGACCAGATTGCCGGCGAGAGGCTCGGACTCTTCCTATCACGAGGTACATCCTCATCCAGTATCGGATGTCCCTATCTATAGCTTGTCATCACAGCCTCTGCACGGAGATCCTGCACTTTGCCCTACAAGATGTGCCAAGAGGTCCCGCCGACCCACTAACGCTGCAGCGAACCCCCTATCATTCCTCGGGCACTCAGAAGTACCAATTCCAAAAGCAAGCGAGAGGCTCGGAGTCTTCCTAATCACGAGACCGATCCTCATCAGACATCGGACGTCCCACCAGCCCCTTAGCGCGCGCGCGGTCTGAGGAGCTCGCGGGCGTGCCACTCCTCCTACACCCTACCCCTGATTTCGCGAGGGACGGGAGCGTCCAAGACGGCTCAAGATGGCGCCACGAGGGTCCCAGATAACCCAAGATGGCCTCCAGTATGGTTCAAGATAGCCTCCAATTACCCCAGTGCGACCCTACCTAGAAGCAGCATTAGTAGTAACGGTAAACGCCATCCTCCTCCGTCTCCTCATCGTCGTAGTTGACTTTGCTTTTGCTTGTGTTTGCTTTTGCTTGGTTTTGCTTTTGCTTTGCCTTCGCACACACACACGCATGTTTTTGCATTCGCTCACCGGGTGGGCTCTCTGATCGTACTGTTGCACATTGCTTTTGTTTTGCCTTTTACGTTGCTTTGCTTTGCGTTGCTAGTGCTTTGCGTTGCTGTTGCTGCTGTTGATTTGCCTTTGCTTTGCGCTGCTATGCTATGCTATGCTATGCTATGCTATGATATGCTATGCTATGCTATGCTGCACTATGCTAGGCTACGCTAGGCTGCGCTATGTTATACTAGGCTATGGTGGTACTCTAGATAAGTCAAATATGAAACTATATTAGAGATAGCTTGCGCCTTAATATGTATGTGTGGCCACTGTTGTTCTCTCGTGGCTATGCCACGCGGAGGTCGTAAAGAGACATGACCAGCTATGCCCCGACTTCGCTACCCAACACGTGATCGAATCTTACTAACGGCTCGCCCACTCAATGCGTATTGAAAGCAGCGCAAACACACCAATTGCTATGTGGACTATGCTATGATATAATAGCTAAGCAAGCTAAGCTGAAGCTGCTAAGCTAAGCTAAGTACAGCTAAAGAAAGATAATCAAGAGCGAGGCCGACAAAGTCTGACTGATAAGCGTAGAAGCTGTAAAAGGTATGACCTCCACTACGCGTCAAAAGGCTAGGAAGATTGAAGCTCATCCTAAAGAAGGGGCCCAGCGTCCTAAGACCCTAAAACGTGATGGAGTGTGTGTTTTATAACTTGGCTCGGAGGCAAACCAACTGGGCCTAACGCAACTGGGGGAACCGCGGGGCGGATACTGGGGGAACCGCCCGGGGCGCTTTCCACTGCCCGGCCCCTCTAAGCCCAGAGAGTAAGAACCCTTCTAGGCAGAGCCTAGGTAGAGAATCAACACATGAAGACTCAAGCCCTGGCCGTACATCCAAGCCGCAATAGTAACCTCAGCAGATGTTAGCCACCGTGGACCCCAAATAGCAGGCCCTTGCATTCCCGATGTATGTGCAATCTATGAGGTGCAACTACGTTGAGAACATTGCTCAACTCAAATGCTCGAGGAAAGATCCCGCCGGTCCTCCGAAACGAGGTCTTCGCAGAGGCTCGCTGTCTTCTGTCCAGACGCATGCTGACTTCCCGAATCGACTCATGCAAGAACCGGGGGTGGCTGAGGCCTGTGTTACGTGTGTCGGAATGCTCTCCTCGTGAGCCCAGACTCAGGTCGGGCATGCCCCCCCTATACAGGCGGCTTCGGGGCGAAAGTTAAAACAGAGTCAAAACATGTACTCAAACACAGCCAAGACATCATCGCCAAATCGTCCCTAGACTATTCTTTGATTATCTCTGGGTATTCCTCCTGTAGAGGGGCACGCCCGACTTAAAAGCCAAGACGGTGCTCCGCCGGTAAAATCGTCGTGGGTGGCGGCGTCCTCTCCGGGATTCTCCGCGGCCTGCATCTCGACGAGATGCCGCGAAGCGCGCGGCCGGAGGCCCACCAGTGCTCGATGGCCGGTAATACATCCGACCGCTGCTCCAAAGCCAACGCCCTGACTTTTACACTGGTCCTCCTCCTCCTCCTCCTCCTCCTCCTCCTCCTCCTCCTCCTCCCTGCCTCACGCCCTCGGTCTCTGGGCGGCCAGGCGGCGGAGAAAGCGGGGGGGCGGCGCGGGGCGCGGTGGCCCCCAGCCGCTACTCCAAAGCGAACGAACGCCCTGACTTCCCGATCCAGCTGCTCGGGACAGTGATGACTCGAATACATGTCAGGCCGTGCGCGAGAAGTGGCGCACCGAACCTATCTGCTTCTAGTCAGGAAGAGGGGTCCATGTGAGATAAGCGGGAGCACGCGCGCGAGGGCGCTGCCCCGGACCATCCCCAGGTAGTCCCAATCAATCGCCACGCAGCGGCTTCACGGGAACTGGGTCCCCTCCAACGCGCCGAACGAACGCCTCCGCAAAACAGCCGCCTCTCCAGCAGCTCCGCACTGAAGCCGTACACTCGGCCAACCGTCAGCGGCGAGACAACCTGGGCTTGCGAAATGAGCGAGACGGTAAATTCGGCAGGCCGCCTGCGGGCCCTCGCCGTTGTAGGGCTCGAGGATAGGTGATGCGATGTAGATGAGATGGAGGTGGGTGATAAGCATGCGAAAATCCATGCTACGGGAGGCTTCGCACATTCCGCCGTCTCAAAAAAGCCCGAAGAGGGCCAGAGAGGGCAGCCGCACCTGAATTCTCCGATTGACACGTGGATCTACATATATCTATTATATGTGTGTGTGATCTGCGCTTTCAGGTTCCTCTTGCACGTGAGAACACGAGTGAGACGTGCTCAGATGGCCTCAAATGGCAATAAACCCGAGCTGAGATGAAACTAAGCTAAGCTAAGATGAAACAAGCAACGCTAAGCTAAGGGGCCGTCACTGGGGGAACCGCGGGGCGGATACTGGGGGAACCGCTCGGGGCGAGGACCACTGCCCGGCCCTTTAAGCATACACGGCAAGAACCCTTCTAGGCAGAGCCTAGGTAGGGAACTTACCTCCAAGAGCCCTCAAGACCGCCCCGGGACGGCTCCAAGTGTTCTCCGAGCCTCTGGAGGACCCCAGGAAACCAAAATCGCTCAAAACCATTATGGTGTCCAATGTGCGTGACCTTCGGCTCCAAGATGGCCCAAGAGAGCCCCAAAGAGGAGCCTGGGACGGCCCCAGGAGCCCCAAGGGCGCCACAAGAGCGCGCCACAAGAGGAGGGTTTGAGGGCCGACGGGGGGGGGCACGAATAAGCGCTGCCCCTTTCTTAATGGAAGGTCTCCAAGATGGCCCGAAGAGGCCCCCCAAGGCCTTCAATGTGGCCCCCAAGAGAGCCCCGCCCAAACCTCCACCGCCCCTCCACCCCCCTATCTAAATCTGTGCAAAGTTGCCCAAAGAGCTCCAGGGATCCTCCTTCTCTTTCCAAAGGTAACGGCTGCCCTCTTGCTCTTCCACTGCATGCCGCTATACTTACCTGGTCGGGGCAGCTCCCCTAAGGACGTCTTTTGGATGGGCTTGTTGGGCTGCGCACGGCATCAAACATTGCGAGGAGGCTCCGCCCACAAAGTAAAGCTGCAGCCCCATCACCACCCGGGCACTCAGAAGTACCAATTGCAAAAGCAAGCCCTCACGGCGGTCTGCTCGGGCTCTCGAAATCCCTTCATGGATCATCCTTGTGCGTGGCGTCTGGAGCTCGACACCCAGGCGTGCGCGCCATGGCCCAAAAGTCAAGATTGCTGGCGAGAGGCTCGGACTCTTCCTATCACGAGATACATCCTCATCCAGTATCGGATGTCCCTATCTATAGCTTATCATCACAGCCTCTGCATGGAGATCCTGCATTTTTCCCTACAAGAT
>CAUYUJ010012357.1:0-17159 GCA_963575745.1 Prorocentrum cordatum | reverse complement strand
CTCCCGGCTCGCCTCCTGTTCTTGGGAGGATCCAGAGCCTCATCCTGCACCTCCTCATCTTCATCCTGAACCCGACCACTATCATCAGCATCGGTATCAGCATCAACAACATCAGCATCAATGTTACCACCGTCACCATTGCAATCATCCTCGTCCTCGTCATCATCGTCACCGTCATCCTCATCCTCACTCTCATCGTCATCCTCCTCATCATCCTCATCATCCTCCTCATCATCATCGTCATTATCAGCATCATCATCAGCATCATGATCATCAGCATCATCACCATCATCAGCATCATCAGCAACACCATTATCATCACCATTGCCATCACAACATCCTCATCATCACTCAGCATCATCATCATCAGCATCATCATCATCATCATCATCATTAGCATCATCAGCATCAACATCATCATCGTCATCAGCATCATAATCAGTATGCTGGTCGTCATCATCAGCATCATCATCATCATCATCATCATCATGGTCAGCATGATGATCATCATCATGATGACCAACAGCATCAGCATCATCATCATCATCATCGACATCATCAGCATCATCATCATCATAATCAGCATCATCATCATCCCAATACTCGTCAGAATCATCATCAAAATCCCCATAATCGTCCTCCTCATACTCCGCATCATCGTCATCAGCAGCAGCAGCAGCGTCATCATCATCATCCTCATCAGTATCATCAGTATCATCAGTGTCATCAGTATCATCAGTATCATCAGTATCATCATCAGCATCATCATCATCATCATCCTTATCATCATCATCATCATCATCATCTTCATCATCATCATCATCATCATCATCATCATCATCATCATCGACGTCATCATCAGCATCCTCATCATCCCCATTATCATCATCATCAGCATCATCATCGTTATCACCATCATTAGCAGCATCCTCAATATCACCATCATTGTCATCTCATCATCCTCACCATCAATATCAGCATCAACATCATCATCAACATCAGCAGCATCAGCCTCATCATCATCAGCAGCAGCATCGTCGTCATCATCATCATCGTCATCATCGTCATCATCAACATTAGCATAGCAACCCCCTATCATCAGCATCAGCACCGTCCTCATCATCAGCAGCATCATCCTCGCCATTATCCTAATTCCCGACATCAGCAACAGCAACAATATCATAATATCATCATCAGCAGCATCGTCAACATCATCGTCATCGTCATCGTCATCGTCATCATCCTCGTCATCATCACCATCGTCATCGTCATCAGAATCCTTAACATCGTAATCGTTATCGTCGTCGTCATCGTCATCGTCATCATCCACGTCGTCATCGTCGTTGTCATCACCGTCAGAACCATCGCCATCACCAGCAGCATCATCATCGCCGTCAACATCACCATCAGCATCATCACGATAAGTTCCATCACCATCATCGCCTCCTGTGGGTTGGTCAAACGTTCGCGGGATGGCAGTTGCGGTAATGGAGGCCTTCAAATAAAGAGCATTCCAAAACGCCCGACCATCGTCAAACTCGAACTCGTCTAACCTCAATGCAGTCTAAGCGGGACTGGAAATGCGAAACTAAACGGAAAAGCGGAGAATTCCGCAAGGACGGCAGTAACTGACTACGGTAATGACAAGGAGCTACACGGTGGTTCCTCCACCACTGCCCACTCTCCCCCACTCCCCCCTTAACCACATGACATGCTCCTACCCCCCTCTGTGTAACGTGTGTGCGATAAGGCCAGTGCAAGGCCGATTGAAGGATGCCCTTTGAGGTGTTTGTTTCACCTCGGAAGAACGCGTGTGCGGCGCTTGCGCTTGACTGGTAGCCGGGCATTGCAAAAATGCGCGTGTTCCTGCCCTAACCGAGGGTCAGGTTTAGAGCAAGTAGTCCTCCGCCACCGCGTCACCCACCACTTCCTTCTCCATACTGTCCTCACCGAGGATCGTTGACATATTGAAGTCATGCCTGGTTCTGCGGCTGCGTACGTCTGGCGGCCAAAACGCGCAGTACTGCAGGGTTGGCGGCCGACACGCTCAATACCCGAGACAGCCATTCCTCAACCCTCCTCCTCCTCCTCCTCCTCCTCCTCCTCCTCCTCCTCCGCCCTCTTCTCCTCCTCCTCCTCAGCCCCCTCCTCCCCCCCCTTCAACCTCCTCCACCTCCTCCCCGTCCTCCTCGTCCTTCTCCTGCCGCCCCTCCTCCGCCTCCTCCCTGCTGCCCTCAACGAGGACCTCTGCGGTCTGTGCGCTCGCGGCGGTCGGTCCGCTCGGTGGAGGAGGAGGAGGAGGAGGAGGAGGACTACCCACCCAGATACGGTCACTGCTGAAGGTGCAACTTGGATTGAAATGATGGCGGTCTGCCAACGATGCCGACGCGTGTGCTGAGGGTGAGGTGTACGCAGGCCGCCCTCCGTTATCCCCATTCCAAATCATCTTCCTCGCCTGCGAGTCCGAGCCAACGCTTCGCCATGTTAAAAGGTTAATGTCCAATAGACGTCTTCCTCGTATTCCCCTCTTGTTCATACTATGAAATGAAAACCAGTCAGAAACTATTTTGGGGCTCTGTGGCTATAGGTCTATGACTAGGGGGCTATGGGGCTACAGGGCTAGAGGGCTATAGGGCTAGAGGGCTGTAGGGCCATAGGGCTAGAGGGCTAGAATGCTATGGGGTTCTAAACCTATAGGGCTACAGGGCTACAGGGCTGCAGGGCTACGGGGCCTCAGGGTCACTGGGCTGTTGGGCTGCAAGCCTATGAGGCTATAGGGCTACTGGGCTACTGGGCTGCAGGGCTACAGGGCTGTAGGGCTACATGGGCTGTAGGGCTGTGGGGCACCCCGGCGCCCGGGCGGACGCCTCCCGACACGGCGGCCCGGCGCCCGCGGCCAGCGACATGGCTCCCGGCTCACGGTCTCGACAGACCCGGCGACGCCTGGGAAGGCCACGGCGCCGCACGAGCAGCGCGCGGCCCTCTCCAGGAAAAAAACACACAAAACACACACACACACACACAACCAAAAAAACACACAAAAACACAAAACACACACACACACAAAAAAAAACACACACACACACGCACACACACACACACACACACACACGCACGCACACACACAAAAAAAACATAACATACACACACACACACACACACACACACACACACACACGCACACAAACACACACACACACACACACACACACACACACACACACACACACACACACACACGTTCCCAGGCAGCGCCCTGCGGGATGAAGCCCGCGGCGTCCGCCCGCAACTGCCTGTCCGTCTGCAAGGAAGGCAAGGGCTCCCACGCAGACGTCTGCGGAACGAACGTAGCAGCATGCACGCAGACGCGACCTCGAACGCAACCGGGAACTTGCATCGAAACTCTGCGCCGAGAAGGCCTCCAGCACCTCCGCACGCCACGCGACGCCGCCTGCGGCGGCGAGTCCACCAGGTAGGGCGAAGAGACAAGCGCACGCGTATGCTTGGAGTGAACGAATGAGACCTCGGCGCCGAAGACGCTTCAGCTCATCAGGCGCCGCCCCAACGGCCCCCAGCCGATGGCAGGAGGAAGGAAGGGAGGAGGAGGGAGGAGGAAGGAAGGAGGATGGAGGAGGAGGAGGAGGCAGGGGAGGAGGGAGATATGAGAAGGGGGAGGAGGGCAGGAGGGGTAGGAATGTAGGGAGGGAGGAGGGAGGAGGTGGAGGAGGGAGAGAAGGGAGGAGGGAGGGAAAGGAAGGAGGAGGAACGGGAAAGGAGGGATACTGGAGGAGGGAGGGAGGGAGGGAGGGAGGGAGGGAGGGGAAGTAACCAGAAGTAACCATGAAAGGACGAAGTCCGAGCAAAACAAAACGAATTGGGCGGGGACTAATCCGAAGAAGAGCCCCCGCGGTGAGGAAGGACGGTCGGGCGGCGCGCCCGCCTGCCTGTGGAAGCTGTCGGCGCCGCCAGCGCCGTGGGCGGGGGCGGCGCGCGCGAGAGAGCACGCGCGGCGCGCCGCCCACTCTCTTCGCCCCCCTCCCCGACCGACGACGACGCTCCAACCCAGCCGCCCTCACCCTGACTGGCCTCTTCCACCCCCCGAGCTCTCCTCGCACTGTTGGCCACCTCGGCCGCTCTCCCAGCACGGATCTGCTGGATGACACGCGGGGGCCCTTTGTGCGAGGGAAACAAACCTTTACTTAAACGTGCAAGGTTTTGAGCTCCTTTGGGGGTGGGGGCCGTGCATTTACGTGCAAGCCACCTGCCGTCAATCGTGGCAGTCATGCCGCACTGTGAACAGAAATGCAGGGAAAATCCAGGCCAGAGATGTATAAGATGAGTGCTGTGCTCTAGAGTTGTGCCAATCCAGACGTCCCCTCGCCGACGAACAAACTTCGACCACTGCGAGGCGACCGAAACTTCGGCTGGGGAAAGACCAGGGCAGGGCAAGGCACAAAATCTGAGCAGCTGTGAGGACGGGACGACCTGACAGCATCGCCTGCACCTCCACTTCGACCCATACTGCTCGCAGTCGTGCGAGGTGTCAGTGAGAGCTCGAGTCTGCTGGGAGGGAGGAGGCACACGCTGCTTGCCCAACCTGGTCGCCTGCCAGGGATCGATTTGCAGGGCTGAAACCAACGCGCGCCTGGCTCGGCGTCTCACAAAATGGGCTATACAATCATACATATCAGTCTTGGGGACAGGCTGCTGAGTGTACAACTGCAGGCCTTGCTCCGCGGCTTTACCTGCAAAATCGTCAGCGTACATATTACCCGAGGTGAGGAAAGTTTGCCAATCAGTAAGCTCCCTGCCCGAATCCTCAAGATGGGCTGCCGTCCACACGATCTGCACTTCAGCCTCACCCCTGCTACGAAACGCCACCGCCACCCTGTACCGCAAATCCTGAGTTGGGCCTAGCTTGCCGTGGGCTCGACCAGCACGCCATCCATCGAGAACTGGTTGGCAATCAGTTACATATATGATGGGCCCCGTGGTTTCCTCCAGGGCAATGGCGAGCGCAGCTATCCCCGCGCGCGGCACCGTCTGCCGCGACCCAAGGAGGGGGGCAGAGACCCCGCAAACAGGCCCCCAAGAGCCATCAGAAGCCTGCCTGATCAGAGCAACTCCTGAACCACAGCGCCGCCTGCGGGGGTCGTTACTGTACTTACCCCCAGATCCATCCCCAAAGAAATAGGGTGGGTCCTGGCCAGGCTGGACGCAGGCCTCGGACAACCGAGAGGTGCCACGGTACGTATTCAGAGGAGGCTCAAGGGGGTCAAGGAAGTGGGGGCAGGTAAGATCTCTCGCTGGCACGCCTCTCAGCCACAACGAAGGATCGGCTTCCCACTGTGCAGCCGCCTAAGTGCACAAGGCCTGAGTGCTGTCAAAGTCTGGGTGGTCCACATTGCATTCGCACTGCCATATTCGGTGAAACAATGTCTCAGGAGCCTTCTTGCACCTTGGACAAGTTACATCAACCGTGTAGCCACTGTCAGCTTGGCGCTGCCGTGGCCACTGGCCTCCAGAGGCCACGCACAAAGTGAGTCCCCAAAGATCGGCTTGGCCCCGAGACTCGAACCGACGGAGTTCCTGAGAAAGCGGGAGGAGGTCGGCTCCTTCACTGAGCGAAGTGCCTCCTTCATGCTTCGCAGCGCCCTGCCAGAGGCCTGCTCTTAAATCAGAAACAAACTCGTACAGCAAATCTGTGTGGTCAGTGAGAGCCAACAATTCAAAATAGGGATCGCCTGGCCTCGGAAATCTCCAAGCGTGATTCGAGTGAGACGGCCGTTCCCAGAGGTCTGGCTCGCGGGGCTCCCAGCCAGCGTCAAGCAGCGTGGCCTGGACAGCGGCTATGGGACCACGAATCCCTCGCCAGCGCCGAGGGCCCAGTTTGTCGAGCTGCGCCCTGACCAACCCCCAGGAACGGCGGATGCGAGGCTGGAGAGCTGGAAATCGTTTCCAGAGCTGGAGCCACGAGTCAACGAGTTGGCGCCTGACCTCCAAGGCTGGGTCGCCGTCTCCCAGCACGGCCTGCAGCACCGTGGTTAAACACTTACCTTTGCTGTTGCCAGAGACCGTGCGAGCAGCTTGTCGCCTTAAAAGGAGGACCTGGCTCGGTGGCATACCCATCACTTGGTGACCGTAGCTGGCCTGAGGCAAGGCACCCGTGCGCCAAGCGCCTTGAGTGACTTTCCGCAAGCCTGCAAGTCGCCTCATCTTAAAATCCGAGAAAACCTACCGCTGGCCTTGGTCATCCTTTGCCTAGCTTTCCTACGAGTTCTGAATCGCCCAGCCGCGGTGTCAACACCTAAACCGACACCAGTGGGAGCATACTTGGCAGGCATCCCTCGGGCTCTGAAAATCCTAACAACGCGCTTGCCTAGATCAGGAGACGACGCCAAGACAACCGTTTTGTCCGAGACCGTCAATCGTTTAGCTCTGAAACCTTCCGAGAACGCATCCGCAAGGCCTTGCATCTCAGAAACGACTGTCTCAGGGGTGCCTTCTGAACGCCCCACAGTGACGTCAACGAAAGTCCACAAGGAGGCCTGGGGGGCTCGCCTGTGTGCTGCATCCAGCACAGAGTGCAAGAATACTTTTCCAAGACACACACCATGCGACGAGCCTGCGACGATCGACCTTCCTGGGCAGAACGGCTCGCTGATGACCGAGCCCTCCTTGAGGATGCGCGGCGACATGAACAGCAGAACCTCCATCAGCACAACCGTTGGCGGGAAATTGAGGCCACGGGCTGCCACAATCAACAGTGTGAACGAGATCGGGTCGTAGAACTTGGCGATGTCTAGCAACACCGTGGCAGAAGAAACTCTAAAAGTTGCTGACGCCTCGTCCATCAGGCTGCGCATCATCGCAGCGCGCAGCGCACTGCTGCCTCGTATGGCAGTGTCCCAGAAAGCAGAGAGCCCAATCTGACCATTGAGACGTGATCGAGCTCCTGGCCTGGCTCCACGTTTTGCAACACTGAGACAACATTCCCAAGACACGCGATCCCCCTGCAGGTTTGGGAATGACCGCACATATCGTTGCCAAAAGAGAAGTCGGCCACGTCTGATCCAGCTCCACTTGATTCAAGATACAAGTAAGTTCCGTCAGTCCTGCAGGGGGCATGCGCTGAAGGTCAACTGGCCCCAGTCCGTCAACTCCTCTGGCTTTGTTGGGGGCCTGTCCGCGAATAACAGATTCCACCTGACCTTCATTAAGTGGAGGAAGAGGGTTGTCCCGAGCATCGCGAGCGATGCCTTCCAAGGTCCAAAGCAACTGATCACGCGTGTCCTGTGACTCCGTCCAAACGTTCTGCCAGAAATCCTTATTGGTGCGCATCAGCACGCTAGGGTCAGCCGTGTAATCACCATCACGAAATATCTCTCGTGGCAGTGGATCTGGAGGTGGAGACCGAACATGACGATGCACTGCTCCAGGGCTCTTGGACCACATCAGCTTGGCCCAGTCCATAAATGCTTGACGAGATTTGACCAAGGATCTGCCTTGTGCCCTATCTGCCCAAGCGTGCGTGGATTCCAGTAAATCTTGAACCTGTTCCAAATCTAAACTCGGTGCGTATTTGGCCTGTGCCTGCCAAGTGTCTATGTCAACACTGAGGGCCTTCTTGCCAAAGTACTCTCGCCGCTTGGTGTCCTCCAGCCTGGCGCACATAGCGCGGAAGCCTTCCAGACACTTCTGCGCTTCAGTAGGGTCCTTACCAGACTTCTGCAAAGCCAATCCCCGAGTAAGCAACGTGGAGGATACTCCCCACCATTCTGCGATGGGGTCGCACATATGAGGTCTACCAGGCGCAGGCCGCATCTTTCTCCAGGATATCGAATAGCCATGTGCCCGTCCACTGTGCTTGCTCGGGTCCTCAACATCACTGACCTCCAAGATCGCACGCTCCAGCGTAGTGACCCAGCGGCCATATCTCTGATCAAGTGCAGCACGCTGAGCGGGGCGCCAAGCTGGTAGAGCACTGGTGTGAAGTTGAGCTGCTGCCGTGGCTGGCTTGTAAACTTCATCAGTAAGCGTGTCGCCAATGCTGCGCCAGGCATCCTGGTCGAGTTTGAACTGCACACGTGGCTCATCAGGGGTAGCTTCCTGCGACGGGAGGTCGTCAAAGGCTGCTCTCAGGTCGTCAGGTAGTTCCTGCCGTCGCGCATCGTGAACTTGCTGTCGTTCCCGCGAGCGCTTACTCTGTGGGTCAGGGGCCTTACGAGGCCTGCAAGCTCGGGGTAAGGGTGCAGGAACTTCCAAAGCACGATGCCACCACGTCTTCTTGGCGTCCAAGATATCAACCGCAAGGGCACAGTGAGTTCCCCAAGGAACCGCAAGTACCTGTCGTATCTTGATGCGGTCCGTGGCGAGTTGGCGTGACACAATGGCGTAATCATACATGCGACCTTGGCCTTTGTCGCAGGTGACCTTGCAATCTGGAAGAATAATGTTGTCGCGAAGTCGGTCCACCCATCCACTATCAATGAGAGTCTGGGGTTCGTTGTTCCAATCTGCAGCTATCACCCAAGGATCGGCGAGTGCCTTGGTGAAGGCCCCAAGAGCCACCAGCACCTCATTGTTATAATGTGCCAGGCCATTGGGCGGCAGCAAAAAAGCAGCGATATAAATCAAGTTGCCTGATTTCAAATGCAGCGTAGTGGCTGAAAAACCTTTGAACGGATCCATTCTGCAATCTGCAATCGCTTGGTCACGTAATCGATCGAACTGTGTGGCAGCTAAGTGACATCGCGTAAGTGTCCATTCACCAGCCGATATGCCCGTGTCAGATTTACCTGAATCGAAGCCAGCTCTGAAAGAAAGACGCCAGCCATCCTTCCTCATCTCCTCGGTCCAGCGGGCACACTTGGTGGCTGGCAGGTGCGTTTCTACTAAGCCGACGATGGGGTAGGCGTCCTTGTGGCTATTGACGAAGCTGCGCACCTTGGAGCCCCACTCCGTGATGTTTGCGAACCGGAGGGTGACATGGTCTGCTGACTGGCGATGCTGCAACACGGCTGGCTCATTCTGGTCAGTCTGTCCTGGCAGACGGGCCGAAGGACCCGAAGCCTCATCAGAGACCGCCCAAGACTCGGAGCCCCAGGGTTGGCGTGGTGAACCTGGTTCACCGATGGCAGGGCCCTCAGGGTCTCTCTGAACCATCCCCCGTCGCGCCCCGAGGCCCCCTTCAGCCTCCTGAGGCTTACGCCCAGACGCATTCTGATCGCCAGCAGGGGGCGGCGACGAGGAGGGGAGCTTCGCAGGCTTGCATCCTATATGAGACTCTCAATCCACTGGTGATTGAGCAACGTAGTCCAGCTGCTGGTCCAGCGTGTCGAAGGGGTCAACGTCGGAGTCGTCCATGTCCTGGCATCTAGCAGCTCGAAGCAGCTCGAACTTCGGCTAAGGTAGTCGGAGGAGCACACTGCTGCAAGACGGGATCGTCCAAAAAGGAATGCCGCGTTACGTGTGAATCTTTGGCCGTATCATGATGTCCTGACATACGTGTTTCTTGAACTGCATCGGGCTCCAGTGGGGGCGAGGGACCACCAGCACCGGTTGCGCCCAAGGCGCAACCTGCCCGCGAAGCTGCCGTCGAGGTACCCGAGGCAGACCACGTAGCTGACGCTGATGGAGCAGACGTAGACGGAGTAGCATCGGGCATCGGCTGCGATGACTGCTGAGACCACCCCATCTGCTTGCGAACCTTGATCACAAGGCTGGTAACTTCATTGTAGAATTCGTCAACCAACATAGCTCTACCAATGGGAGCACATGCTTGCTGTAGAATGTGTGGTGCACATCCATACGGAATGTCTGAGCCTGGGTAGCACTGGAACGCTGGGGTCCGTGAGATGAGACGCAGGACCCCTAGAGAGACACTCGAAATCTCACCCCTCCCCAGGCGCGACCTGCGCGACGCCCCCCCGCTCAAGCTTGGCCAAGCGGTCGCGGACGGAGGCGAAGCGCTCCTGCTGGGTGGGGACTGCGGGCGCAGCGGTTGCCACTCCTTGGGAGGCAGCAGTACCTCCAGACTCTGCAGTAGCCGCTGGTTGCTCTCCGTTGTCGGCCGCTCCAGGACGGGCCTGCGCTTCAGGTCCGTCGTCTGCCACTCGTCGCTTCTTGGCGATAAGGCGTGCCTTCTGCGCCTCGTGCTCGTCGACCACTCGCTTGGCCTCCTCCATGGCAGTGGCGAACAAGTCCTCGGCCTTGGAGGCCAAGGCCTCGCGAAGCTGCGCGGTGCGCTCCTCGATGCGCTTCTTGTCATCAGAATCGAGCTCCAGTCCCTCAGGCATCTCGGCCAAGAGGCCCAAGTCGAAGTCCAGGGTGTCCACTTTGCCAAAAACCAAATCCTGGAGGCTGATCCTGTTGGGAGCCGTCTGGGCAGGAGGAACTTTGGCCAGCTTGTTGGCCAGCTCCGCGTGCTGGGCGTCCATGATCTCCAGCTCGGCACGAAGCTCACGGAGATGGTTCTCGTGTTCACGTAGCTGCTCCTGCCACTTGTCATGCTTGTCGAGCTCACGGGAGAGGCGCTGCAGTAGTTTATCCCGCTCCTTGCGAGAATCTGCCAATTGCTGCTCCATGGGCTTCTCCACGACAGGCGGTGTCGGCTTGGACAGGGTAGTGATGCGGCCTTGGACACGGTTGGCGAGGTTCTTGTCGCCAGTCTTGGTGGCGATGGCGAGCAATGAGGCGAGCTCGCTGCTGTCCAGGCCGTCGAGGCTGGTCCACGCCAGGGCAGGAGGAGCAGCATGAGGCCCACCAGCTTGCAGCCCAACTGCCAACGGCTGGCTCGGCGGTGCCTTCGAGTCTGCCCACGACCGTCCGCCCCAAGACTGCCCCCACTGGGCGGGAAAAGTCCACCCAGGCTCTGGTGTGCGTGGTGAGGAGCAGTGTTTGCACCACTGCCACCGCTCCTCGTTGCGAGAGCAGCCGCAATGTCCACAACGCCACGTCGGTCCAGAAGGAGGGGGACGCTTAGGCTTGCGACGGACGACCGCTGCCTTCTTGTTCGCTGACCATTCTCGCCAAGGTGGAGTAGACTCATCTGTTCCCATGGGCCAGCCGTACAGGAAGTAGAAAGGAGATCGGGAGGTACGGTCCCGAACGTGGAAAGTGTGGTGTAGAAAGCGGCACCTCCAGCCTGGGCAGGCTCTGGGGAGGTGCGGGAGCGGTGAGAGCCGTCGATTCCCTCCTGCCAAATGTCAAGTCCGAGCCAACGCTACGGACTTGAGCCAAAATGGCTACGGAAGAGGGAGGGAGGGGAGGGGAGGGAAGGAGGGAGGGAGGGAGGGAGGGCGGGCCCGCGCTGCGCGCCTCGCCGGGCCTCCAGCGGCGCCCCGGCAGCAGGGCCGGAGGACGAGCAGCAGGAGGACGAGCAGCGCCGCCTGCGGGGCGCGCCGCCGCGCCTGCCTGCGGCTTCGGCGCCGCCTCCGCCTTCGCCGCCTCCGCCTTCGCCGCCTCCGCCTTCGCCGCCTCCGCCCTCGCCGCCTCCGCCTTCGCCGCCTCCGCCTTCGCCGCCTCCGCCTTCGCCGCCTCCGCCTTTGCCCTCGCCTCCGCGTCCGCCCTTGCCTTCGCCTCCGCCTCCAGCTTCGCCGCCTCGGCCTCTCCGCGTGCCCAGCTTTGGGGAGGCTTGGACATGAGAGGAAAAATAACCATGCACACACACACACATACACACACATACACACACACACACCGATTTTGGCCAGGTCCATCCTGAGCCCAAGATCGGTGCATACGCCCTCCTGCCTTGGCCAGGAAGGCATATGCACCGATCCTGGGGCCAAGGATGGGCCTGCCCCAGGACCGGTGCATGTGCATAGTTCTCTTCGCCCGAGACATGGGCACCCACACCGACACAGGGGGGTGCCTCCGCCGGAGGAAGATGATCCTGGAGTTCGGTGTTGGTGGTGATCTTTCGGCCGCCTGGGAAGCCAGAGCACTACCACCATCACCGGGATCGGGATAACTACTCTTGCCCCGGTCAAGGCACACCGCCGACTTGAGTGCAAATGTCAACTTCTAGGCCTCCGACAGATCTCCCGCTGTTCTCGTGGTTCTCTGGCGGCTTTCTCGCCTCGGGGCGCCTGCCGGCGGGTGCGCCTCGCCGAGGGCGCTCCAGAGGTGCCAAGCTCGCTCCGAAGCGGACGCACGAAGATCTGCGACTACGGTGGAGGCCCCAGCACCAGAAACGTTCCACAAGAAACCCAACCCTGAGACTAGAGGCCTCCTCGATGGGGTCGGAGTAGATGGGGTCGGAGGATCTCGCAGCATCGCCAATACATCGCCGATGCATCGCCGATGCGTCGACGATGCGTCGGCGATGCACTGGCGACGTCGGCGATGCATCGGCGACGTTTGCGTGGAGAAAATCGGGCTCCACATCGAGCCGCATCGGCGATGCATCGGCGATGCGGCGCGATCCTCCGACCCCGTGCACTCCGACCCCATGTAGGAGGCCTAGAGAGACCCCAGGACGTCCACTGATTCTTGGGCGTGGGCACGTCACGCCTCCCACGGCAAAGCCATCGAAGCCCAAGAGGCCCACGGCACCCTGGAGGCAAGCAGGGTGATTCTTGGCCCAGGACCCCGCTGTATGACTTTCTTTTGAGCAGGGACCGACCGTCCCGGCATTCCTATAGTCCTACCACGACATGTTCTTAGAACCCAAACATGTTCTAAGAACAACAACAATGTTCTCAGAACAAGAACCCGATACTCCGCCAGAATGTTCTAAGAACATTCCGTGGAAACCACAAAAAAGTCCTTAGGACATTCTTTGATGGGGCCATAGGCGAGCCGGGACGCTTCGCCACTGCTCGATTCTTGCCGGCCCCAGCGCCTCGATCCCGCCCCACCGGGGCCTGGCCTCTCCGGCCCCGAGAGCAGGGAGGGAGGGAGGGAGGAGGAGGAGGAGGAGGAGGAGGAGGAGGAGGAGGAGGAGGGAGGAGGGAGGAGGAGGGAGGAGGAGGAGGAGCAGGAGGAGGAGGAGGAGCAGGAGGAGGAGGAGGAGGAGGAGAGGGAATCCAGGACAGAAGAACGGCCTTCCCGCCAAAGTGCGGCCCGAGAGTGAGTCCAGCGAGGGGCAACGATGCACGTCGGTCGGAAGGAGTAGGTGGAGACATGAAGTAGGAAGGCGGACATGGTGGATTGGGTCCAGGTCCTCCCAGAGAGTAACAAAACACAGCCAAAGCGTGTCGATTCGTGAAGTAGGAAGGCGCTTGAAGTAGATTGGGATCTGGGAATCCAAAAATACCTACTTTCAACGACCGGCGTGTAGGGGGGGACTGGCATAGGGGGGAGGCATCGACCAGGAGTCGGCGAGACATCGCCAATAGATCGGCGGTAGGCCCCCGAACATAATCATCAACGTCATCATCACCCTCATGGTCATCATCATTGCCATCATCATCGTCGTCATTATCATTATCATCAGCATCATCGTGAGCATCAACATCATCGTCTCATCAGCAGCATCATCAACATCATCATCATCATCATCATCATCAGCATCATCATCATCATCATCATCCTCATCCTCATCCTCATCCTCATCCTCATCCTCATCCTCATCCTCATCCTCATCCTCATCCTCATCCTCATCCTCATCCTCATCCTCATCTCATCCTCATCCTCATCCTCATCCTCATCCTCATCAGCATCATAACCATCACCATCACCATCACCATCACCAGCATCACCGTATTATCATCATCCGCATCATCATCAGCGTCAGCATCAGCGTCACCATCCTCATCGTCATCGTCATCGTCGTCGTCATCATCCCCACTATCCTCAGAATCCTCATCATCCACATCACGGCTCTGGCAAACCTGGAGACACGAGGTGCCACGCATGACGGCCCCTTTGCATCTTGAACAGTCGCCACCCAGAATGCTGGGCTGGCAAGGTGGAAGGAAACTCGCCGCAGGCAGCTAGCTATCATGACGATCCTCCTTTTTCATGACTAGTAGTTGCATTACTAGCGTGGTAAATGTCATTGTGTATTTCAGCCATTGGTAACACTTATTGCGTGAATCTTATTATTCCGGCTATGGGTATTATTAATTATTACACTTACGACTCACCCTAGTCCTCTGGCCTCACTTGTGTTGATTTCTTCTCGCTCGGTGACGTGTACCTCGTGGAGCTTTCGTGAAGCCAGCAAGTGGCTGCGGCGGAGGAGATGTCTCGGTTCAAAAAAAACGGTCCTCCTCCTCCTGCTCCTCCTCCTCCTCCTCCCCCTCCTCCTCCTCCTCCTCCTCCTCCTCCTCCTCCTCCTCCTCCCCTCTCCTCCTCCTGCTCCGTATTCGCATCCTCCCCCTCATGCTCGCCCCCATGCGCCTGCACCTCCGCCTTCTCCTCTTCCTCCGCCTCCTTTACCCGCATCCCCCGCGCTCGGCCTCCAGCATCACGTCCAGCCTCACCTGCAGCTGTGGCTCGCCAGTGCCGATCTCCTCCGGCTTGCCAGTGAGCGGCAGCCATGCCTTGTCGACCACAGCAACGGGAATCGTCGCAAGGGGAGTGTGGGAGAGAAAGAGAGAGATGGAGGAGAAGGAGGAGGAGGAGGAGGAGGAGGAGAAGGAGGAGGAGGAGAGGGAGGAAGGAGGGAGGAGGAGGGAGGAGGAGGAGGAGGAGAAGGAAAGGGAGAGAGGAGGAGGAGGAGAGTGAAAGGAGAAGGAGAAGGAGAAAGAGGAGGAGGAGGAGGAGGAGGAGGAGGAGGAGGAGGGAGGGAGGGAGGAGGAGGAGAGGGAGGAGGAGAGGGAGGAGGAGAGGGAGGAGGAAACGGAAGAGCGGAGATGCGAGAGTCGAGGTGGACGAAGAACGTTCCCCGTATCCTACATGTGTGCCGCCTCCGCCCCCCTCTTTCCCCTCATCTCACCCTGATCACGCACACTCAGGCGTACCCCACTCGCAGACTCACTCAGACCCGGACTCCCTCAAAGACTCATACTCACGCACACTCGGACCCAGCCGCGCCGAGATTTACTCACACTCCCTCCACTCTTTCGTGGTCACCCGTACACAGTCCACTCACACTCAAATGCACGCGCAGGCCCACCTCCCTCCTCCCTCCCCCCTCCTCCCTCCAGTGCGACTTGTGACGGATGTGGCGAGACCGAGGAGTCAGACGTCCTCATATACTGGTCGTGCAAATGCAATGGTGGAGGGCTGGCGTTTGACCAGTCTCGCCATCTCGTTCCAGAAGCCGTGGCGAATCACGACGCCCATGCATGTTTCTGGAGCCGAGGCCTCATCCCCGCGCGGTGGACACGTGTATCCCCACCGTGCAGCGAGGAGGCCTGGTCAAGGGGCAACCTCTGTGAGGGAGCAGCGTGCCCAGGGCACGGCACCGCCGCGTGTCCCGCGCACGCCTTCGGAAACGCACCTGGAGGGGCCGACACGCATGACGCTCGTGTGAGGCGAGCGGGGCTTGCAGTCTGTGTGCTTACCGGCTTCACGCCTTTCACAATGGGGCCATATCTTCTGGGACCCTTAGCTGGAGGGATTCAGACCGTGCCCAAGGGCGAGCTCCCGGGCCCTAGAGCTTGCTGTTCGGTACTCGCGAGGCGCTTTGATCTTCGTCACAGGTTGTGAAGAGGTCTGCAAAGGGTGGTGGGCGCAGTTGTCATGCAGGGTTTTGGAGGCTCATCGGCAAGCATCTGGAGGAACAGCAGCGGTCGCCTGCCGATACTGTGCTCCTGCATGTACCTTCACACTTATCAGCGGAGGAGGTCTGGTCGAGAAGGTTGCCTAGCTGGAGGATCCAGGCCGCGGCATCGCCCCCCCAACTTCAGACTAGGCGGTGCAGCGGACCGCTCCTGTCAAAGCCTCGTCCCCCCCTCGGGGGCGGTTAACCCACCCATCACGCTAGCAGACCGTGGAGGCCATGGACCATCTGGCTGGAGTAGCGGCAAAGGCGGCGCGCGTACCAGCAGGTGAACGGCACAGAGTGGCGGATGTGGAGCGCAAGGCCTTGCATGTGCGCAGGAGGCTTCTGCGAGCAGGTCTCTGCTCCATCCGGTGCGAGGTTTGGAGGCCTAGAAATAGACACCAGCACCAACACAGGGGGGGGCCTCCACATGGGGAAGATGATCCTGGATGTCGGTGTTGTGTGCAATAGTTCGGTCACCCTGGAAGCCAAAATACTACCACCGTTACCGCGAGCGGGATCTTCTTCCCTCGGTAAGGCACAACGCCGATGTTGGTGTTGGTGTCAATTTCTACAGTAGGCCTGCGAGGGGTGGAGAGGAGGGCGGCGGCGGCGGCGACCCAGCGGCGCACGGCGAGGGCAGCCTCGCACGAGGCCGAGGCAGGAGGGCATCCCGTTCCCTCGCCCCCCACGCCCTCCGCCTCCCTGGCCATCGCTCGGACGTCCATTCCCTGTGCTTTTTTCGGTTTCGTGCGTGGTTGTCTCACGAAGTGATCAAGAATGCTCCTCGATGGTCCTCGCCGAAGGAAAAATGCACAGGTCCGAGCGATGCCAAGCTCCTGCACCATCTCTCGCTGCACGCGTCGCGACACCTCATGTCCTCACGGCAAGCGGGAGGTCCTGTTCGGTGCGTCATGGGTCTGCGACTTTGGCCACAGTGTCCGATTGGCTAAAACTGGCCATCGCTCGGACGTCCATTTCCTGTGTTTTGTTTGGTTTCGTGCGTGGCTGTTTCGCGAAGTGATCAAGGATGCTCCTCGATGGTCCTCGCCGAAGGAAAAATGCACACGTCCGAGCGATGCCAAGAAAACGTGAGTGCAATGAGCTTGTTTCCATGGATGGTAAGGGTGTCTCGGGTGAAAAGGGAGGTCGTATGCATATCGCTGGAGGTTGGGCCCACCCCTCGCATGCCCTACTGTATCACCACAAGCTAGGGATCTGGTACTGCAGCGTTTGCGGGTTTTTCGGACAATCCCAGCTCAGAGGATTAGGATTCGCTTGTCAGCTCCCAGTGTCCAAGACTCGTCAGGAGTACCTTCAGAGGATTCGTCGTGACGAGCTTCCTAAGTGCAAGTCGTCTGAGCCTCGAGCAATGGCTTGAGCGGCGGAGTTCTAATCATTTTCGCTACGCGAAGGCTGTGATTCTTATAATTCCTGAAATTCCTGTAATTCCTCCCCCTCCTCCTCCGCCCCCTCCTCCCCGTCCTCCCCCTCCTCCCCC
>CAUYUJ010012356.1:12500-17160 GCA_963575745.1 Prorocentrum cordatum | reverse complement strand
GGAGGAGGAGGAGGAGGAGGAGGAGGAGGAAGAGGAGGAGGGGGGAGGAGGCCACAACACTGCGGGGCTGCCTCGAGGTCAGGCCTTGCTCGTCGCAGCGTGCGCGTCAGAGCAAACTGATATCTTATATCATCTGCATGCTGGCGGCGCAGTTCGCGAAATGCAACCTTCTCACGCAGACCTCTGTGCAAGAACGAGGTGGGGAAGGAGGAGGAGGAGAAGGGTAAGAGGGAGCGGCACTGCTCGTGAAATGCAACTTTCTCACGCAGAACTCTGCGCAGGCAAGAGGAGGCGGAGGAGAAGTGCAAGGGGGAGGAGGAGGAGGAGGAGGAGGAGGAGGAGGAGGAGGACTTACAGTCGGACCTAGGACAGAAGAACATCCTTCAAGAACATAAGACCCTCCACCGGTCAATACACCCCCAACATAAAGATCATTCGATGGAACCCTCTCTAGGATGCACAAAACAACAAACAGAACGTCCTGGGGTACCCTCACGAGGACATCTAACAAGCACGAAGAACATTAAAGTACCCTCCCCGAACCGACCTCGATCTTGCACATCGGTCCGACTGTCTGGAACCTGCTTTTGGCGAGTGGACGCCCAAACCAAGGAAGAGGTTCCCCAACTGTGTTCGTCCAGGCTTAAAGAAACCCACAAAGAGGCCCTGAAGGGGCTCCCAGGAGGCCTTCCTGGGGCCTCAAGAGGCCCCGCGAAGCCTCCAAGAGTGTCCCGCCCCAAGAGGCTCCAGGCGTAAAGAAACCCACAAGAGACCCCCAAGAGGCTCCCAGGAGGCCTTCCAGAGGCCTCAAGAGGACCTGCGAAGCCTCCAAGAGGGCCCCGCCCCAGAGGCACCCAAACAGATTCCAAGAGGCATCCAGTAGGACTTTGCCCAACAACCCAAGCACGGTGTTGGGATACGCTACGCTCGGACATGATGAGGCATGCCTTTATTGCTGCGCTATGTTGCACAACACCATGAGCGTATGGTACGCTGCACCGGACAACATGCAATGCTACGCTGCTCCATACTCTGCTGAGGTGTGCCTGAATTGAGGTTCTGGTTAACGAGCCCATGCAAGTGCTTACATCGCTCTTGGAAACAATGGAGTCAACGCTACCGGGAACGCGACGAGCACAACGGTGACCGGTAGTTCGGCGATGCTGAAGGCTCGGAAAAAAAACTACAGTAGGAGCTCGACCACAAGAAACCTTCCACAAGAAACATTACCCTGAGACCCCAGGACGTCCATCGAATCTTGGTGTGGGAATGTCACGCTTGCGTCACCCGAAAAAACGTCGAACATCAAGGACACCCTGGAAGCAAGCAGGATGCACCTTGGCATGGGCTTCCATTGTGCATGATGCAGCCAAAGTCGGGCGTTGGCAAACTGGGTTCAGTGGGACCTGGTTTAGTGATGTGTACTGATGGACGCCCCCCCGCCCCGTTCCACTAACCAGAACTGCCGTCACCCGAAAAAAACACCAGCTACGGCAGACCTGGTTCAGCGATTCTGGCAAATTCAGGGGCTCCGGGGCCCTGCCACTGACCGGGCCCCCTTGCCTGGGGTCCTAGCTGTGCCCGACAGAGTTCGGACAGGTCAGGCTTCGGATGGAGAGTGCGCCTATCCCCGCGGGGCGCTGGGGGGGGGGGGCCGAAAGTGTGGGATGTACGGCTGTCCCCCTTCCCCGGTCCCCCTCCCCAGAGGCCCAGCATCCCCTGGGAAGTGGGGGGGCAGGAGGTACACCGAGGGCCCCAGTGGCATGGTGCGCGGGGCGCCGCGGGCCAGTGTGGCACCTCGGGGTCCGCTCCGGCGCACCCTGCACACGCTCCGTGGCCCCACAGGGAGCTCCACGGAGAGTCCCAGGGGCATGGCATGACCCCTCGGGTCCATTCCGGCACACCCTGCACACGCTTCGTGGCCCCACAGGGAGCTCCACCGAGGGTCCCAGCGGCAAGGTTTGCAGAGCATCTCGTGCCTATTTCGGCAGACTCTACACGCGTTTCGCGGCTATGAAAGGAGCTCCACCGAAGGCCCGTGGCAGCGTGCGAATGGCACCTCGGGTCCATTTCGGCAGACCCAACACACGTTCCGTCGCCCCAGAGGGAGCTCCACAGAGGGCCCAAGTGCCAGCGTTCGCATGGCGCCTCTCTTTCGTTTTGACACACCCCTGACATCACACGTTCCGTGGAATTACTGTGCCCTCGTGCATTTGGCGGTCCTGCGTGTGGCCGCTTCGTGCTCAGAACGGGCTGGGCTCGTCGCCAGGCTAGATCTTCCTCGACACACGACTTCTCTAGAAGGAAAGAAAAAACGTCATAAACACAAACTGTTAGCGCTCCGCGCGAAATCTCTCGGATCCGCGCCGGCTCCCCGAGGGGCGGCGCCGGAGGCACCGCTGGAGAGGCCCCAGGCGCGGATCCGAGAAGCCCGCGCGGAGCGCCAAAAGTGCATGCGTATGGCGTTCTGGCTCTTCTTCGAGGCCTCTCGTCGTGAAGAGACGCACAGGACGGGCCGCCCTGGCTGGTTGTCGGCCTCCGTGGGCCACTGCCGGGGCCCGGTTGCCCTTCTCCTCCTCCTCCTCCTCCTCCTCCTCCTCCTCCTCCTCCTCGACGGGAGAATGAGAGCCCAGACTTGGGTCGGGCACGTCCTCCTGCAGGCGGACTTCATTGGACAGGACACGCGAGAGGACAAAAGACCCTTCCGAGGGCCACGTTGCCACAGGAATGCAGGAGGCATGGGTCGCGAGACACGGGACACAAAGGTACCCTTGATGTGGCAGTGTCGACCTGCTAATCTGGGCCGACTGTACAGGCGGAGTGTGGACGGAAACTGTAAAATAGCCGCAGCAAAAATCAAACAGAATCAAGACTAGTAGAACAATCGTCCACAGACTATTGTTTTGACTATTCTTGAATACTCCACCTGTAGAGGGACATGCCCGACTCAAGCCCAGACCCCCGACGCCATGATTGTCTCAGGACATGGGCCCACAGAGGTTAGGACCCCCTCGCTGGAACGGAGGTGTCATCCTGGGTGGTTTCCTGGCGGAAGGCGAAAACAGCGAACAGAAACGTCCGCCGTGATTGAAGGGGCCCTCGGACCAACAAATAAACACACACAAGTATCAGGATCCCGCACATTGTCCCATATTTTCTGGGTGTTCGTCTTCCCCCATATTCTCCTGGGGGATCGACGATTCATTGTGTCTGTGTGTGTGTGTGTTTTTCCCCTCCTGGGTGACGTGGCGCGACGCGAGGAGTGCTGGGAAGGGGACGAGAGCGCAGGAAAGGCAGGAAGTCAGGCTGCCTCTTCGGGGGGGCCCCGCCTGGACCGTCGCGCCCCTCTCCGCGCCGCGTCCGCGCCGAACCCACGCCCGCCCCGTCGAGTCCGCACCGAGTGCGCGTCAACTCCGCGCCGAGGCCACGCCAACTCCGCGTCGAATCTGCATCGAGCGCGCGTGGGGGCACAAGAGAGAACGCACCAAGTCGAGGGGGACAGGCGAGGTCCCCCGAGGGTGCAACGTAAAGGAGGGAGGATGTTGTGCTGTGTATCCTCTGGCGAGTACAACGGTCGTTGCACGGGCCAGCACCACCCACCTCATCCCCGGGTTAATGGTAACGATCGAACGGAAGTCGAGGCCTCCTAGATGTGGGGTCCGAGCAGATGGGATCGAAGGATCCAGCCGCGTCGCCAATGCATGGCCGATGAAAAGGCGATGCATCGACGATGCATCGGCGACGTCGGCGATGCATCGGCGACGCCGGCATGTGGAAACACGGTCTCCACATCGAGCCGCATCGTCGATGCATCGGCGACGCGGCGCGATCCTCCGATCCCATCTGCTCCGACCCCATCTAGGAGGCCTAGAGGGTGACGGTACCACCCACCATACAGTCGGCCCGTATCGTAAGGATACGCGATCAGGACGCAAAGGCCCTGGGCGCCCATGTTGAAGCTTCCCGAGAGGAGAACGGCCAACGAAAGTGGCCAGGGATGGGCCGAGCCCAGACCCCCGACGTCGTGAGGAACCCACCACGTGAGCCCCCCGAAGTCTGGAGACCTTCCCTGGAGCCGGTTTTTCATCCCCAGTCGTTTTTCGACGATGCCGAGGCCCGGCGAGGGCCTCCGGAGGCCGAAAAATGTCAAAACCTTCGTCGTGAGTTTCTCGCGACGTCGGAGGTCTAGGAGGAGGCGAGGATGCAAGGGCACCCTTGGGAAAGTTACCATCCTTACTATGTGGGGTCACTGTATGCTCATGCTCGCGCGCACACCTGTGGCGATCGCAGCGCATCCCCGCCCAGACGAGTCCCACCTCGCCAGAGCGCCACCGCCATACCCTTAGGTCGGGCGTGTGCTCCTAGAGGTGGATTCTGGAGGAAAGATTAAAAATACACAAAAAATGCTCCAAACATGCCCAAAAGTACTCAAAAATCGTCCCCTGACTATTTTTTTACTATTGTCGAAGATTCCTCCTGTAGAGGGACGGGCCCGATTTGATCATACCCCAAGGCCCCCCCGCGATCGGTACTTAGCCCGGGAAAATCGGACATTCCCCGGGAAAAACAGACATTCCCTGGCAGCACCGGGGAATGTACGATTCCTGCGGCGCTTCTTTTGCGAATGTTTCGAGCGGGGTCGGGCTGCAGAGTCTTCGAA
>CAUYUJ010012356.1:0-10000 GCA_963575745.1 Prorocentrum cordatum | reverse complement strand
ACGAACATTTGCGCAATGCGTACTCTCGAAACCAGCGTGGATTCATGTACGTGTACGTCCTTTTGTCGCTCCTGATCAAGAGAACGACGGGACCCAGCTCGAAATCTGACGAGAATCCCCGCAGCACACACGTCCCACGAACACCGGACCGTCGCTCCAGGGCGAGCTCGTCAAGGAGCGTGGGCAAGCCGCGAGCCCGAGGTCTGGCGAACCCGAGTCCTACGTTTCCCTAAGAGGAGGAGGAAGATGACGACGAGGAGGAGGAGGAGGAGGAGGAGGAGGAGGAGGAGGAGGAGGAGGAGAGGAGGAGAAAGAGGAGGAGGAGGAGGAGGAGGAGGAGGAGGAGGAATGGAGGAGGAGGAAGTGAAGGAGGAGGAGGAGGAGGAGGAGGAGGAGGAGGAGCGTCTGACAAAAGAAGGGGAGCACCCGGCGGACCCCGCTCCGGTCTCCGCGGCCGCCGCCCCGCAGCCCCCTCACTGCGTCAGCAGGTCCAGGGGCGCCTCCCTCGCCGCGGGGGCGCAGCCCAGGACGCAGGCCACGTCGAACTCCAGGTAGAACTTGCCCGCGAGGTAGGCCATGTTGCCCTCGTCGCTCCTATAATAGGGGATCGAGCAGTCGGCCGGCCCAGCCGGCTCGTGGGGGAGGCCCGTCGGCGCGAGGCCCGCCCGACCCAGATTGAAGCAGTTGCGCCAGCCTCCTTCTGAGTCTCTGCTCGTCGCAAGGGCCTTCCGAACAAACAAGAGGCATCGCCAATCTCGTAACTCCGTCGAGAGAGGTCCCCGCTCTTTGTCCCTTCCCCGCCAGGGGGTGGGGAGGGGGTCCCCGGGGGGTCCCGGAGGCGGTGGTCTCCCCGGCGGCCCCGCCTGCTCAACCCTGGCTCCGGCCCCGGTCTCGGCCCCACCCTGAAACCCGGCGTAGCGGAAAAATTGCAACATCGTGAAAAATCACACCAGGAGCCCTACAGACCCCATCTTTCCGCGTCATCTTTCCAGCCGGAGCGATCCTTGAGGGCCCCGGGGCCCGAATAACAAAAAACGAAAACGCCCGGCTGGAAAAACCTGAGACGCCAGGGGATCTCAGGGCAGCCCTGGACCCCCGCGGGCCCGCCTGGGCCCCCGCCCCGGCCCTCCATGGCGCCATATGGCCCCTGGGCCCTGGCGCTGGCCGCGGCCCCGGCAACGGCCCCGCCCCCGTATACTATACCCCGGCCCCCGCCCCTGACGCCGTGCCCCGGCCCCGGCCACGGCCACGGCCCTGGCCTGGGCCCCGGCGCTCCTTCTTGGGGCTCTCTTGAGGTCCTCTTATAGGGCCTTCCTGGAGCTTCGTGGGACCCTTTCGCCCCCACCCCCGCCCTGGCCCCCGGCCCCCGCCCCGGCCCCCAAGCCCCGGCCTCGGCCCCGGCCAAGGCTGGGCCCTGGCCCTGGGCCCCCACCCCAGCCCCCGCACCCCAGGGCCCCCGCCCCAGCCGCGAGGACAAATTCGGGTGATAATAAATCGAGAGTACTCTCTGAGCCGCGAGGACAAATTCGGGTGATAATAAATCGAGAGTACTCTCTGAGCTCCGCCGGCACTTGAGGATGTATCGGGTGCCGCGGCCTTCTCAGAACGTCCCAGTACGTTATGAGAGCGTCCCAGAACGCTCTGCAGCGGTTGCATCCTCGTCCCAGCCCCGCCCGAACATGCGCCACCGTGCCTTCAGCACGGAGTGGAGTGCACCAAGGCTCCCTGAGTTCTGAGGGGTGGAGGAGGAGGAGGAGGAGGAGGAGGAGGAGGAGGAGGACTTCTTGCGGGCCCCAGCCACAAAATTCCCGGAATTCCATGGGCGCTGCTGGTCGCCTCTGGAGTGACCCGCGTGGGCCTCTTGGGACAGACCTCTCGCCCAGGAGGTGAGCGTTGTCTTGTTCGGCGCGGGGGGGAGGGGGGGGTCTGGCTCTGGACCTCTGCTTATAATGCGACTGTTTGCCACAGTGCGTCCTCTGGGGGAGAGACCCCACCTGCTCGAAACGGGCGCCAAAAACTGCCAAGACCTACTCCACGAGGGAGGGGGGGCCAGGAGGCCTCAAACCTGCCCCCACGAGGCATCCCCATAGAGCACTCCGAAGAGGCCCCAGGAAGCATCCACGAGGCCGCTGACCCACAGTCCGAGCACGGTGGCGGGATGGGCCGAGGGCTATTAGACAAGCGATCGGCATGTCACACGTGCACGCCCCGACCCAACGAGAGACGAGAGCGGGGGCAGGGGTAGAAGTCGTGCCACCAAAGCCGCGCTTGTGTGTATCCGTGCCCTGCGTTCTCGGGCTCCCAGTGGGGGTCAGCAGCAGGGGAATGGATCGAGCGTCGAACGTCGAGGAAACGGCAAAAAACATTACGCTACCGAGGAACCCCACGTACGTCGTTTGAACTCTTGCCTTGGCATAGCTGACGTGCAACATACGTGGATCATGCAAGAAAAAGCAGCGCCTGCTGTGCCGTGGACGACCAGGGCGGATAGCGCCCCCACCCTCAGCGCACCGCCTGTGGCGTCGAGGAAATGCCACGCCTGCCACGCCCTGCGAGCCTGCAACGCATGAGCCCCCACCCCCAGCGCACCCCCATGTGGCGTCGAGGAAGTGCCACGCCCTGCGAGCATACAACGCATAGCGCCCCCACCCCCCGCGCACCCCCCGCGCACCCCCTGTGGCGTCGAGGAAATGCCACGCCTGCCATGCCCTGCGAGCCTGCAACGCAACGCATAGGAGCCGCGCTGAGAGTCACCCCCCGCGCGCCCCCACTAGTGTCGAGAAAATGCTACGCCTGCCACCCCTGCCACACGTTGCGAGCGCACGACGGATAAGGACCCCACCCCAAGCACACACCCCGTGGCATCGAGAAAAGCCCACCCCTGCCACACGTTGCGAGCGTACGACAGGTAAGGAGTCCACCACAAAAAAGCATTCTATATTATCCCAGGCCCAAAAAAGACGAAGACAACAGATCTATAAGATAAACCCCACAAAAAAAAAAAAAACAAAGAACCAGGACCAAATCAACCGCAATATAGGACACCCCAAGAAACAACCATACCAAGAATCAGAAAACAAAGGAGAAAGACATAAAAACGAGTTAGGAACAAAACGAATCACAATAAAAGACTTCCCATAATTGAAGGCACAAGACACCCCAGAATGTGAACCCAGAAACACCCCTAAATAAAAGGTAAAAAGCAAACAAAAAAATTCAAAGATACCTAAAACCAGCACACCCCCTTTGGGCAATTCAGAGAGAATGCCACCACCCAACCCCCACCCCTGCCACACGTTGCGAGCGTACGACGGATAAGGACCCCACCCCCAGCACACACCCCGTGGCGTCGAGAAAATGCCACCCATGCCACACGCTGCGTGACGTGTATGATGCGTGTGCGCGATGTGCATGATGCGTGTGCGGCTGCACCTGCACGTGTGTCTCAAGTGGGTGCCCAGTATGTGCCATGAGTATGATGCGTGAGCGGCTGTATCGCTGTATCTGGACGTGTGTCTCATGTGGGTGCCCAGTATATGGCGCATACGTCGTGGCTGTATGATGCAGTGGACACGCCAGGCGTGCACTGGCATTGATAATGTGTGCGTGTGCGAGTGTGTGCATGCGTGCGGCTGTATGTAGACGCGTGTCTCATGTACGTACCGAGCATGTGTTGCGCGCGGGCGAGGTGAGAGAGGAAGAGGAGGGGAGGAGGGAGGAGGGAGGGAGGTGTGTGTGTGAGGGGGACGCGGGTGCGGCGCAGCGGGGAAGAAAACCAGAACCCCACTAACCATGTGGGGAATACACGTTCGGAGCTCCGAGCGGATTTCTTGGATCCGCGCTGAACCCCCTCCGGGATCTGCGTGTGGATTTCGTGAAGGATGACGAGGCCCAGTGAAAAAAACAGCGCGAGCTCCCGCTGCAAGCACCCTAGGAGAAGTGGACAAGGTTGCGTGGATCTATCATTTCTTCTTCGAATCCTCTTCACCTCCCACACCTCGCGGCCGATGACCACGTGAAACTCGTCCCTGTGCCCCGGCGAGTCCAAGATCGTACCCTGCTCGGACGTGACTATGCTGCTGAGCGTCGTATACACGAAAGGGAGCCGGGTGCCCCACGTGGAAGGCGGCGACGCAATGGCGTTGACGTTATCGGCCAGGGAGAGCGCAGGGTTCCAGTGGCCCGCGTCGCTGAGGGTTTCCAAGAAATCCCTGGCCTCGCCATATGTGATGGACACGGCCGGGTACGCGTACCGCAGGAGCATGGCCATGCTGACGTCGCTCTCACGGCCGATCTCGATCAGCTCATCCATCGTCTTGTCCTTCAGGATGCTGTCCGCGCCCGAGCTGTCGCAGACCTTCCAGGACAGGTTGCTCGTGCTCTGCAGGTTGTTCCACCCGCCCAACGCGAAGCCGAGCTGGTTGGTCGCGAAGGTGCCACCGTTCAAACTGAGGCACTCGTTGGACACGTAGCACCACGACTGGCCCGCGCTGGCATCGCTCGTCTCGCTGGTAAGAGATAGAAAAAGCAGCATGCACGTGCGCTTTCGGAGCTCCGCGCGGATTTCTTGGATCGGCGCTGGACCCCCTTCCCTGGCCCGCGGAGCGCGCCAGAGGCGGCGCCAAAGGCGCGGCCAGGGGACCCCACGCCGATCCAAGGAATCCGCGCGGAGCTCCCAGAGTTCATGTGTATGCAGGTGTTCCTTCCTCGGGCTGGGGAAGGAGAACATGTCGACGTTGACGCAGGAGTTGTTCTTCAGGTTTTTGAAGAAGTTGTTGCAGACCTGGTGGGGCAGGCCCGCGATGGGCTCCGTGGGCGCGTATGCCTCGGAGGCGCCGTACTTGGTGAGGAAGTACAGCTCCTTCGGAAGAGGAAGACGGCAGGAGCATGAACTCTCGCGCTCGGGAGAAGCTCTGGCAGGGGCCAGCGTGCACGGGAGGGGCTCTCGCGAGGGGATCGGCCCCTATTGATAGCGTGCTTTTCGGAGATCGACGGCGACGTTGTACGCTATCTTTCCCACGCCAACTGTGAACGTTGGGAACTCCGCGAAGACTTATTGCATCAGAGTTGGAGACCCCTCCCTGGCGCGCGGAGCGCGCCAGGGGCGGCGCCGAAGGCGCCGCCTGTGAGGTCCAGCACAGGTCCAAGAAGTCTACGCGGAGCTCCGAAGGTTTCCGGTTGGCGTTGGAAAGGAGCGTGCAGTGGGACGCACAGGGACATACTAATGCTGTATGTCCTCCTTGGAGGCGCGCGTCCGACCAGGACATATAGTATACCCATCTTGTAATATCTATATATATATATATATCGTTTCCCGAGCGATGTGGCCAGAAAGCGCCGGCCACGACGCATATACTAGAAGACTTCTCGGCGAGCGCGTCGCCCCTGGGGGGGGGCAACGCACATGTGGCAGAAGTATGCTGGGGTGACGCCGATCTCCGAGAAGCACGCCGCTGCTGCGAGGCGCACTCCCCCCGCGAGGGCCCCATCTGTGCACGCGGGCCCCCTGCCGGGATTTCTTCGGGTGCATGCTACCCCCTCGGGTGGAGGATGACTCGCCATAGGCTTAGGTCGGGCCTGTCCCCCTACAGGGGGATTTTGCACGAAAAACTCCAGAAATACCCACAAATGTAAAAAACAAAAAAAAACAAAAAAAATAAAAAAAAAAAAAAAAATAAAAAAAAAAAAAAAAAAAAAACAAAAAAAAAAAAAAAAATCGTCCCAGACCATTTTTTCACTAGTTTTGAATATTCCTCCTGTAGAGGGACAGGCCCGACTTAACGCTACCTTCCAGAAGCCGACCGTATGTTCGTTGGGGATGCCAACAGGTACCGATGCCACTACTCCTGGACAGCTCCTGGGGGTGCGTTCTGACCCCGATTCTGAAGCGAACCCGGCGGTGGCGACGAGGGCCTACCAGGAGGCCCGAAAATGGGAGAACCAGGAGTTTGAGGCGCATCCAGCGGCGACGAGGGCCTACCAGGAGGCCTGATCATGGGAACACGAGAGAGGGCCCAAACATCCGGCTGCTCCAATTTTTTCGATGCGCGGGCCCCGGAGGTCTGGACCACTTCCCTAGGACCAGTTTTTCGTCCTGAGTCGTTTTGACGGTCCCTGGGCCCGGCGAGGGCCCCCAGAGGCCAAAAACAAGCCAAAACCACCAGCTCGATTTTTTTTGGAGCGTCGGATCTCTGGGTCCTCCGAATTCTCTGCTCTTCGATCCTTGGCGCGGCCGCAGGAGGCGAGGTTGTCGTAGTAGACCGCCGCGAACTCCAGGCAGTCGCAGGCGGCCCTCCCGGCGCCGGCCGCCAAAGCCCGCGCGAGCGAGAGGCCAGCCAGGGCGGAGGCCGCCTTGGACACCATGGTCATCAAGAGAGTGCGCGTGTGAATAGGCGATCGACGCTTTTCGGAGGAGGAAGATCTAGGCCTCCCAGATGGGGTCCGAGCTGTTGGGGTCGGAGTATCGCTCCACATCGCCGATGCATCGCCGATTCGGCCCGACGTCGACGTCGCCTATGCATCGCAGACGTCGACGATGCATCGCCGGTGCATCGCCGATGCATCGCCGATACATCGTCGATGTATCGGCGATGCGGCGCGATCCTCCGACCCCATCTACTCGGACCCCATCTAGGAGACCTCTAGAAGAGGTACTCATACGATTATCCCTCCGTGGTATTCCCCTTCTTGGGCCCTCGGGGGAGCCCTCGCCGCCACCGCTGGATTCGCCTCGAAACCCTGGTCAGAACGCGCCCCTGGAGAGGTCCGGGGAGCAGCGGTATCGGTACCTCCGGGCGTTGCACTTTTTCATACCGGGCGTTATCTCGCGATTCCAGGTCCTGGGACCCTCGCAGATCGATCCAGCTCGAAAAATGGTACAGAGATGGGGTCCGGGGCTCTGGTCGTGATTTTTGGCGATGTTGCATTTTCTTGCAACATCGGATCTCAGGGCATGCCTTAAGTCGGGCCTGTCCCCCTACAGGGCGATTTTGGACGAAAAATAAAAATAGTCAAAAAATACTTGAAAATACTCAAACATGATAAACAAAAAAAAAAAAAAACAAAAAAAAACGTATCCTGACTATGTGTTTTCTATTTTTGCATATTCCTCCTGTAGAGGGACAGGCCCGACTTAAGGCATGCCCTGAGATCCGATGTTGCAAGAAAATGCAACATCGCCAAAAATCACGACCAGAGCCCCGACCCCACGAGGGGCCAGGGCGGAGGCATGGACATAAAGCTCTGCCCTCGGGAGGGGTACGGTGCGAAGACGGCGCGCCTGCACCGCACTACGTCTGGACCTCCTTCGGGCCCCGCCCAAACGCGCTACGGTGCATAATGTTAAGTCGGGCCTGTCCCTCTACAGGGGGATTTTGCTCAAAAACATACCCCAAAAATGCCCAAAAATGGTCAAAAAATCGTCCCATTATTTTTGACTATTTTTGAGGACTCCCCCTGTAGAGGGACAGGCCCGACTTAAGCACAATGTTCTTGCGCTCAGGGCCGAAAGGCTATGCACCGTACCACTCCTGGGCCGAGGATCGACGACGCCTCAAGAGGCGCTAACGCGGTACGGTGCACACATGTCTTCTGTTGCATCCTCGGGGGACCTTGTCTGTCCCGTCGCGGCCCTGTCCGCGTCGAATCCCGATCTAACTCGTCGGATCCGTGTCGGGTGCGCGTCGAATCCGCGTCGAGTCCGCGCCAAATCCACGTCGAGTCCACATCGAACCCGCGCCGGGCAAAGGAAGGGACACCGATTTGGGGTGCAGGCGAGGTCCCACAAAGATGCAGCGTAATTCCTGGGTCGAGGACCGACGACGCCTCAAGAGGCGCGAACGCGGTACGGTACACACACGTCGTCCGCGCATAGGGTTCTAACGTCGGTCGCCGTGTGGAGATTGTCCGCGCGCGCCCTGGAGCGACGGCAGAGCCTGGCGCGCGCTAGGAGGCAACTCCTCGGAGGTATTCAGAAGAACTGGTTAAGGGCTCGGCCAGATTGAAGAGGGCCCTACTATGCCACGAATCCATACGTTTATTTGCAGACCTACAGTTGCATACATGGACGTACATACATACATAAATCCACACACACATACATACATACACACACATACATACATGCATACATATATACAGACAGACATACAGACAGACAGACAGACAAACAGACATACATAAATACATACATGCATACATGCATACATACATACATACATGACATACATACATACATACATACATACATGCATGCATACATACATACATACATACATACATACATACATACATGCATGCATGCATACATACATACATACATACATGCATGCATGCATGCATGCATGCATGCATGTATATATGCATACGTACATAGATACACACATAGAGGCATATATACATACGTGCATGTATGCACACATATATACATACATATATACACATACCTACCTATATATCTACATACAAGCATACATACATACATACATACATGCATACATGCATGCATACATGCATACATACATATACACATACCTCGATATATGCATACGCAAACATGCATACACACGTACATATGAACTTACACACATACATACATACATACATACATACATACATACATACATACATGCAGACGTGCATACATACATACATATATATATACATGCATGCATGCATACATGCATTCATACATACATACATACATACACACAGACATGTATACATGTATACATGCATACATACACACATGCATACATACATACATACATGCATGCATACATACATCGATAGCTATATGCATGCATACATACATACTTACGTGCGCACATACATACATACATACATACATACATACATACATACATACACATGTACATGCATACAGACAGACAGACATACATATAGACCTCCATACATACATACAGACAGACAGACAGGCAGACAGACATACAGACATACATACAGACATACAGACATACAGGCATACATACATAGAGACGGACATAAATGCATAAATGCATGCATGCATACATACATGCATACATGCATGCATACACAGACACTCTCCGACGAATTGTCCATGCACCTTTAGGGAGGGCGGCGGTATAAACTCGCTGGCTCCCAGTGGTCTTCTATACACTGTTACCCTCCTCTGAGATCCAGGACTTCTCCATTGGAGGGTGTCTGTACAAGTATATTTGCGGCGGGAATAAGCCAGACAAAACAAGATAAGCCCAAAAGTAATCCGGATTGAGCCAGATGAACCCCGGATGAAGCGAGATGAAACGGAACTGACCCAGATTAGATCGGTCTTCGACCAGGAATATGCCGAAGCCGACTCTGCATTCGACCTCCAGGACGTTGCATCCTAACGTGCGCGTCTGTGTGTAGGAGTGCTGAGCCTCGATCCTCGAATCTCGATCCTTGAGCAACGATGGCTGGGGGCCCTCGGTCCAAGAGCGCTCGGCCACTGCGCGGCGGTGGCGGCCAAAGAGGCACCCGACGAGATGACTCGTGCCAGGCGCGGCCCCAGGAGGTCCCGCCCGCTGCCCCTGGCGGGGCACGTCTCGCGCCAACTGTCCGGGAGCTGCTGACCCGGATCGATGCAGACCCGGGTCAGCCAAGCTCTGCAGGATCCCGCCACGCCCCGCAGGATCCTGCAGGATCCTGCGCCCAGGCCTGGGTCGGTGCACCCGGGAGGGAGGGAAGGAGGGACGGGCGGAGAGTGGGACGGGTGTTGTTGTAATTGTATTGTGCTCATTTCTTTAGCGTCGCTTGCAGCATACCGCTGGCAAAAAAGGAGGGAGGGAGACAGGGAGAGCCCTGGCCCCGCAGGGTCCCGCAGGATCCCGCGCGCTGGCCCCCGTCCCGTGAGCCCCGGCCAGAGATCCACTCTGACATTGCCCCACGGCCCGACGGCGGCCGCCGCCGGCAGAAATCGGAAACAAAAACGCCGGGCTCGCTGTTTTTTTTTTTTTTTTTTTTTTTTTTTTTTTTTTTT
>CAUYUJ010012355.1:0-17171 GCA_963575745.1 Prorocentrum cordatum | reverse complement strand
GAGGAGGGGGGAGAGGCTGTGGAGGAGAAGCAAGAGGAGGAGAATGAGGCAGAGGAGAGCAGCAGGAGGGGAGCAAGGGGGGAGGAAGGAGGAGTAGAGGAGGAGTGAGGAGGAGGAGGAGGAGGAGGAGGATGAGGAAGAGGAGGAGGCCAGAGGCTTTTTTGGGACAGCCTGGGGCTCTCTGAGGCCGTCTTGGGCCGTCCACGGCTCCTCTTGCGCCGTCTCGAGACACTCTTGGAGGCCTCCTGGGCAATTTGGGGCTCACCTTGGCTGTCTTGGGGCAGTTTGGGGGCTCCTTGGGAGCCTCTTGGGGCCTCTTGGGCCTTCTTCGGGGCCGCTTGGGGGCCTCTTGGGGCTGAGAGCTCGAAATGTTCGTTCGGGTCCCCCGTCTGGGCACTCTCCTGGAGCCGTTTTGGGGGCCTCTTGGGCCTTCTTGGAGGCGTCTCGGGCCGTCTTGGGGCCCTCTTCGGCCGTTAGGGGACCCTCGTGGTGGCCTCTTGGGCCGTCTCGGGGCGATCTTGGGGGCCTCTTGGGCCGTCTTGGCGCGCCGGGAAGCGGAACAGGCAAGAACGCCAAAATTTGTCAAAAAACGTATGGGAAATCCATGAATTTTGCCTCTTGGGACTCTCGTGGAAAAGCTCCTGGAGGCCTCTTAGGGGCGCTTTACAGGCCTCTTGGGCCATCTCGAGGCCGTCAAGGCGTCTTGGACAGATCGTTCGGCGATTCGGGGTTCTTTTGGGCCCGTCTTGGGGCTTTTTTGGGCTCCGGGACTCCCAGGGGGGGCGTCGTATCTGACCCCCCCCGGGATTCCCCCCCGGGACACCCCCGGGACCCTCCCCGGGACCCCTCCCGGGACCCGTCCCGGGGACCCCGCCCCCCAGCGGGGGAGGGATCGAAGGGAAGGGTCTTCCCTTCGACTCAATTACGACGCTGCTCAACTTCGCTTTGGTTGGCGCGGTGAGGAGGTCCCTGGGAAAGGGGGGAGCTTCGACGAGCCCAGGGAAAGGGGGGAGGCAGGGAAAGGGAACGACAGAGACGACGCCCAACGAATGACGGAGATGACGAATTGAACGGACAAGCCCCTCACAAACGCCGACAGGGTCGTGCGGATTTCGAATTGGCGCCATCATCAGCGGCACATCTTGGAGAGGTCTTACGGCCGGTGCCGCCGACCCCGAACGACGACGACGGCGACGACGACGACGACGACATGACGACACGATGACATGACGACATGACGACACGACGACGGCGAGCGCTCTCGGGGGCCTCTTGGGGGTAGTTTTGGGGCCTTTTGGGAGGCTCTTGTGGGCCTCTTGGGAGTCTTGTGAGGGCCTCTTGGGGCTTCCTGAGGGTTTCTTGTGGGCCTCTCGGGGCCTCTTGGGGGTCTTCGTGGGGGCATCTGGGGGCCTCCAGGGAATCTCTCAGGCCGAGGGCTCGAAATGTCCGTTCGGGTCCCCTGTCACAATGAGTATTTCACTCGAGACATCCTCAAACAATCGGGATTTGGGGGTTCTCGTTTAAGGCGTTGTATGTCAAACATGACGATTTCGCTCGAGACATCCTCCAGAAATGGAGATACTGAAATCGATCGCCTAATTTTTGATTCCCTGAAAATGAGGCTCTCGCTTGAGACATTATCGAAAAAATTGGGTATATGAAGGGCTGTTTTCAAGCATCTTTTCAGAGCGATCTCGGATGACTTCCAAGATTGCCGACGAAGGCGAAGTTGTAGAAAAAACAATGGGTTTTGTTTAACAGCTTTGTTAAACCATGAGCACTTCGCCTGAGACATCCCATAAACATTGCCTTCGGACGGTTCCTCGATCTGATGAAGATGCTGATGATAATGATGATGACGATGAAAATGATGATGGTGATGAGGAGGATGATGAGGATGAGGATGAGGATGAGGATGAGGAGGAGGAGGAGGAGGAGGAGGATGATGATGATGATGATGATACTGATACTGATACTGATACTGATGATGATGCTGATGACGATGACGATGAAGATGAAGATGATGATGCTGATGCTAATGACGATGACGATGATGTTGATGCTGATGACGATGACGATGATGATGACGCTGATGATGATGCTGATGATGCTGATGATGATGACGATGATGATGATGATGATGATGATGATGGTGGTGATGATGATGATGATGATGATGATGATGATGATGATGATGATGATGATGATGATGATGATGATGATTATGATGACCCTATCGTCGTCTTCCTCGTCGTCGTCGTCGTTGTGGTTACCGTCGTCATCGTCGTCGTCGTCATCGTCGTCATCTCCGTCGTCGTCGTCGTTGTCATCGTCGTCGTCATCGTCGTCGACGTCGCCGGCGTTGCCGACCTGCTGTGGTATTTTTGTCTCCAGCCGACCTGTGGTATATGTGTCCCCTTGGCGGCCATCCGATCACCGTCCGTCCTGTGGCATATTTGTCTCTAGCCGACCTGTGGTATATTTAATCGCTTCGCTCATTCCGCCGGCCCTCGAGCGCTCTATGGGCCTCCTTGAAGCCTCTTGGGGGCCTCTTTGGGGCCTCCTAGGGGCCTCTTGGGGGCCTCTTGGGGGTCTCTTGGGGCTCCTTGGCGGCGTCTTAGGGCCCCCTTGGGCCTCTTGGGTGGCTCTTGGGGGCCTATTGCCGACCTGTGGTACATATGTCTCCAGCTGCCGTGTGGGTGAAACGGTTCGGTTCCAAGGGCGAGACGGGTTCAAGACGCCACGCCGTAGAGAAGACGTTCGTAGGATACTCGGGAGCAGGATTGTCAACGTTCGGGGAGCGCGCGTCCATGGGTACTCCAGATTTCGTAATAAAAGGGAGGGGGTCTGGACCCTCCAAGACAAACCATTTCAGACCTCCCCCGTGGGAGAACCCTCCTAAACATCGCCCCCAGACCCCCCAGGCCCTCCAAGATATCCTGAGACCTCCCTCCCTTTATTACGAAATCTGGAGTATCCCCTGTGGACGTTCGGGGGCTCGCCCACATTACGGTTCATCGTGATGATGCTGCAAGTTTTTGCACAGCTCTTCTCTTTTACGCGCTTCCCGTTCATGTCAGGCAGGGTTCTCAAACACGAGCGTTTCGCTCGAGACGTCCTCGCAAAATCGTGAAGTTGGGGCTCTTATCGTAAGACGTCTTTTGATAACAATGGGCGTTTCGCCCGAGACGTCCTCCAACAATGGAGATCTTGGAATCGCTCGCCTAATTTTCGGATCCTCGAACATGGGCGTTTCGCTGGAGGCATCCTCGAGAAAATGGGGATGCTGAAAGAGACGGTTTCAGACAACTGTTCGGGGCGTCCTCGGATCACCGCCAAGATGGCCCAATAAGCGAACTTATTGAAACACCGATGGGTTTTTAACGCGTTGGTTTAAACCTCAGCGTTTCGCTCGAGACATCCCCTACAACATGCCTTCGAACGGGCCCTCGAAACCATCTGGTCTCCTCCTCCTCTTCTTCCTCCTCCTCTTCCCCCTTTTCTTTCTCAGTCTCCTTATCCTTCTCCTTCTCCTTCTCCTCTTCCTCCTCCTGTTCTTGCTTCTCCACCTCCTCCTCCTCCTCCTCCTCCCGTTCTTCCTCCTTCTCCTTCCTCCTTCTCCGCCTCGTCCTCTTCCTCCCCCTCCTCTTCCTGCTCCTGTTCCTCCTCTTCCTCGTCCTCCTCCCCGTCCCCTCCTCACCATCTGCTCCAGCTGCTGCTGCTGCTGATCCTGCTCCTCCTCCTCCTCCTCCTCATTCCCTCCTCCATCCTCCTCCCTCCTCCTCCTCCTCCTCCTACCTCCTCCCTCTCCTCACCTCCCCCTCCCCCCTCCCCCTCTCTCCTCCTGGCTCCTCCTTACTCCTCTCCGCTTACTCCTCCTACATTCCTCCTCCCCTCCTCCTCATCATCCCTCCCCCCCCCTCCTCCTCCTCCTCTTTTCTACTCATCCTCCTCCTCCTCCTCCTCCTCCTCCTCCTCCTCCTCCTCCTCCTCCTCCTCCTCCTCCTCCTCCTCCTCCTCCTCCTCCTCCTCCTTTCCTTCCTCCCACGGTCGTCGTTTTCGCCGTCGTCCTCATGAGGAGGAGTATGAGCACACGGCAGAACACACATGATCACGACAGAACACAGAAGCACGGCGGCCCGTAGAGATTTTGGCTCAAGGCCATGGAGCACCCGACGACCGCAAGTCGTCCGCGGCGTTCCGAGCGCGAGGGTCTCCTCGCTTTGGGCCAGTGCACTTCTTTGTTATGCTCCCTGCTTTCTCGGCGCGGA
Source organism: Prorocentrum cordatum (assembly GCA_963575745.1). Classification (NCBI taxonomy): domain Eukaryota; class Dinophyceae; order Prorocentrales; family Prorocentraceae; genus Prorocentrum; species Prorocentrum cordatum. The sequence goes on along the minus strand of CAUYUJ010012355.1, from coordinate 12,900 downwards.
GGCGCGACCTGTCGGCCAGCGCGGCAGGGGCCATGGCGCGCTCATCGCGTGGCGGCAGCAGTGGCTGCAGGCGCAGCAGGACGTACTGGATGTGCAGCTGCGGTGGGTGGAACTGAGACTGGCTCACCACGTGCCTCGGCTGTGGGCACGCTGCGCCGCCCTGGGCACTGGAGTCGGCAGCCGCCAAGGCGAAGCCCCAGGCCGACAAGGACGGCTGGGTGGATCAGCCGCGTGGACGCCGTGCCCAGCGGCAGGCCCGCAGTGCTGCAACGAGCGCGGCCTCCGCCGAGTCGCGGACCTCGGCGTCAGCGGCCAGTGGGGCGCCCAGCGGCAGCGGTGCCACGGCGATCGAGAGGTTGTAGGCGACAGCCGAGCAGCTGGAGGCGCTGCAGGCCGAGCCGCCCGACGGGGTCGACAGCTGTTTCACCGACGTCGTCGGCAGCCAGCCGGGGGCCAAGCGCGCAGAGCTGTTCGAGGCGCAACGGGCAGCAGCGGAGCAGAAGGCCTCCTCCCCGCCGTTGTCGACTCAGCTCCACAAGGAGGCGAACGCCATCGGCAAGGCTGAGGAGCGGCTCCCAGCAGCGCGCCAGGGCCTGGAGCAGAAACAGGCGGCGCGTGACATCGCCGAGGCCCAGCTTCAGAAGGCCCAGGAGGAGTTGGCGACGCTCGACGCGGAGGTGGAGGAGGCCAGCCGCGCATTCCACGCCTTCGAGGAAGCAGCCCGCGAGGAGGCAGAGGCGCAGCAGCGCCAGCGCGCCGCTGAACGGGCAGGAGCCAGCCAGGTTCCTGGGCTCCTCATGCAGTTGGACTCACCACCCACCAAACCACCCCAACCCAACCCGAAGGCTCAGATTTACCCTCGATTTCCAGTGGGGGGGGGGTCGGGAAACATCGAAAAAAAACACGTGTGGAACCCTTGCCCCCCCCCAACCCGAAATTCGGGTCTTCGGGTTGGGTTGGGGTGGTCTGGTAGGTAGTCATGGACAAGTTACCCGAGGCTTGGGGCTCCAGCAACTTCGAGGTGGCGTGGGCAGCCATTCGTACCCAGGTGGAAGCAGTGCGTGCGCTGCTCGCAGAAGCCCCTGCAGGCCCGAAGAGAGCGCCCTGGGCTGAGTCCTGCCCCATGGACGAGTTCAGCAGCGAGGATGGCGACCACGCAGGCGGCAGCGGGCCCTGGCAGCCGCAGTGCGCCGCAGAGCGCGGCCAGGCCGAGCGGCGCGGCGACGCACTCGGCGAGTGGCCGAAGGTCGCCCAGGCCTGCAAGCGGGAGCTGGCGGCCGAGGCTGCTGACCTGGCCCCTCTTGCTGCTTGCCCTGCTGGCCGAGCCGCTGGGGGCCGCGTCGGAGGCGCAAGGCCAGGGCAGTCTTGCGCGTAGCCTCGCCAGAGCGGCAGGGCCAAGGCGGCAGGCGGGCGGCGATGCCGAGGCGGCTCGCATCGGCGGCAAGCGGCCCCGAGGCCGCGGGAGAGCGCAGACCCCACCGACGCCAGGCCAAGCAGCGACGCCAGCTCAGGACGTCCGCCGCGGGCTTGAGGTGCTCGGGATCAACGGCAACATCTGGAGGAGAAGGCTGGAGGCGATCGAGGCCTTCGTCATTCAGCTGGAGGAAGCCAGAGGAGCGGCGGGCCGCTTGGGGGACGCGGCCTTCCTCCGCACGTCGGCGCCCGCGGACAAGGAGGGCCCTCTGACGCATTCAGGCGGCGTCGCTGCCCTGGTTCGCAGCGACCTGCAGGCAGCGGAGCGTGCCTGGCAGGTCCCGGGCGACCTCAAGCATCGCATGGTTGGAGCAACTGTTTCCACCGCGTCAGGCCAGCAGCTGCTGGCCCGCTCGCTGTATCGGCAGGACGCCCTGGGGCCCAAGGGCGTCGACCTCTTCATCTCCGCCGCCTGCAGCGACATGGCGCCCTCCGCAGGCCTGCCCTGGTGGACGCAGGGCGACTTCAACATGGGGCCAGGTGTGCGGCAGGTGAGAGTGGTGCTGCTGGATGTGAGACCAGACGCCGTGGTGCAGGTGCTGGTCCGCCCAGGGCGTTTCCCCGATTTTTACGCCGCAGCATGCCGACCCTGCGAAGACGCTGCAGCCCAGGTACACCGCTGCATGGGGCGCGCTCGCTGGCAGGTGGAGTCCTGCTTTTGGCCCTGGGAAGTGGGCCCCCCCCGAATGCCCTACACGAAGCAGCTCGCCAGTGGGTCAAGGTCGTGAAGAGCACCTTGGCTGGGATCCACGGCACCGACGACGGCGACCTACCTAGGGACCTTGGTCGGTCTGAAGGGCCCAAGATTGGCCTCAGGCCCCTCTGCGCCGTGGCCAAGCGCGGGTTCCGCCACCGGCGCTCGGCCCGCACCCGCGCCATTCGCCAGGCCCTCGACGTCGCGCTCCAGGGGCTCACAGCTGACAGGAGGCAGCGTTGGCAGCCCAGGCGCGAGGCCTGGTACGTTCGGCGAGCGGAGCGCCTCCTTGCCGATGTGGAGACGGCCACCGCCGTAGCCTGCGAGGATGACGAGGTCGAGGCCCACGAGTTCGACGCCAGCGAGTGGGGCGACCTCATCGGCCAAGCTGGTGAGCATGGGCGTCCAGAGGCCTTTGCAGTGCTGCAGCAGTGCCTCGCTGGCTCCCAGAGGCGCAACGGCAGCAAGTGCTCGGCGTCCTGGAGGAGAGCTCGGGCCAAGGAGGCTGTGCAGAAGGGCGGCAGGCTCGCCCGCAGGTCTGCCAAGGCCGTGCCGCCCCCGCAGGTGGAAGACCCTGGCGCTGGCAGGCCTGTGGCTGACCTGCTGGCAGTTGGGCAGCTGGAGGCCAACTGGCAAGCCTTGTGGCAGCAGGAAGGCTTCAGGGCAGGAGCTGGAGTCGGAAGCAGGGAGTCCAAGGTTGGACACTGCAGCCCCTCAGCCTGGAGATGCCGCAGGCGCGACTCGCCGTCGGCGGGCCTCGGCGCCGAGCAGCTCGCCAAGTTGGGAGCAGGGCTCATCGGCGCGCCCGACGTCAATGAGGAGGAGCACGCCGCCGCGGCCAGAACGGCGGGCGGTGCGCCTGCGCGCCGCGGGGTGCGCCGCCTTCTGGCATAGCGCGGCCGCCGTCCGTGATTGAGTCAGTGTAGCATCAGTGAGGCTCGCGCCTGTTGCTCCTTGTGGTGGGTAGGCCTGCGCAGCCCTCTGTGCTCTCTTGGGCTCGGCTTCTTTCGGGGATTCCGTCCCGTCTGGCCTTGCCCGTAGTCTATTTGCGCACTTTGCCTTGATGGCCCCGTCTTTAACTTGAACTTTAACACAGAAGCACGGCAGAACGCTCAGGAGCACGAGGAGCACGGCAGAACACACATAATACATAGGAGCATGGCAGAACACAGGAACATGGCAGAACGCACAGGAGCATGGCAGAACACACAACACGCAGGAACACGGCAGAACAAGCAGAAGCACGGCATAACGTTGGACCGTGCGCGTTGCATGACGCGGCCCAAGAGTGAAGAGTGAGGCGGGCAGTTGCATTCTGTGCGTAGATCTGCTCTCGCCTGTGGTGCCGCGCGGTGAAGGCCCAGTGCGCCCCCCGCGGCGAGAGGCGGCCGTAGGCGGCCCCTCTCGGGTGAGCGTGTCCTTTTCTTGGCCTTTTGGCCCCACCACTCCGCCTTGAAGGCCCCGTCTTTAACTTTAACAAGCAGGAACACGACAGAACGCACAGGAGCACGGCAGAACGCACAGGAGCACGGAATAACAAACAGGAACACGGCAGAGCAGGACGTTGGAAGAACACACGGGAGCACGGCAGAACACATAGGAGCACGGCAGAACACGCAGGACCACGGCGGAACACACGGGAGCATGGCAGAACACACAGGAGCACGTCGGAACACGCAGCACCATGGCGGAACACACGGGAGCATGGCAGAACGCACAGGAGCATGGCCGAACACGCAGGAGCACGGCATAACACATAGCATCCAATTTACACAGCCGCACACACATGCACACGCACACAGGCACACACGCACACGCACACACATGCACACGCACACGCACACGCACACGCACACGCACACACACACACAGTCACACACACGCAAACATACACACACGCGCATCACACACAGAGAGGCAATCACGCAGACCGCAGGAGCACGGCAGAGCAGCACGGCATAACACAGCAGTGCCGCAGGCCACCACGCACGGACGCACATGCACACATTCCACGCACGCACGCGCACGCGCAACCGCACGCACGCCGCGACATACCTGCGTACATACCCAAAATAGAGCATACTTCACATGCCTAGTGGACAATAGCGACGCTTCCCGTTCTTGTCCTGTCAGGTTTGCCACGTGTGGTTCAGTTTCTGACCGATTGCTCGAACCGTGGCCGTTGTCTTGAAGTATGGGCACTCGACCTTCTGGCCACAACGGATAATGATTATAGTTTCATTGATGTCCGAATGCCCAGAGACCAATGGTGACATGCGACAGATTAAGGCATTGCTCAATCGCGGTGGTTGAAGCAGGGCCGTCCAAGAGTTGTGATGTGCTACCCACGATGACTGACGAGGGAGTTCGCCGTACCGTCTCCACCTCATCTGATCCCGATGACCCCGCCCAGGGAGCAGCGAATGGATAGCCCACGTAGAGGGTACGACTTTTTTGCAGACGCAAGAAGGGGTAGCTTACGAAGGCGTTCGGGGCCACTGAGCTGGAGTGGGAAATCTCAGCGAACCAGTTCACTGTCGACTTCAATGACGTTCCCAAATGTTCGTGGTAACCTCGATCACAGTGATCTTGCGCGCACTCCTGCCTCCCCGCCCTTTGGATCCAGGACACCTCGCGAGGGATTTCGCAGGGGCAGGGTTCAAAGACCAGACGGATCCCATAGTGACCTTGGTATAGTGCTGGCCCGAGGCAGCTGGCCAAATCTCTCTACCCCGTGGTGGCCAATCTTCTCTGCCCCGCGGTGGCCAACATCGCATTGTTTGGTGAAGGACATTTTTTTCAAACTGGTAGAGCTGATGTCTTTTGCCCCGGGGATCGGAGGGCCCACCTGTTGCCAAATCCCAGCGGATCCTCCGACTTGCCAGCGCCGCTTGCAAGCGTCACTATAAACATGCGAGGCGGTCCAAAAGAAGGCCATGCTTCCGAGGATCGAAGGAGTTGTCTCTTCTTCCTCGGCGGAAGGGCCGGCGGCAGGTCGGCGGAAGTAAAACAGGGCCGCCTCCACCAGCAGAAGACGGCGGAAGCTCGGCGGAAACTCGGCGGCAGCCGGCGGAAGTAAAAGTCGGCCTGCCAAGAGACGGACACTTTTTTGCGAGGCGAGCACTTGGCGCGCGACTTTTGGGCCCGGGCAATGTTGGCCAGACCGTGCAGAGGGGGGGGGGGCGCCAGATGCGCACTGTTGCGCAAGTGGTCTTCGGTCCCCTGTTTCTTGGCCCGGCGACGACGACGACGACGGCGTCGACGGCGACGACGACGACGACGATAATGACGACGACGACAACGACGACGACGACCACGACGACGATGACGATGACATCGACGACGACGACGACGACGACGACGACGACGGTGACGGCGGCGACGACGACGACGACGACGACGTTGGCGGCGGCGGCGGCGGCGAGACGACGCCGACGACGACGATGACAACGACGGCGGCAACGACGACCACATCGACGATGACGGCGGCGACGACGACGAGGACGACGACGACGACGACGACGACGACGACGACGGCGACGACGACGACGACGACGACGAAGACGACGGCGGGGGCGGCGGGGGCGGCGGCGGTGGAGGCTGCGACGACGACGACGACGACGACGGCGACGACGACGACGACGACGGCGGCGGCGGCGGTGGCGGCAGCGGTGGCGGCGGCGGCGGCGCGGGCGCGACGACGACGGAGGACGACGGCGGGTGGCGGGGGCAGGGGCTTGGCGGCCGCGACTCGACGACGACGACGGCGGCTGGCGGCGGTGGCGGCGTCGACGGCGAACCACGACGGCGGCAACGACGACGGACGGACGACGACGACGATCGCGGCGCGGGGGCGGTGGCGGCCGGTTTGGCGGCGGCGGCACGACGGACGACGACGACGACGGCCACGACCACCGACGACGACGCCGATGGACATCGACGACGACGGGGTACGACGACGACCACGACCACGACGACGACGATGACGACGACGACGGCGACGACGGTTGACGGCGGGCGGCGGGCCGGTTGGCGGCGGTGGCGACGACGACGACGACGACGACGACGAGGACGACGACGAGGACGACGACGCGAGCACGACGACGACGGCGGCGGCGGCGGCGGCGGCGGCGGCGGCGGAGACGACGACGACGACGACGACGACGACGACGCGACGACGACGACCGTACGACGACGGTGGCGGCGGTGGTGCGGCGGCGCCGGCGGACGGGACACGAATACGACGAAGTGGCGACGGCGGCAGGCGGTGGCGGCGCGGACAGCGACGACGACGCCGGACGACGACCGACGGACGACGACGGAGACGGCGACGGCGCGGGCCGACGACGATGACATGACCGACGACAGACGACGACGGGACGACGCAGACGACGACGACGACGACGGACGACGACGACGACGGACGACGACGACGACGACGGCGGCGGCGGCGGCGGCGGCGGCGGCCACGACGACGACGACGTTGGCGGCGGCGGCGGCGGCGAGACGACGCCGACGACGACGATGACAACGACGGCGGCAACGGCGACCACATCGACGACGACGGGGACGACGACGACGGTGACGGTGGCGACGACGACCACATCGACGATGACGGCGACGACGACGACGAGGACGACGACGACGACGACGACGACGACGACGACGACGACGACGACGACGACGGCGGCGGCGGCGGCGGCGGCGGCGACGACGACGACGACGTTGGTGGCGGCAGCGGCAGCGGCGACGACCACGACGACGCCGGTGGCGACGGCGACGACGACGACGGCGGCGACGACGACGACGGACGGCGACGACGGACGACATCGACGACGAGACGATGACGCGACGGGACGACGACGGACGACCGGACGGCGCGACGGCGGGGCGGCGGCGGCCTCCACTTTACGACGACGACGAAGCCGGCGACGGACGCGACGACGACGACGACGCGACGACGGAACGGGCAACACGACGACGACGACGTTCTTCGTCGGCGGCCCCCGGCGTTGGGCGGCGTCGCCTCGGGGCCAGGGATGGACGAATGACCTCGGCGACACGACGACGACGATGACGATGGACGAACGACGAACGGACGACGGACGACGTCGTCGACGACGAACGACGGACGACACGCGACGACGACGCGACGGCCGGCCGGCGGCGGCCGAGGCCTCGGTGGCGGGCGACGGCGACGACGACGACGGCGGCAACGACGACGACGACGACGACGAACGCCGACGACGGCGGCGGCGGCGACAACGACGACGACGACGCGACGACGGTGCGGCGGCGACGACGACGACGACAGACGACCACGGCGGCGGCGGCTGCGGTGACGACGACGACGACGCCGACGACAACAACGACGACGACGACAATGACATCGACGTCGACGACGGCGACGACGACGATGGCGACGACGACGGCGGCGACGACGACGGGTGCGGCGGCGGCGACGACGACAACGACGACGGCGACATCGACGACGACGACGACGATGACCACGACGACGACGACGACGACGTCGGCGACAATGACATAGACGACGACGACGACGACGACGACGACGACGACGGTGGCGGCGGCGGCGGCGGCGACGACGACAACAAAGACGACGACGGCGACCTCCACGACGACGACGACGACAACGACGACGACGACGATTACATCGGCGACGACGACGACGTTCCAAGCTGGCTGCCGCGCCAGAGGGGCGCCACTGTAGAGCCTCGTGCGAGGCGCGAGGCCCAGCGCGCCTCTCGGTGTCATTTCAACCTACCCCTAGCCCCGCCGGGCCACGGCATCCCAGCCCCAGCCCCAGCAGCCCACTCCCCCGGTTGGGGATAGGCCCCTCGAGACCTTCGGGGGTTCCCAAACGGTGTGGTGACCACACCTTGTGGTGAGTCGGTGGGGATTCGGGGTCACCGCACGGTTTTGGGACTCGAGGCCTTCTCCGAGGCCGTCTCGGGCGACGGGGGCCCCCAGGGTCCCAAATCTGTGTGGTGCCGGACCGTGCGGTGAGGTCTTGGGGGATGTCGAAGTCACCGCACGGTCCGTCACCGCAGTGTTTCGGGATTCCAAAAACCTGGAGGGAATAGTTTGGATCCCCATTTGTTGGGGGGCGCGTAATGGGGGGGCAATAAAGAGGGGGGGCAGCGAAGGCTGCCGAAAAGGGGTTTTCTGGGGCCCCTGAAGGGGCCCTTGCGGGCCCAGAAGGGGGTCTTGAGGGCCCGAAAAGGGCGCTTCTATTTCAGGAGAAGGAAAACCACCCGGACCCGACACTGAACGTTTACCAAACAACCCTGGGCGTTTACAAAACAGCCTTGCCTGTTCGATTCCTTTCTTGGGTGCGTTCACTAAACGGCTTCGCTTGTCGGTCTGAATACCTATGGGGGTGGATTTTCTGTCCGCTATTTCCCCCCCTCCGCAGTACTTCGCCCCCCCTCCCGCGAACTCGCGCCCAGATCTGGGGGGTCGGGTCGGCCAGCGGGGCCACCGCTCGGTCGGGCGTGTCCCCCGACAGGCAGATCTCGGAAGAAACATGGAAAATGGTAAAACAAAGACGTATCCAACAACTGTCGAAACATCGTCCCCGGATTATTATTATCATTATTATTATTAGTATTAGTATTATTAGTATCAGTCATTATTATTATTACTATTATTATTATTCTTATTAGTTCTATTATTATTATCATTATTAGTGTTGTTATTATTATTGTTTTTCGTAGTAGTAGTAGTTAGTAGTAGTAGTAGTAGTAGTAGTAGTAGTAGTAGTAGTAGTAGTAGTAGTAGTAGTAGTAGTAGTAGTAGTCGTCGTAGTAGTCGTAGTAGTCGTAGTAGTAGTAGTAGTGTCAGTAGTAGTAGTAGTACGTTAGTAGTTAGAGTTAGTAGTAGTAGTAGTAGTAGTAGTAGTCAGTAGTAGTAGTAGTAGTAGTAGTAGTAGTAGTAGTAGTAAGGAGTAGTAGTAGTAGTAGTAGTTAGTAGTAGTAGTAGTAGTGGTAGTAGTAGTAGTAGTGATAGTAGCAGTAGTCGTAGTAGTAGTAGTAGTAGTAGTAGTAGTAGTAGTAGTAGTCGTAGTCTTAGTAGTCGTAGTAGTAGTAGTAGTGTTCGTCATCGTCGTCGTAGTCGTAGTCGTAGTAGTAGTAGTAGTAGTAGTAGTCGTCGTAGTAGTAGTAGTAGTAGTAGTAGTAGTAGTAGTAGTAGTAGTAGTAGTAGTAGTAGTAGTAGTAGTAGTAGTAGTAGTAGTAGTAGTAGTAGTAGTAGTAGTAGTAGTAGTTAGTAGTTAGTAGTTAGTAGTTAGTAGTTAGTAGTTAGTAGTTAGTAGTTAGTAGTTAGTAGTTAGTAGTTAGTAGTTAGTAGTAGTAGTAGTAGTAGTAGTAGTAGTAGTAGTAGTAGTAGTAGTAGTAGTAGTGGTAGTGCTAATCAGTAGTAGTATCATTATTATTATGATATGTATGATTATTGTAGTTATTAGTACCATTAGGATTCGTATTATCAGTATGTTTATTATTATTGTTGTTATTAGTAATAGTATCATTATCGTTATTATTACTATTATTATGAATAGTAATACTATTAATGGTAGTAATAGTAATAATAGTAATAATACTAAAAATTACTACTACTACTACTACGACGACTAATAATAGTAATATTAATGATAATAACAGTAAGACTACTACTAATAATAGTAATAATAGACATGGCAATAATAATAACAAGAATAATAATAATATGAATAATATGAATAATAAGAATAATAATAATAATGATACTACTAATAATAAAAGTACTACTACTACCACTACTTCTACTACTAATAATAATAATGATAATACTAATCATAATAATAATGATACTACTACTACTAATAGTAGTACTACTACTACTAATAATAATAATGATAATACTAATAATAATAATAATATTAATGATAATAATGATGATGATGGTGATGATGATGATGATGATGATGGTGATGATGATGATAATAATAATAATACTAAGAATAATAATAAGAATAAGAATAATAATAATAATAATAATACTAATAATATTACTACTACTAATACTACTAATAATAATAATAATAACATTAATAATAATATTAATAATAATAATAGTAATAATAATAATAATGTTGACTATTTGGGGATCTGCCTCCTGTCGAGGGACCTGCCAGACCTGAGGCCGAGGCCATGCCCGTGGGGGCGGGCCTCGGCGCCACGAGGCTCCCCGCCCGCCCGCCCGCGGCGCTGGCGCCGCCCTCGGGGCCGCGGCGCCCGAGGCGCCTCTGCGCGGGCAGGGCCGCTGGGGCCTGCCGCCGACCGCCGGCCTCGGGCCCTCGTGCCCCCCCGACCCTCGTACCCCTCGGCCCTCGTGCCCCTCGGCCCTCGTGCCCGCCGACCCTCGTGCCCCTCGGCCCCCTCGCCTCGGCCCTCGACCCCCTCGACGGCCGGCCCTCGGCGCTCGACTCTCGGCCCTCGGCCCTCGGCCCTCGGCGCAGCCTCTCGGACCACCACCGCCCGCCCGTCTGCGCGCAGCTCTCGCGTGGCGATCACGGCGCTGCCCCGCCGCAGGTCCTCAAGAAGTTCTCCGGCTCCGAGCCGGTGCGCGCCCCCCGGGCAGGCGCGGGTGCGGGCGGCGGCGGCTGGCGAGGCGCGCCCGCCGCGGCAGGCCCGCCCGCCGCCCTGCCTTGGGCTTGACGAGCTCCTCTCGCTGGAGTTGCGTAGAGGAGGAGGAGGAGGAGGAGGAGGAGGAGGAGGAGGAGGAGGAGGAGGAGGAGGAGGAGGAGGAGGAGGAGGAGGAGGAGGAGGAGGAGGGAGGAGGAGGAGGAGGAGGAGGAGGAGGAGGAGGAGGAGGAGGAGGAGGAGGAGGAGGAGGAGCTTCGGCGACGACGAAGTCGAGTTTCGCCTATAGGCTGCGCCAGCTCGGGGCTCGGGAACTCGGGCGGCCCCTAGTGTGGTAAAGGCCTGCCATGGGACAGGCACTTGATTACATACACGCCGTTCTTAGTCGGCTTCCTACATGCATCGAGCAGGCCCAAATGAGGAGGAGGAGGAGGAGGAGGAGGAGGAGGAGGAGGAAGAGGAGCAGAGGAGGAGGAGGAGGGAGGAGGAGGAGGAGGCAGGAGAAGGGGGAGGAGGGGGGGAGGGGAAGGAGGAGGTGGAGGAGGGGAGGGGGGGGAGGGGAGGAAGGGGAGGAGGGGCAGGAGGGGAGGAGGAGGAGGAGGAGGGGGGAACTCGGAGGAGGGGGAGGGGGAGGAGGGGGAGGAGGAGGAGGATAGGGCGGAGGAGAAGGAGGGGGAGAAGGAGGAGGAGGAGGAGGAGGACGAGGAGGACGAGGACGAGGACGAGGACGAGGAAGAGGAGGAGGGTAACAGGATGATGATGATGATGATGATGATGATGATGATGATGATGATGATGATGATGATGATGATGATGATGATGATGATGATGATGATGATGATGATACTGATGATGATGATGGTGATGGTGATGGTGATGGTGATGGTGATGGTGATGGTGATGGTGATGTGATGTGATGATGATGATGATGCTGATGATGCTGACGATGCTGATGATGCTGATGATGATAGTGATGGTAGTGATGATGATGATGACGATGATGACGATGATGATGCTGCTGATGATGATGCTGATGCTGTTGCTGAAGCTGATGATGATGCTGATGATGCTGATGATGATGCTGATGCTGATGATGATGATGCTGATGATGCTGATGATGCTGATGATGGTGATGATGAGGAGGAGGATGATGATAAGAATGATGAAGATGATGATGCTGATGATGATGCTGAAGCTGATGCTGATGATGATGATGAATATGCTGATGCTGATGGCGATGCTGATGCTGATGATGATGATGATACTGATGATGATGCTGATGATGATGATGATGATGATGATGATGATGATAATAATGCTGATGCTGATGCTGATTATGATGATGATGATGATGATGATGATGATGATGATGCTATGGATGATGATGATGACGATGATGATGATGATGATGATGCTGACGCTGATGATGCTGGTGCTGATGATGATGAATGTGATTATTATGATGCTGATAGTGGTGTTGATGATGATGACGATGATGAGGATGATGATGGCGATGCTGATGTTGATGATCACGATGCTAATGATGATGATGCTGATGTTGATGATGCTGATGAAGATACTGCTGATGATGCTGATGATGCTGCTGATGATGATGACGATGGTGATGATATTGCTGATGATGATGCTGATGCTGTTGCTGCTGAGGCTGATGCTGCTGCTAATGTTGATGATGATGCTAATGATGTTGTTGTTGATGATAATAGTGATGATGATGCTGATGACGCTGATGATTGTGATGATGCTGATGATGCTGATGCCGAAGCTGATGATGACGATGCTGATGATGATGGTGATGATGATGCTGATGCTGATGTTGCTGATGATGATGATGATGATGATAACGACGATTATGATGCTGCTGATGATGATGCTGATGATGATGATGCTGAAGCTGATGATGATGATGCTGATGGTGATGCTGATGATGATGACGACGATGCTGATGATGATGCTGATGCTGATGCTGATGATGCTGATGATGACGATGATGATGCTGGCGATGCTGATGATGATGATGATGATACTGATGCTGTTGCTGCTTATGCTGCTGCGTCTGCTGATGATGCTGGTGAT
>CAUYUJ010012354.1:7500-10000 GCA_963575745.1 Prorocentrum cordatum | reverse complement strand
ACAACCAACAACAACAACAACAACCGACAACAACCAACAACAACCAACAACAACAACACGAATCCGCACCGCGGAATCCCACTTCAGCCACGCACCCAGGGACAGTGAATGACCGTTCGGCCCCCTCACTCTGACGACGACGACGACGAAAGGAGGAGGGGGGAGGATCGGGAGGGGGGGAAGAGGAGGACGACGAGGAGGAACATGACGACAATGGGAGGACGATGATGGAAGGACGAGGGAGAGGGAGGACGAGGAAGAAGAGGAGGAGGAGAAGGACGAGGTGGAGGAGGAGGACGACGATGACGATGAGGACGAGGACGAGGATGAGGAAGAGGAGGAGGAGGAGGAGGCGAAAGAGGAGGAGGAGGAGGAGAGCGCCATCGACAGGGAAGGTGGGGGCCACGAGGTCCGCCGGCTTGACGACGCCCGCGTCGCCCGCGCCCGCCCCCTCACTCTTATCCGCAACTGCGGGGTGCTACGTATATTCCTCCCGTAGGAGGGACAGGCCCGACCTCAGGGCAGGCGCGGGAGGCGCCGCCGCCAGCCTCTGGCGAGGCGCCCGAGAGCGGAGAGGCGGTGCGGGCGGGGGCCCCCGCCGGGCCCGTGGCGCCCCCCTCGAGGCCGGCGCGCCTCGCCCTGCCCGCAGGGCCTCTCCGCGGAGGCCTCCGCGCGCGCGCGCGCCTCGGGGAGGCCTCTCCGCGGAGGCCTCCGCGGAGCTCCGGCCTCCGCGGGCCTCGGGGGCCTCCTGGCCATCGTTCGGACGATCATTCCCTGTGTTTTTTTCGGTCTCGTGCGTGGTCTTTTCGCCAAATGGTCAAGGATGCTCCTCGATGGTCCTCGCCGAAGGGAAAACGCACACGTCCGAGCGATGCGAAGTGCCCGCAGGGCCTCTCCGCGGAGGCCTCCGCGCGCGCGCGCGCGCGGGGAGGCCTCTCCGCGGAGGCCTCCGCGCGCGCGCGCCTCGGGGAGGCCTCTCCGCGGAGGCCTCCGCGGAGGCCTCTGGCCTCCGGGGGCCTCGGGGGCCTCTGGCCAGGAGACCTCCCTCCCCTGAGAGCCGACGCTCCAAAAAAAATTGGAGCAGGCGGTTTCTGACAGTGGTCGGCCTCCGGGGGCCCTCGCCGGGCCTCAGGAGCGTCAGAGAGCGACTCGGGACAAAAAAAGCGGTCCCAGGGAAGTGGTCCGGACCTCCCTCCTCCAGCTCCTCGTCCTCCTCCGCCCTCCTCGCCCTCCTTCACCTCCTCTTCCGCCTCCTGACTCTCTTCCACCTCCTCCACCACCTGTGCCTCCGTTTTGCCACTGAACTGTGGATTCTATGACGCTGCCATTGCTTAGTTCCCCGTCTTCCTCGTTCTCGTCCTCTTCCTCGTCGTTCTCCTCTTCATTCCTCATTCTCCTTCCCTCTGCCCCCTCGTGGTTCTCATCCTCCTTCTCGTCTTTCAACTCGTCCTCGTCCTCCTCCGTCTCCTCCTCGTCCTCCCCCTTCTCCTCCTTGTCCTCCTTCCGCCGCATTCTCTCTCTCTCTTCTCCTCCTCTTCCTCCTGCCTCCTCCATGCTTCTTCCTGCTCCTCCCTCCTCCTTGTCTCCCTCATCGTCATCCTCCTGCTCCTTTCCATTCCTCATTCTCCTCCCACCTCCTTCCTCCCTCGCCCCTTCTCCTGGGCATCCTTGTCCTTCCAGGCGAAGATGTCTTCCTCCTCCTCCTCTTCTGCAGCCTCTTCTTTTGGCCCCTGCTCCTTCCGTCCTTCTGCCCCCTCCCTATTTCCTCGTCCATCCCTCCTTCCTCCCTCGTATATCCCCTCTCATTCCTCGTGCATCTTTGATTTTCCCCCTCTCTTCCTTCCTCCTCCCTCCTCCCACTCCAGAGGCCTCCTAAACCCCTCCCTTTCGGAAACCTTCGGAAACCAGACCACCATTATGAAGCCAAAGAACCCCCCCCTCCCCCCCGAAAACAGCCAAGCATCCTAGAAAATCTGCCCGGCCTCCCTCCTTCCTCTTCCTCCATCTCAACGTCCCTGTCCCTCCGCGCGCGCGGGGGTGGACAGGAGGGATGATGATGCTGCTGATGTGATGGTGCTGCTGATGATGGTGACGCCAATGGTGATGCATCACAATCACCATCACCATCCTCATCATCATCATCATCATCATCATCATCAACACCATCAGCATCAGCATCATAATCATCGTCATCACCATCGCCAACACCATCACCACCGCCATCATCATCATCACCACCATCACCACCATCACCATCATCATCATCGTCATCATAATCACCAACATCATCATCACCTCCAACATCATCTAGACAATCGTCATCACCATCATCACCACCGTCATTACCGACATCAACATCATCACCATCATCGTCACCATCACCAGCGTCATCATAATCGTCATCATCAGCATAGCCATCATCATCGTCATCACCATCACCATCAACATAATCATCAGCACCAGCACCATCGTCACCATCATCAACAACGACACCATCATC
>CAUYUJ010012353.1:7500-17189 GCA_963575745.1 Prorocentrum cordatum | reverse complement strand
ATCTCCTCCTCCTCCTTCTGCTCCTCCTCCTTCTCCTCCTCCTCCTCCTCCTTCTGCTCCTCCTCCTCCTCCTCCTCCTCCTCCTCCTCCTCCTCCTCCTCCTCCTCCTCCCTCTTTCCTTATGGCGCCCGCAGGAGCTGGGCCTGGTCACCCTCTTCCAGCTGGACCTCGCCAACGGCACCCGCGCGGCCTACCCGCCGCAGGCCGCGCAGCGGCAGAAGGTGGCCGGGCTGGCGCCCAGGGGCGTCATGGCCACGAAGGTGTCGGGGCGATCGAAACGGACACGGAAAGAAGGGGTACGATGCCCAGCAGCAGTTCCTGTTCCTTTTGAAGGAGGAGGAGGAGGAGAAGGGGAGAACGATGACGAGGACGAGGACGAGGAGGATGAGAAGATGAGGAGGAGGAGGAGGAGGAGGATGAGGAGAGGAGGAGGAGGAGGATGAGGAAGAGGAGAGAGGAGGAGAAGGAGGAGGAGGAGGAGGATCAGGGGAGGGAGGAGGAGGAGAGGAGGAGGAGGAGGAGGGGAGGAGGAGAGAGATGGGAGGAGGAGGAGGAGTCGGATGATGAAGATTATGGAGGGAGTTCGACGAGGAAACCATGATTGGTGGTGGGGTGACATAGGAGTGGAGTAGGTTGATGATGAGGAGAGGAGGATGAGGATGATGAGAAGGAATAGGCGTGAGGTGAAGGATTAGGAGTATTATTACGGCTATTAGTAGAGAGGTAATGAGTAGTGATTACGGAGAAGGGGAAGGGATGAGGATTGATTATTGAGTGAGTCAGTGTCGGAGGTAGTAGGAGGGAGGATGAGTAGTGAGGTAGGTAGGCTGGGGAGGAGGAGGAGAAAGGAGGAGGAGGAGGAGTCCGTAGCCATTTTGGCTCAAGGGGCCTTCTCCTCAACTTTCCAACCTCGGCTCGAGTAGCCAAGTGTGCTGCGGGGGGCCACAGCGTCATCCCTTCAGTCGGTGCGCGGGGGCGCGCGGCGATGCCAGCGCATGGCTCTCGTGTCGGGAACTGGGCGTGTGGAGGTTGCGGGTGCAAAGCGAACAGGTACTGGTGGACGTGGTGCAAGCGCTGCGGTCGTCAGTGGTCAGGCCCTGGGAGTGTGCAACCAGCCCAGGCGTGTGCCAAGGGGGTGTGGGGTGGCTCTCAGTCCACTCCTCCTGGTCCTGGTCGTGTGCAGGATCCTGGGAGTTGGTCTTCGCCCTCCTCTACTCCAGGAACTCAGGGGAGTCCTAGCAAAGAGGAGATCCAGTCAGTCATAGAGTTCCTTGAGGCCAATTCTGACTTCGAGGCAGCAGCTAAGTATAAGGACAAGCTTCGCGCCTTCGACCCCCCGCCCAAGTCGCAGTGGGGTCCGGCGAAGCAGGAGATGGAGAGGTATCAGGCAGCGTTGGTCAAGTCGGTGTTCAAGGCCAGTAACCTCCAAACAGCCCTGAACCAGGCTAAGGCAGACAGTGCGGCAGCTTTCCTGGCCCTGGAGACAGCTAAAGCAAACTATGCCACAGCGGTGCAGGAGCTCGCATCCACAGTTCAGCCCCAGCCCCAGCCCCAGCCCCAGCCCCAGCAGCCAGGCAAGCCGACCCTGTCCCTGGAACTACTTCTGGCTGGTTGTCTTGAGGGGTTCAGCTGGATGATGGAGGCCTGTTTGGGCTTGAGGAGGTGGGTTGGGAGCCGTCTCAGGAGGAGAGGGCGGAGGCAGCGAGGAGGAAGGAGCAACTCAGTTCGCTTCGGCCTTCAAGGAGGCTGCGGTCCAGGCGTTCAGGGGATTCCGTGAGCAAGCCAGACCAGCTGTGGCCCTGCAGAAAGAGCTCAAAGCACGTCTCGCTGCAAAGAAACGCCGCACAGATGAGGGCAGTTTGGCCAGGGGTGAAGGTGTGCCTGGTGTCGGTGCTGATCCTGGGCCCCCCATCAGACCCAGCAGCAACAGCAGCAGCCCAAGCCCCAGCAGCACCCCCAGCTACCCCTCTGCCTCAGACCCAGGGGCCCCCAAGTCCACTGAGGAACTCTTTCGGGCTGCCTGCGCCTTTGCCTCGAAGGGCGCAGGTAAGGCGGGAGGCAAGAGGGGAGGGGGGGCAGAGGCGGCAGGAGGAGGCAGCAGCAGCAGCAGGGCAGACGGCGGCGGCGGCACCGGCAGGAGCGAGGACCGCGGACGGAGGGGCCGGTCAAGGCCCCCAGCAGCGGCTTTGACCGCGCCGCGGGAGGCGGGAGGCCCGCCGCCGCAGCGGCGGCAGATGGGTTCGAGAAGGATGAGGTAGTGACTGTGCTGGCCGCCAACACCAGTGACTGGTGCAACTGTCAGAAGTTTTCGAGAAGGAGGCCGCAGGCGCGGCCGCTGTCCTTGTGCAGGGGATATGAGTGAGCCCCCCCGCCAAGGATGAGTGTGAGGCCAAACTGAGACTTTGGGCATGGCCGACCAAACTCAGTCCTAGTAGACCAACTGAGGCGGGGGGGCTGTCTTCTGGATTTGGGATTGCAGTGCAGTGCCCACGCACGTGGGGATGTCTCAGGCGCCGTTGCAAGGACCTCCTCTTCCCTCGGCGCCGCGGGTCACGGTGGCTTGGGCCAGCAGTATTGTGCCAGGAGGTTGTTTGGCGATTTCGATTTATCTTCTGGCTGGAGACCCGCTCGGGGATATTGGATCGCATGTTCTGTTTCGTCGTCGAAGTGCTCCAGGCCCTCCGTTTGCCTTATGTCATAGAAGGAGACTGGAACAGCCCTCCTGCCCCGCTCTGCCGTTTCGGCTGGGCGGGTAGGCTGGGAGGTCATATTGCATCGCCAAGAGAGGCTGCGTGCAGGAAGGGTAAGACATGGAGGGAGCTACACTATGTTGTTGTGCCATCGGGGCTGGCGCCGTACATCGTCTCGGTCGATGTTGTCCATGACGCCGCCATCACCCCGCACTACCATGTCGCGCTCCAGTTGAAGTCTCGCCTGGTCCGCACCGTGTACCCCGTGCTGTCAGGTCCCGCGGGGTTCCCCTTAGAGGCCCCTGCTCTCCCACTGCCAGGGCCGCTAGACTGGGGCCCCGTTGAGGACGCGATCCTGCGGCGCGGGGGGGGGGGGGGCGCAGGGGGCAGCGGGCAGCAGGGGCTGGACAAAAGGGAGTGGCGTGTTATTTGATCTCGTTGAGGCGGAGTTGATTGCAGCTCACGGCCTACACGGGGCCATATGAATGCAGGCATCGAGGTCGAGGTAGAGGTTGGATGATGAAGACTGCGCCTGAACTCCAGGCCAGTGGTTGGCCGCATGCTCTGTCTTGCGTCAAGGCTAGAGGATGGAGGAAGGTTTCGATCAGGTTCCTGGAGCTTGCTTATGTCGTGCGCCGTGAGGGCGGCCGTGTCCCACAGCATTGCATGGGTTTGATCTCCAGGATTGTGTTTAATATGCTTCCCGATGAAGACCTGGGTTTCTGAGCTAGATGGTGCCCCGCCTTCGAGGGCATCCTGGCTTTGCCTGCAGATCAGTTGGGGGCCCACTCGTGCGAGGCCGCCTACATTACCTCGCTTTCGGGGCAAGCCTTCGCCAGGCCGCGAGGCTCGGCGTGGGGGATATGGGTCTCAGATGCTTGTGGCAAGGGGGCTGGGGTGGCCCACCGCTTCGCGAAGAATCCTGTTGGCTGGCGCCCCTCGGCCGTGGGCCCCGAGTGGGCCCCGCTGGGGTTGGGAGCTCAGGTGGGCGCCTCGCAGCAGGAATGGGGTCAGATTTGGGGAGTGCCTGCCGCCGCGAAGGACGCTTCCTACAGTGGGGGCCCGACGACCGCTGATGACCCCGCGGCGTCTATTGCCGCGATGCTGGGAGGTGAAGGCATCGACCCGCTGGAGGCTGCTAGTATTGCGCCCTCTGGTGCTCGCGCCATCCGCAGGGTCGCCAGGCCGTTCAAGGAGCGCACGGCAGCGGGAGTCGACCGGTTGAGCCCGCGTGATCTTTCCTGTTTTTCGGACTGCTGCCTCGCCATCCTTGGGCTCTCGTGGCATTGGATGCTCGACGCGGGTCGTGTCCCCTCCCGGGCCCCCTTCATCATGCTTGCTATGTTGGAGGAGCCTGAGGGCGGCTTCAGACCCATCGGTTTGCTGGCCGCGTTCATCAGAGTGCGGGCTCGTGCTGCTCGGTCGGTCACTCGTGATTAGGAGTTGCCGCATGAGTGAGACTATCTGTATGGATGTTCGGGCATGTCATGTGAACGTGGGGTCTGGGACCAGGCCTTCGCTGCAGAACTGGCTCGGGCTACTGGGACATGCTCTAGTGGGGAAGGTTTGATTTTTTCGAGGGCCTACGAGCGCGTGGTGCATGGCAGATTGATCGACACAGCTAAGGCTTGGAATGCCCACTTAGATTTCTGGAGGCTCTTGATTTGTCTTTGCAGGTGCCCTCGTCTGCTAGCGGTTGGCCAAGCTGCATCTTCCCCTCTCATCGTGCTCCGGACGGTTGTTGCAGGGTGTGGGTTTGCTACGACTTTGCTCAAGCCACTGCTGATGACGACGCTTGATAGCGTGGTGCACGCATCCCCGAATGCACGAGTGTGCAATGTCGTAGATGACATCGCGCTTGGGATCCGTGGCACGGTTCAGTTCGTGACGGCGCACCTCCCGTCTGTAGTGGGATATGCGTGCAGATTGTTGGAGTCGCCGGATTTGGTCGTAGCCAGGGCCAAGGGCAGAATTGCGTCCACGCATCAGTCTGTGGCTGTGAAAACTCGGGGTCTCAAGAAGCGGGGCTCCTCGGTGGCCTCGGTGGCCAGGAATCTCGGCGTCGGCCTCTCCCTGGGGAGGTCCCGCAGACACCCCGCGCAGCGGGCCAGTGTGAGCAGGCCCCGCAAGAGGGCTCATAGATTCCGAGGGCCCCGCTCTTCCTTTGCCAAGTTGACCAGGGTTGTCCGTGCAGGAGGTAATCCTGCAGGACTATGCGGGGCCTCTGTCGGGCCGCACCCCCAAGCAGTTGCGCGCCTCGGTAGGGGAGTCGATCTTCGGGGAGGCCAAGGGCAGGAGTAGGACCATCGGCTTCATGCTGTCGCCTACGCCCCTGTCCGATCCAACTTTCGCTGCCAACTCTGCCCCTCTTGCCTCCTGGGCGGCAGCTGTTAGACATGGGTGGGCCTCCGAGAGGGACATGGCCTTGGTGTTCGAGTGGCCAAGCAAGGAAGGTTGGCCCGCCTGGCAGCAGGTTAACGGCCCCACAGCGGCTTGGCCGGCTACGCTTCGCAGGCTTGGCTGGACCCCGCTCCGCTGGAACTGTTGGGGGGCGTCTTCTGGGCTCGTGGTTGACTTGCAGGGGCGCGGGTCCAGGGCTGTCAAGGCTCTGGTGGCTGCGGGGGCCAAGGGTGCACTTCTTCGGGATCTGAGCCTCCAAGGCGAGGCGGTAGGTGCTAGTGATGCGCCCGTGTGCCCGTGCCTGGAACCGCTCCGTGCGGCGTGCCGAGATTTCCGCGCTTCGGGCATGGCCCTGGAGGCCTCTCTCCTCGCTGCTGTGGCGTCAGGAGGAATGGCTAGCCAGGTGGATCTTCCCTTGGGCCGCCGATCGATTTCGACGGGGTGTAAGTCGCGCGGGCACCCGTGGGGCTCCACGCAGCCTAGGTGTTACATTTGTCCTGCCACGCGCTGGTTTAGGCAGAATCTGGGGTTCGAGCGTTTGGTCTGAGCTGGTGCCCGTGCTGCGTCGGCTAGGTGGCGCCTGTTTTACACTAGTGGCCTCATGGCGCACCCGACCAGGTTCTCTCCAAGGCCCGTGGTGCAGGGGCCTTGGAGGTGGCATGTTTTTTCCCGAGGTCTGGCCAGCTGGTCGGCATGATCTGCTTGGGCGGCTCCGCTCTTGACCCCGCTCTTCCGTGGTGCTCTCGAGCTGGGTGGTCCGCGGCTTCGATGACTCCGACTGGCCAGATCCTAGGTCGTATGTACGGCCCTTTTCCGCACCCCTTGCAGACTTGTCTCGGGGGGGGGAGCTTTGGGCGCTTTACATGGTCCTGCTCAATGCGGACGTGGGGCGTCTGGAAGTTTGGGCTGGTTCCAAGGTGCGGATCGACGTTTGGAGCTTTGGCCCAGACCAAGATGCGTCGCGTCTGACGCTTGCTGAGGCTTGAGAGGAAGTCTTGGCCAAAGCTCGAGATATAGGCTGGAACCAGATCCATCTGTCCAGGATCGAATCTCATCTGTCCTGGAGCCAGCCGTCTGCCCAGGTGTGCCCATTTTACGCATTGGTGGGGGGGGGGGGGAACCAGGAGGCCGATCGTCTCGCGAAGGAAAGGGCCCTGCTGCAAGAGCAGCCGGACCTGCTCCGCAGCTGGCACAGCTTCAGGATGGAAGGAATTAAGCAGCTAGGTGCGTTTCTTGGATTTGTGTTGGGAGAGCTGTCTCGGGGGGGCCTCAAGGATGTCGAGCGCTGTAAGGACAGTGCCAAGGCTCTGAAGGCCCCCCGAGATGCCCCCGCGCTGGAATTAATGGCCAGCCCCAACGGGCACGCGATCTGTAGAGAGGGGAAGAGTTTGGTTTGTGCGTGTTGTGCGGCGCATCTCTGGATGGGCTCCGGACCTTCGGGGACGGTGGTGTGGTGTCGAAGATGCGCGGCGTTCGGGGTTGTCCGCTTACGCTGCTTGAAAGACAGGTACAATCAGCACCCCCGCATTTCTTGGGCTGAAGAGTCCCTTGCCATGCTCCTTGCGGGCATGGACCCCAGCTCGAGGCCGGTGATCGGTCGAAGTATCCTGGTCCAGCGCTGGAGGTAATGTTCCTCGGCGCGGGTCTGATGCATCGCGCTGCCCTCGACCCATTATTCCTTCTTGCCTTGGGTCTTGCACTGCGGGATCCGTGTGGTTGGTGAAACTAGTGGAACAGGAGGGGGAGGAGCTGAGGAGGAGGAGGAAGAGGAAAAGGAGGAGGAGGAGGGGCAACAGTTCCTTTTCCTTTTGAGCAGGGCTCTCTGCGCCGTCGCGGACGTTGTCCATTTGCTGTGGAAGGCGTGGCGTTCCCACACCTAGAGTCCATGGATGTCCTGAGGTCTCAGGGTTGAGTTTCTCGTGGAAGGTTCCTTGTGGTCGGGCCTCCACTGTACGGAAAAAAAGTGCACGATACCCGACACCAGTTCCTGGTCCTTTTGAACAGGACTCGCTGTCCGCGCCGCCGCGGACGTTGTCAATTTGAAGACAAAAAGCCGCCCGCCCAACAGCGGCCGCTGGCCGCTGTCGGTTTGGGACAATATTGGTCGTTGGGCATTGTACCCATTTTTTTCCGCATCCATGTCGGGCGGCCACGAGGTGGAATTGCCCGTGGGCAGCTACCTGAAGCGGGTGGCCGCGTACTCCGAGGCTCGACGAAACAAATGCCTCCTCATAGCTCGTGACGGTCCGCGCGGGTCTCTGGGATCTGCGCTGGGCCCCCCTGGCGGTGCCTCCGGTGTGGCCCCTGGCGCGCTCCGCGCGCCAGGGAGGAGGTCCAGCGCAGATCCAAGACATCCGCGTGGACCGTCGAAGTTTGTGTTTGGTTATGTCTTCCTCCAGAGGCGGACGGCTGGCGCTGCGTGGGGTTCGATCTCCAGCTGCGCTCTGGCCTCGTCCACTCGCAG
Organism: Prorocentrum cordatum; assembly: GCA_963575745.1. Lineage (NCBI taxonomy): Eukaryota > Dinophyceae > Prorocentrales > Prorocentraceae > Prorocentrum > Prorocentrum cordatum. The sequence goes on along the minus strand of CAUYUJ010012353.1, from coordinate 9,635 downwards.
TGCTGCGACGCGAGAGGGTGCTTAAGAAGTAAGCCGCCAGGGTCCACTAACCACCCAGACATCCTGCGTCTCTAAGACATCGAGACGGAAGTTTTCCATCGCTTTCGGCCTCTCGGGGCCTTCCCCGGGCCTCGGGACCTCACCGGTCCTGGGGAAGTGGTCGACAAGTCGGAGGCCCGTGTTTTAGAACATCGAGGTGCTGGAGGGCATGGCAGCAGGTGTCAGGTCCATCGACACCTAACACCAGGTCAGTTGAAACACCCGGTCAGCATGCTCTGGGCAGTTGTCAGGAGGGGGAAAAGCACAGACACAATGACTTGTCGACTCCCAGGAAAATATAGGAAACTATGGGAAGTGGAAGGGGGGGAAGACGAAAAACACAGAAAATATGGGAAAATATTGGGATCCAAGGATTTGTGTCTATTTGTGTGTCCCTGGGCCCCTTCAATTGCTTCGAAAGGTGCGGGCCCTTCGACTGCTGTGGCCAGTCCGGCTGGCCGGGACCCGCCCGCACAGACCACGTGGCGCCCGAGGGCTACCAGATCGTGGGGCTGCAGATGGAGGAGAGATGGGGCCTTTTTTCCACCACCACTACCATATGTAGGGCGAAGATGGGGAGGTCCTCCTCTAACTTGTTTGTTATAATCCTTCTAATAATTGATCCTAATACATCACTCGTACTAATAAATCATTCCTGCCTCTCAATCCTCCTCCTCCTCCTACTCCTCCTACCTCCTTCCTCATCCGCCTCCTCCTCTCTCATTATACTCCTTCATCCTCCTCATCCTCATCCATATCCTTGTCCCCTCCTTCATCACTACTCCTCATTCCTACTAGCTACCTCCCTCCGCCTCCTCTCCTCCTAATCCCCCTCCCCCTCCTCCTCAATCTCACTCTTCTCCTTCTCGCCTCCTCTACTCTACCTTTCCCTTACCTCCTCCTCCTCCTCCTCCCTCTACTTCCCCCTCCTCCTCCCCTTCCTCCTCCTCCTCTTCCTCCTCCTCCTCCTCCCCCCCCTCTCCGCCTCATCCTCCCTCCTCCTCCTCCTCTCCTCCCCCCGTTTTTTCCTCCTCCTCTCCTCCTCCTCCTACCTCCTCCTCCTCCTCCTCCTGATCCTCCTCCTGTCCTCATCCTCCTCCTCCTCCTTCTCCTCCTCCTCCTTCCTCTTTCTCCTCCCATCCTCCTCCTGCTCTCCTCCTCCCCCTCCTCGCCTCTCCCTCCTTCTCCTCCTACTATTCCCTCCTCTTCCCTCCTCATTATCCTCCCCTCCCATCCTCATACTCCTCCCCCTCCTCTCGCATCCTTCTCCCCTCTCCTCCTCTTCATACCTCCTTTCTCCTCCTATCCCCCTCCTCTCTCCTCATCGTCCTCCTGCCTCCTCCTCCTCCTCCCCTCTACTCCTCCTCCTCCTCCTCCTCCTCCTCCTCCTCCTCTCTCCCACCTATGATAGCGGTGGTGGACCATCGGCCCGTCAAGGAGGGCAACCTCACGTACGTGCCCAGGGGGCTGGTGCTGGCACCCTTGGGCCTCCCGGCCCCTCCTGGGCCCCCTCCAGGACCTGGGGGAGGATAACTACACGGATCCACCTCGCCCCTCCCTCCATAAATTTGGGACAGCAAGAGGCCATGGTGATGTTGTTGATGATGATGCTGCTGCAGCTGCTGATGATGATGCTGCTGATGATGGCGATGATGATGAGGATGATGCTGATGATGATGGTGATGATGATGGTGATGATGATGCTGATGCTGCTGATGATGACTGGTGAGGATGGTGCCGGTGATGATGGTGATGATGATGGTGATGCTCTTGATGATACGTTTGCAGATGTCCTGGACGACAACGCTCTCGTCCTACTGATTAAGGTCCCCCCTCCTCAGCAAGAAGAGGAAGACGATCAGAGGAAGGGTGGTGCTTGGGGAAGAAGGAGGTGGACCCGCAGATCTGCCTTGTCATCTGACGTCGCTAACAACCTGCAGTATCGTGAAAAGTTCACGCCCCCATCTTTCTGCGGTCTTTTTCGAGCCGGATCGACATGTGCTGGCCCCGAGGCCCGAAGCCAAAGTCAACAACTCGGCCGGCGCGCGAAAAACATGCGAGGCAAGGATCTCCGGGTGCTCCTCCTCGTCCTCCTC
>CAUYUJ010012353.1:0-2500 GCA_963575745.1 Prorocentrum cordatum | reverse complement strand
GGCAGCGCGACGCTCGGATAAGCGTCCGAGGACGTAGCTTTTCATGGCTCCCTCGCCAGCCCAGCTCTGCGACACCCAAGTGGACTCGCCCAGAAGGGCGGCAGCTGCGGCCCCCGACATTGAAGAACGGGGTGCCCCCCCATCGCCCCCCCCCCCCCGCTTCCCAAGTTGGCCCCGAGCGGGGAACGGGGCATCGTGGGGTGGGCCGAGCGCCCCCCCCCTCCCGTGAGGCAGTTCCCACGTGGCCCCGGGTGGGAAACGTGGCGCTGTGGTGGGTGGGCCAGGCGCCTCCTCCCGTCGGCCGTTGCTCACCGGGCCCCGGGTGGGAAAGTTGCAATCCTGGGGCGCCGTGCGATCCGCTCCTTGAGGGGGGGGGGGGGCCTGGCGGGGGGGACTGTAGGGGGGGCCTACTTCACACGCCGCGCGCCCTGTGGTGAGTGAAGCGCCAAGGGGTCGGCGGGCTTCTGCGGCAGCCACGACTCGTACTCCTACGACAGCGGGAAGTCAATCGCCGGAGACCGCGATACCAGCTGCGTGGGCGGCAAGTCGCGTGGCTATGGCAAGCGCCGCGGAGAAAAAAGGGCTACATGCCGAAGAACTTGCTTCTCGCGCGCCTGCGAGCGCTTCGGGAGCTGCTACTCGTACGGCCTGGAGACCTAGGCCCTAGGCTCCACTGGCTGGCCAAAACTGCGAGCCCACTCGACCCGCGCCCACCGCGTCTCCGCCGCGCAAGTGCGAAAGGGGCGCGTGGTCGATAGCAGGGGTACTGCCGTGGACGACTACGACGGCAACTACGGCGAGGTGCACTGACAAAGAGGAGGAGTAGGAGGAGGAGGAGGAGGAGGAGGAGGAGGAGGAGGAGGAGGAGGTGGAGGAGGAGGAGAGGAGGAGGAGGAGGAGGAAGGAGGAGTGGGGAGGAGGTTGGAGAAGGAGGAGGAAAAGGAGTTGGAGGAGGAGGAGGAGGAGGAGGAGGAATAGTAGTAGGAGACGGAGGGAGTCTGAGGAGAGGAAGACGAGGAGGAAATAGGGGAGAAGACGAGGAGGAGGAGTGAGGAGGAGGAGGAGGAGGGGTGGAAAGGGGGTGGAGGAGAGGAGGAGAGGAGGAGGAGGAGGAGAAGGAGGAGGAGGAGGACAGGGGGCCGCGTCTCCTCCACCCTCTCGGAAACGGCCTCGGCCACAGGAACAGCCTCCGGCGGCGTGCGAGGTGTCCCGCAGCGGCGCGGTCGGATTTGGGGGGCGTGCGGCGGCGCAGGCGGCAGGCAGGCAGGCAGGCTTGCAGGCTTGCAGGCAGGCAGGCAGGCAGGCAGGCAGGCAGGCAGGGAGGCAGGCAGGCAGGCAGGCAGGCAGGCAGGCAGGCAGGCAGGCAGGCAGGCAGGCAGGCAGGCAGGCAGGCAGGCAAGCAGGCAGGAGGAGGTGGAGGAGGAAGAGGAGGAGGAGGAGGAGGAAGAGGAGGAGGAGGAGGAGGAGGAGGAGGAGGAGATATTAGGAAGGAACATGGAACCTTTCCTCCCGTTTCTAGTCCCTCCTCCTCTTCCTCTTCCTCCTCTTCCTCCTCCTCCCCCTCCTCCTCCACCCTGCCATTCGCCAGCGATGCAGTGCAGGCCCGCGCAGCCCTTCCTTCGACCACGGGACGGGCCGACGAACCTGGACGTCCGACGATGCGTTTTTTTGTTTGTTTTTCCAGCCCGCTTCCCCGAGGTCTCGACCACGTCCCCAGGGGCAGCTCCTCGGCCCGATGTGTTTTTGATGCCCCCTGGGCCCGAGATCCCGCCCCCAGGAGGCCGACATTTTGAAACAACACCGCAGATGGAAAAACATCCTAGTGGATATCTGGGAAGAGCGAGTGGCAATTCTTCAGGGTTCGTGTGCCCCGGCCAGCCCATCCAGGAACAATCAGCAGCACCCTGTCGAGGCACTTTGTGGCCATCGTGGGGCCCTTCTGGGCTCCCTTCGGGCTCTCTTGGGGCCCTCTTGGGGACGGGATGCAGAAAGGGCGCTGCTGACGCCGGCTGCGTGGCGGCGCACCCCACGGCGCGGTCTGGGCCGGCGCGACCGCGGCGGGAGCTGGAACGCCGAGGTTGGGGGCCTCGGGGCCCGAGGGCCGGAGACCGGGCATAGAACGTCGAGGGTCGAGGGCTCGAGGCTCGATCGGAGCTCGAGGAGTGCCAAGGAGGGAGGAAGAGGAGGAGGAGGAGGAGGAGGAGGAGGAGGAGGAGGAGGAGGAGGAGGGGAGAGGAGGGAGGAGAGAGGAGGGAGGAAGGATGAGGGATGAGGGAGGAGCGAGGAAAGAGGAGGGAGGAGGGAGGAGGAGGAAGAGGAGGAGGAGGATGACGAGGAGGGAGGAGGAGGCGGAGGAAGTAGGAGGAGGAGGAGGAGAGGAGGAGAGGAGGAGGATGAGGAGGAGGAGGAGGAGGAGGAGGAGGGACGAGGAGGACGAGGAGGAGGAGGCAGGAGGAGGAGGAGGAGGAGGAGGAGGAGGAGGAGGAAGGAGGAGGCTGGA
>CAUYUJ010012352.1:0-17189 GCA_963575745.1 Prorocentrum cordatum | reverse complement strand
CCGCCACCGCCACCGCCGCCGCCACCGCCACCGCCACCGCCACCGCCACCGCCACCTCCACCGCCACCGCCACTGCCACTGCCACTGCCACTGCCACTGCCACTGCCGCTGCCACTGCCACTGCCACTGCCACTGCCGCTGCCACTGCCACTGCCACTGCCGCCACCGCCATCACGCACGTACGCACCAGGCCCACCACCAAACCACCAATACGCCACACCACGTCACACCACAGCACACGCGCACACACGCACGCACATACACACCACCACCACCACAACAACCACAACCGCGCACACACGCACGCACGCACGCGCACCACCACCCACTACGCACACGCGCGCGGAGCCACAGGTCCGCTACGACACGCGTCCGCGGAAAGAGAAAATCAGCGCCATAGTAACGGATGGGAGGGAGGGGTAGGATGTCAGATGTTGACGCGAGCGCACCTAACTTGTCCCCCTCCCCCTCCTCCTCTCCCTCCACCTCCTCCTCCTCCTCCTCCTCCCCCTCCCCCTCTCCCTCCTCCTCCTCCCCCTCCTCCTCCTCCTCCCTCTCTCCCCCCCCTCCTCCCCTTCCTCCTCCTGCTCCTCCTCCTCCTCCTCCTCCTCTTCCGTAGCCATTTTGGCTCAAGATGTCTGCGCGAGAGGGCTTCCGCGCCCTCGTGCCAAAGCGGGGTTGCTCTGTTTCCCGAGCAAGTCAAGGCAGTCCTGCCTGGCGCCGCCCGACGCGCGCGTTCTCCTGGCCTTGTGGCTGGCCTCGTTGCTCTCCCGAGCAGGCGAGGGGCCGCGGCGCCTGGGGGCCGCGGCGGTGGCGAGGCCAAGCCCGACTGGTACTGCCGCTTCTGCCCAAGGTCGGGATGCCATGCGTCGCGTTCGGCTCCAAGCAGCTCTGCCACTTCTGCGGCGGCGCCAAGGGCCGCACCTTCCTGGGCCACGTCCGTGGGGAGGAGGGGCTGCGCCGTGGCCACAGTGGCGCCACGGGCGCTGGTGGCGCAGGGGGCGCTGGGCAGCACCTCGCCACGCAGAGGGGGCCCACCAGGCTGCGGGAGGAGCTCGAGACTCTGCGGGCGGAGGACAAGAAGGGCCCCGTGGCGGAGGCGCACGGCGGCGTTGACGCCGAGGAGGGCTCCGAGGGGGGTGATGAGCAGCGCAGGCTTGAACATCTTGGTGGCCAGCTACGCGTGCTGCGCGGCCTCTCCGACCCAGGGAAGGGCATTCTCGACGCGATCGAGCGGCTGGCGGCCCAGCGACAGGCCTTGGCAGAGCAGGCGCGCGCCAAGAAGCCCGTTGTGGCGCAGCTGCTCACTCTCCAGAAGAAGCTCAAATCCAAGCAGGGCGCCATCAGCAGGCAGGACGCGGCCGTGGCCAAGGCGCAGGAGGCCGTCACCGCGGCGCAGGCTGCGCTGGAGGCCGAGCGCGAGAAGGGCACGAAGCTGCGCGCCGACGCTGCTGAGCTGGAGGGGCAGGCGCGGGCGCTCAGCGCCCAGGTGCCCAAGCCTCCCGACGCGAAGGAGTCTGTGGGGGCCCCAGGCGGGGCGCCGAACCTCGATGGCTTGGCCGACCTGCTCAAGGAGCTTGGGGCGTCGGGTGAGGTCACCGAGAAGTTCTTGGCCCACCCCGAGATCGCGGCGTCCTTCGGCCCTAGGGCTGCGGCGCGCGTTCGGCCTGCTGATGATGGGGATCCTGGCGGTGCTGCGGCGCCGCCGCCCGACGCCAAGAGGCTGCGCACTGCGGCTGGCAAGGCGCCCCTCGAGCAGCTGCGCGACAGCATCGCGGCCGCTGGAGTCCAGGTCCCCACCGAGGAGGCGGAGATCAGGGCCAAGGCGCACCAGATCGCCGCCGCCGCCAGTGCGTGGGCCTACCGTGCCTACTAGGCGTCAGAGGCCGTGGCCCTGGCTGTTTTGGAGTACCATGCTCAGTATGATGACGGGTGTTTCAGGTAATGACAAGTGCGGTGGCAGTTCGGACACTGTCAAGGGTGTGTCGACCACGGTCAACGTTTCATGTGCGCGAGGGCTGACCGAGTACCTCGCAGAGGACCCGAAGGGAGACATCTTCGGCGTGCAGGAGCATCGCGTCTTGGGTGACAAGTTGTGCTCCCTGCAGGGCCAGGTGCGGGACTTGGGCTTCCGCGGCCTGTGGGCCCCAGGCGTGGCCGCAGGCGGCGGCCCGCTGGGCGTCTCGAGCGGCGTCGCGCTCCTCGCGCGCAACGTCATCCCCGTGACGGCGCCGCCCTTCGCGCCCTCCCACGTCCTGGAGGAGGCGCGCGTGTTGGCGGGCCACGTGCGCTGGGGCGTGAAGGGCGGCCTCATCGTCGTAGTGGTCTACTTGAGGCACTCCGTCGGCATGGGCGACGCCAACTCGGACACGGTCCACGAGCTGCAGCGCTACCTCAGGGTGCTCAACGCACGTGGGCTGGACTGGGTCGCCATGGGCGACTGGGACATGGAGCTGGAGGAGCTGAAGGGGCCATGGCTCGAGCAGGTACGTGGCGTCCCGATCGCCCTGGCTGGGCCGACCTGCTGGCAGACGGTGGGGGGCTCCTGCTTGGACTACCTCATCGCGGCGCCGAACCTGGACCCGAGGCTAGGCGAGGCTTGGGTCACGACGGATGCGGCGCTGCACCCGCGCGTCCCCGTGCACGTGACCCTGGCCACGGTCGACCGCGAGGCCTTTGTCAGGGTCGCCGTCGAGCCGCGGGGGTTCGCCGCGGTGCCGCCGGCGGGCGCGGCGCCCTTCCCTCATGACCGAGGGTGGCGGGCGGCGCTGCAGCAGGTCCTCGCGGCGGAGGAGCCCGGCCTCCTGGCGCAGGCGCGGGGCGCCGTCGTCGGCGCGGCGGAGGCCGAGCTCTGCAGCCGCTGGTACTTCGTGGGGGCTGAGAGGCGGCAGCGCACTGGCAGGGCGGGCGAGCCTGTCTTCAAGCTGGTCCCTCCGACGTGGCAGCCGCCTCGAAGGCGGAAGCTGTGCGACCCGAGGGTCAGCGCCCACGTGGTGGCGGCGCGGTGGGCTCGGCATCTGGATGCCGCCCGCGCGCGCTTGGTCAAGTTGCTGGTGTGCGACCTGGGCGACCGCGTCGAGCTGGCCGTGGAGCATCCTCGAGACCCGCCGCTACTGCGGCAACGTGGCGAAGTCGCACCGCGTGCTCGGCCAGCTCTCCGAGGACGTCGCGCAGTGGCTCTTGGGCGGCGCGGCCCAGATGGGCAGCGGGATGTGGGCCGCCAAGGTCGAGAGGATCGTGGCGGAGGCCGAGCGGCTCACCAAGCGCTACAATGGCGAGCGCGAGAAGGAGTGGCGTGCGTGGGCTGCCAAGAGCCTCGCAGGCGGGGCTAGTGCTGCACACCGCTTCACGAGGCTACCTCCTGAGGCTGAGGTCCGTGGGGCCACCGCGCGGGCCAGCCCGCGCCAGCTGGCTGACCGCGAGCTCGACGGATGGAGGGACGTGTGGACCGTCCACGAGCAGGGCGCCCTGGAGAAGCCTCCCGACTTTGACGACTGGGCCGAGCTCCCGCGGATGAGCGTCGGACACCTCCGACGCGCGGCGCTTTGTTTCAAGGAGCGCACCGCGGTGGGCCAGACGGGCATTGCCCCGCGGGCCCTCTGGCACCTCAGAGACATTGGCCTCTACGTGCTGTCGGCGCTCTTCAGCCAGTGCGAGAGGTTGGGGGTGTGGCCGACTGACAGATTGCACACAGTGCTAGTGCGCCTGCCCAAGGCGAGCGGAGGATGCAGGCTGATTGCCCTTGTGAACTCCTTCCTCCGTCTGTGGGCGAAGGCGCGTTCGACGATTTCGCGTGCCTGGCTCGACCTGGCGGACGTGCCCAATCTCTGGGGCACTGGTGGAGCTGGCAGGACCTCGACGGCAGCAGCTTTCCACCGCAACCTGACGGCTGAGATCATGAACGTCAATGGCGGGCACAGCGTCACTGTGCTCCTAGATGCGTGGAAGGCGTTCGACAGCTTGATTGGGGGCAGGCTGCTGGACGAGGCTCGGGGCATGGGGTTTCCACTCCGCCTCATGTGGGCCGTCCTCAGGTACCACCACCTGCCGAGGCGCATCAAGGCGTCCGGCTCGATGTCGAAGAGCTTCGCGGCGCACCAGGGCATCCTGGCGGGCTGCTCCCACTCGATGGCGGTGCTGGTGGTGGCGACGGCGCGGGCCTTGCGGCGGCTGGCGACGTACGACGTGATCCCGCGCACGCTCGCCGACGACACCTCGGCCCAGTGGATCGGCACGGACCTGCGAGGCGTGCGCGTCCTGTGGCTGGCCGTCGAGCGCTTCAAGGTCGAGGACGTTGGCCTCCTGCTGCAGGAGCTCAAGTCGGGCTACGTGGCGACGTTCAGGCAGAGCCGCGATGCAGCGGCGCAGTTTGCCAGGCGGCTCAGGATGGGCTCGCAGCCGCACATGAGGAACCTGGGCCATGACCTGAACGGGACCAAGGCCTGCAGGACGGTCGTCAAGACCAGGCTCAAGAACGTGAGACCGCGGCTGAGGCGCGCGGCCAGGCTACGCCGAGCTGCTGGAGGGCGCGCGGCGCGCCTGTGGCAGACGGGCCTGCTGCCTGCTGCCGCCCACGGGGCGGCTGTGAGCGGCGTGGCCCCCTCCGAGCTGGCCTTGTTGCGCTCGGAGGCGGCCCGACTTGCTGGGGCCAAGGGCCGCGGCGGCATCAACGCGCTCTACCTGGCCAGCGAGCGGAACCCGTGGTATGGCCCAGTCTACGCGGCGACCGTCGAGCCGCTCATGCACTACGCCGCGGTCGTGTGGCAGCAGGCTGTGTCCATGAGTGCTCTGGAGAAGGCCTGGCGCGTGACGCTGGACAGAGTCGAGGCCGGTGATGGCAAGTTGACGTGGGCGTCGGCGCGCGGGCCGCTCAAGGTGGTCGTCCTGTCGCTCAAGCGGATCGGCAGGGTGATGCTGTCGTCGGTGCTGATCCAGCCTGACGCGGGGCCAGTGATTTCGCTCCTGGCCACGTCGCCTCGCTTTTTTCGCGATCTCCTGCGGCAGGGGATTCAGCGTTGGCAGATGCGCCAGATTGCCTCTCACCATGATGCGGCCGCGCCTTTATGGCCGCGAGGCCTGCGGGCTTGTGCGGGCGGGAGGGGGGCGACGGTTACTGGGGCGGGGAGGGTCGGAGCTCTCCGCAGCCTGTGGTCTGGCCCCCTCTGGCCAAAAGCTAAGTTGCATAGCGAAGGAATGTGTGATGATCAGAAATGTCGAGCGTGCCCACATGAGGCCGAGACGCTTGGCCATTGCTTCGTCGAGTGCCCAGCGCTCACACAGCGTTTGTTAGATGATGAAGAGGATTGTGGTCTCGATCCCAAGTTGGCCGCAGCTCGCGACACCATGTTGGAGCACGGGCCGGTTGGAGAGGGCCGCCAGGATGTTGATTCGTTCGCCCTCTCGGTCGGGATCCCTAGGTGGCCCAGGATTGAGGTGCCGCCGCCTCCTGAGGCGCCTCCGTGCTTCTTCTGGGGAGATTGGGAGTCGGACCCCGAACAGTGGAGTGATTGTGTTTTTACCGATGGCTCGGGATACCACAACGAGTATCCCGAGCTCCGTCGGTGCGGATGGTCTGCGGTCAGGTTGAATGCGAATGGAGTCCCCGCTCGTGCGCTGCATGGCGGGCTCGCGGGCGCGCAGCAGACCGTTGGCCGTGCAGAGCGGGTTGCGGGCCTCAAGGCCCTTCAGCACATGCCCTCGGTCCAATGCGTCATTTCGGATTTGTTGGAATTTGTGCAGGAAGGCAAGCTGTGGGGCCAAGGAGACAAGGATGCCCTCACTTATGCCAGCCGTGCGTACTCTGCAGTGTGGCGCCAGCTCGTGGCGCTGAAAAGAACGCCGCCTGCCTTTGCATGGGTCCCGTCCCACAGGACCGAGGATGAGGTTCTCTTCCCCGCTCCTGAGGACCCTCCGCCTCCCCCCTACCTCTGGGTCGTGGGAAATAGCTGGGCTGATTTTTTTCGCCAAGCTGGGGGCCCTCTCGGTTGAGCTCCCAGAGGCCCACGCTAGGTTCTATAAGGAGTCGTTGTCAGGGGCTGCCCAGTATGCCAAGTACTTGTCCTGGGCGGTCCAGAGAAGCTGTCAGCTCGAGCTGTGGTCTGAGAAGGCCGTTCTGACGCCTGGCCCGAGCTGGACTCCCAAGTCTAACGGAGCCGGCGTGGTTTTGCTGATACATGAGCACGACCTCATCGAGATTCGGGGGGGGGCTCATGCGTAGAAGATGCCGCCGCACTGCGAAGACCGCCGAGGCTCGCAGGCAGTTGACAGGAGGCACTGATCGACGGTGTGTGCCTTCTGCGATTTCCCGAATGCAGGCGAATCTGATCGAGGCTGCTGCCGGCGCCGCTGCGAGGCCCCCGACGGCCCGTGGGGGTTCTGTGGGGGGGGGCCCCTGGTGAACTGGCGGGTGCCCGTGGGGATGGGGCCTCGGCTGGGTCGGTTCCTGCTGCTGCTGGGCTTGGGTCGGCTGCGGCTGGTGGCTCGGCTGGGGCGCTCTGGGGGGGGGGGCCTGTGCCTGCCCGCGAGGGCGAGGCTGGGGCCCCCGTGGTGGCTGGGCCTGGGGGCTCGGCGTCTTCGGCCTCTGAGGGGGCCGTGCGTGAGGGGCCTGTGCCTGCCCGCGAGGGCGAGGCTGGGGCTCCTGTTGTGGGTGCTGCGGGCTCTGGGGAGCCCGCGGTGGCGGAGAGGCTTCGCGCGCCTGGGGGGCGCGACGTCACCGCCACGGGCGCGGTCGTCTGGCGTCGGCGGTGCGGGGCCTATGGGTCCGTCAGGGTGGGGGTGGCCTTTAGCTCCCCTTGTCCTGACCCCAAAGACTTGCCCAAGAGCAGGAGGTCAGTCCTCAGTGCTCTCTTGAGAGGCAAGCACCCCAAGACTGGGAAGTCCCTCGCTGGGTGACTGACGGTTTGGGGGGGTTCCTTTTCCTTCTTTGAGTGGTGTCTGTGAGCAGACGCTTTCTCTTCAGTGCTTCCCTGCTTCCCTCCTCCTCCTCCTCCTCCTCCTCCTCCCCCTCCTCTTCCTCCTCCTCCTCCTCCTCCTCCCCCTCCTCCTCCCCCTTCTCCTCCTCTATCTCCTCCTCCTCCTCCTCCTCCTCCTCCTCCTTCTCGGCGGCTCAAAACGCCAAATCGCAGCATCCGAACTCTTCTTTGCTCTCCTCGCGGCGGCGGAACGCGCCGCGCGACTCCTCCTCGCCGAAAATTCTGGGCGTGACGAGCCCCGACTAGCGCCTGCTTTCTGGGCTGAGAGACATGTGTGTACCCGTGCGTGCACCACGGCTCAAGTATAAAGGATCTCTGCTCTGGCGGCGGAGCGTCCGGCCCCGCGCGCGCGCGCGTCGCCGCAGGCCATATTGCCACGGTATTTCGGCGGCGACATTTACACAGACAGCTGAACGAAGTTCACGACGGTGATCAGGAACATCACCCTTGTCTCAGACCATTTCGAGATCTACGTGTTGGTTTACAACATCTACGTGTTCGACTCCGGCGCATCCCTGGGCAGCAATCACCAGGGCCCAGACCTAGAGGACCAGGACGTGGACCCAGAGGTTTGATTCAGCATATCATCCGATTTTCAGTGGTTTAACGCAAGTTAGCACGATCATCGCACACCAGGTAAAGTTCACGGACATCCTACTCAGAACGACGACGAGACACCAGGTAAAGTTCACGGACGTCTTACTCAGAACGACGGCTAGACACCAGGTAAAGTTCACGGACATCCCACTCAGAACGACGGCGAGATACCCGGTCAAGTTCACGACTATCCGATTGACAAGGAGGTCACGGCAGACACGATGGTGCAGCCATGGAATGGGACCTTGGCCCTGGAGGAGCCCACGCGGAACACTCCACCAGGTTGGAGGTCTGGAGTATCAAGATATTCAGTACGCAAGTACCTGCAGAACCTCTCCTTGTGGTGGCGCACGAAGAACGAGACGGACGATGCTATCGCGGCGCTGCTGGTGGTGAATCGGCTCCAGGGCGGAGTGCGCAAACAGGCCTTGCGCTTCACGGTGGAGCGCGACGGGCTCAACTACGTCGGCGAGAACGCCTGTGCGCTGCCGGCGATTCCGGCACAGCCAGCGGCTAACCCACCGATCGAGGCGGCTCCAAGCGGGCTCACATTGTTCACGAGATGGCTTGGTCAGGAATATGGGCTTCATGAGCAGGACAACGTGACGATTCATCTAGACAAGTTCTTCGCTTTCAGAAGAGGCCAGCGCGACCTGGCCCAGTGCGTCGCGGCCTTCGAGATGGTCTACGACGAGGCTCCGGACACGGCAGGCTTGGAGATAAACGCGATTGGACGATCGCACCTCCTGCTGAGCTACAGTGAATTACCACAGCGGAAGATCGACGATTTGAAACTCAAGGTGGATGGAGATCTCAGCAGATACGGAGAGATCAAGGGCCTGCTCAGCAGAATGGCGACGGCGGATCAAGTCACAGGTTATCAAGATGATTACGGGAACTTCTACGGCGGCGACGCCTGGGAAGACGACTACGACGAGGACGAGGATTACGACGACTGGGACTCTTACTGGGGCGAAGACGACTGGAACAGCTCAGACTGGAGCTCCGGCTGGGACAGCCAATCCTGGGGCCCACGCGACCAGAGTGAGAGCGGCACCTACAAAGGCGGCAAGGGCAAGGGGCGCGACAACAACGGAAAGGGTCGCTCCGAGTGCGGCTCGAAATGGCACAACGCGCCCGATTGCCCGGCCAAGAAAGATAGCGGCAAGAAGATGGATCACCGGCACGACGACCAGAAGAGCGAGAAGGCCTCCCCGAAAGGCGACAAGGGCGAGAACAAAGGCAATAACAAGAGCAATAATAACGGCGGCAACCGGCACGGCTGGGAACCGCGACGCTCTTACGGCGGCAACAGAAAAGGCAAGTCCAAGGGCGAGCGCAAGGGCAAAGGACGAGGAAAAGGGTATCGGAATCACTATGATGACGAGGATGATTATGACGAGTATGACTACGGGTACGAAGGTTGGAGCGAATCCAATTACGGTTATGTCAGAGGAACCTTCGCAAGTATCACGGAGGAATCTGGACATCATGAAGACCTATCTTCCGGTGGAAAGAAGGACCTCCAGAACTGGTACGAGGATGATGACGAGAACAAGCCGAGACCGAGACGACAGAGAGCGAATCTATCCCCGATGCAGTCTGGATCTTCAGGTTCTTGGATTGCAGTGGACGACTCACCAAGCACTCCTCCGATCTTTTCTTCAGTGGCAAGATCTCCGGCTTCAGAGATGGCAGTGCATCCTCGGGCTCAGCGAGATGACGATGCTATTTCAAACATTTCCGGATCTTCGAGAGGAGTTGATTTTGGATCGCCTGGACAACACTTCAGATCACAACGACAGCACAGATTACCCAAAGGAGTTGTACCGGGCGGCTTGGACTTCCATGCGCGACCTACGTATTCGACGGGGGCGACCGAGGGCACTTTTCATACAGTGCGTGGACAAAAACGACATGGGCTTCTCTTTGACCCCGGCGCAGCCTCCGGCATCAGTGGAACGGACGCCCTTCGAGAGTACTACCGAGATGTGTTGGAACCATTGGGTATCGAGTGCGACCTGATGCCCACGACGGCGAAGTTCACGGGCATCGATGGGATTCCGACCCCTGGAATCGGTAAGTCAAAAGTTCCGTTGGGCATCCCAATGTTGGAATTTGCAACCTTCACGGGAGATGTCATTGGCGGCCCTGGTTCATGTTGTCCTGGGCCATTTCCACTGAAGTCTTCTATTAAGTTCAAGGCATCGATGTTCGCGAACGTGTTACACTTCATGGGCGGCATCCTGGCTCTCTTCCCTTTGGACGAGCACGGTGAGCATCAGAAGAAACCGATCTACATCAGACTGCTCTACACCGACTCGAACCACTACATGATGCCGATCGACAACTGTGACAACCCAGAGGAAGTGGGCCAGAAGTATCTTCATGCAGAACTCATGTCGTACCTGAAGGCTTTCACGGAGTACGACAAACACCTTGACAACGACATCGATCCAGGTAAAGAGCAGCGATCGATGGCATTTCGTGCGGACGGACGCCGACAGTCACCCGTGGAAACACACACCGGTACGAAGATTCTGGATAATTCTGAGACGATTGAGAAGTTGACCGCATAACGACAACAACTCCAAAATGAGATGAGTAAGTTGCGAGGACAGCCGACAAGCACATTGGTTACCGAAGGAGACATGGGACACTCTCGAACATCGACGATCACGAGACCAACCTCGGAATCGAGCTCACCGGCGACATCGCCATCAGCGACAGAAGCAGTCTTCTCGGTCAACAAACGAACCAGCAGCACTACTACAAGACGTGGGCCAGCTTCAAGAGTACCAAGTACAACGGCGACAAGATGCCATCAGACTTGGACAAGCACGATCAAGAGAAGTACGACAAGGCCTACGTTGGCATTCCTGAACGTGTCTACACGAAATCAGAACTGCCAGTCATCACGCCAGACAACTTTGAGAAGTTTCTGGAACACCGGACGAAGAATGGCATTCGCGAAGTCGATTTTCAAGAACATGTATCTGGCAGTGGTACTTTATCGGCTTGGGCTTTCAGATCTAATAGGATGGTGGCTTTTCCAACAGACCTGAGGTATGGGTGGGATCTTCGACGGCCAGAACACTCTCAGCTTCTCACAAAATTTCGTAACCAGATCAGGGTGAGGATCACATTCTTTTCACCAGAATGCACCCCTTGGTCAATTGCATCTCAGACGGCGAACCCAGAGAAAAAGGCCATCAACCGAGCGCGCGATCAACCTCTGCTACAGTGGATCGTGGACGAATGCAAGGGCGCCAAGAAATGCGACGACTACCTGGTGGAAAACCCTTTCAACAGCGGTATCTGGTCGGAATCCAACCTCAAGGGCATCTTTGACATCGACCGGGGGACCTACGACAACCTCACCGATCAGTGCAGACATGGACATCAAGACGAAGAAGGGGCACCGATCAAGAAGCGCACGAAGTTTGCTGGCAGT
Source organism: Prorocentrum cordatum (assembly GCA_963575745.1). Classification (NCBI taxonomy): domain Eukaryota; class Dinophyceae; order Prorocentrales; family Prorocentraceae; genus Prorocentrum; species Prorocentrum cordatum. Next base: position 6,167 of record CAUYUJ010012352.1, on the reverse strand, counting down.
TTCAGATGCAAAAGACTCGCTCAGTTGTGTCAGTGTACAAGAGCACACGCTTGGCTTGTCGGACAATACAAGAGCGCGCGCAGAACGGCGAGAGCAAAAGTATATCCATATCGACTTTGCCAACAACTTCTACGGGGCATCGCTCGACAGATTGCAGACGAGAACGTACCTGTATTAGATTATTTTTGGACATGCGAACGGTGCAAACATGGCAACAAGGCTGGAACACCTCACACGAGAGTTAAGGGCTGCCGTTTTGCTCCTGAGCGGGAACCTTATCCAGGGCGGAAGCCTAGCGAGGCTCCAGCGGTACCACCTGAACCTCCACCTGGATTGGGACCTCCAGCGGCAGCATCTCCAGCAGACCATCCACAAGAAGCCAAACCCGAAGAAGAAGCAACGCCAGAAGAAGCATCCGATCCGGCACCGCAGCCGGCCGGCAGCTCCGATCTTATCCAAGATGGAGAGCAACCTGCGCAAGACGGAACATATCCTAAACAAGAACAAGGGGCCACGACCACGGACCTGCAGCCAAGCGTCTCGAAGGACAAGCCCGACAAGAAGATTACGATCCAACCGAACTTCGACCTGAAGCGGTTCAAGGAGCAGCTGGAGGAATGTCATTCCGAGCAAGGACGACTCGCTCTTCTTCTTGGCTTTCATCTCAAATTTTGGCACGCAACACCAGTGGAGATGATGCAGTTACTGAAGCACCTTGGTCTGGACAAGGAGATTATGATACTATGCTGGAGAATACCGACTGAACTCTGTGACGGTTGTCAACGTGTGGCTTTACCTATGACGAAACCGGCAGTACGAGCAAGCATCGCGACGCACTTCAATCAAAGAGTTCAAGGCGATTTATTCTTCTTGTGGGACAGAATTTGGCTCCTACTTATCGACGAGCATATCAGATTCAAGCAAGCAGCCTGGATGAAGGACAAGACGGCGCAATCATATCTACACGCCTTCGTGGAGACGTGGGTGCGAATATTCGGGCCACCTGTATTTTTTTTGCATCAGATCAAGAGGGCGCACTCACATCGGACATGGTAGGCACTACGATGGACAGATAGAGTATCAAGCGAGACTTTGCAGGGGCCGACCCCAACAAGGGCGAACATACCAACACCGGCCTCATCGAGGGCCACATCAGAATGACCAAGAGCATCGCCCTTAAGAACAAGGTGGGCGCTGTCAAAGAAGGATTACCAATTTCGGACGAAGTCTTGATCTACGAGGCAGTGCAAGCACAGAACCATCTGCTCACCTATGGCGGCTCGACACCGGCGAATGCGCTCCTCGGCTTCACCCCAAGAGACTTCTTCGACACGGAGAGCACCAACTCGGTTTCATACGGCGGAGCCTTGGAGGCATCTCCCGACACGTTCGAGGCCAACGTGATGATGCGCATCAAGTCAAAACAGAACGTGCTGCGGACCATTGTCGAGGAGGGGATAGCGATGGCGAGTCGTATAAGACCACGACAATTGGACCTTTCCAAGATCAATGTGGGCGACAAGGTAGACCTTTATCGGACGCCAGACCACGAGGGACAAGAAGGATGGAGAGGACCCTGTGATTTACTTCATTTGAAGCCATCGGGCGACATCGCGATGTGGAACGGCTACCCATGCATAGTACCTCTTCGACACACATCAGATTGCATCAGAAAATTTCGGCCTTTGTTACGGAGTATGCGGATATGGCGACATCGACACTTACAGCGACTACCTTATTACTTGAAGATCCTCATGATATGCTAGATATCTTCGAAGGCTGTATTCCATTCAAGATTTACTTCTGCGGACAGATCATTGGCCAGGACGGAGTGAAGAAAACGACACCGACGGACCTCATGACGGCACCACCTCGAATCTGGACACTAGCTAAACAATTCGTGGAGAAAGAATGGGGCTATTCGATCGACGGCATTTGCTACGGCAGGTGTATCAAGAAGCTAGGGCGCGAAATATGGACGACAGGTGACATGGGCAGTTGGCGGCCGAAAATCCTACACAGTCCGTGATATCGTGCCTGACAGACAGTTACTGGACATCAAGAAGCAGTTACCGAAGGCGGACGACATCAACACTATATCGGTTCTCTTCTACTCGTTCGAGAAGTTCGAGGAGCACGAGGACGTCCGAGAGTATCGCATCCCCGACTTCGGCGACCTGTCCGGCATCGACTTCGACCCAGACGATAACGACGGATTTCGGCTACCAACTGATGACGCGGCATTTCCACCAGATGATCCACCTCTGCCTCCACCTGCGGACCCACCTCCACCGGCGGCTCCGGCAATGCGAGTTCAAGTGGGTCATCCACCACTGGATGAAGTACCAGATATCCTGGCAGGACCTCAAGGACCTCCAGGGCCACCTGGGCCTCCTGCGCTGCCCGTTCAAGTGGAACATCAAGGAGAACCTTTTGGAAATTTCGGACACGACGATCGAAACGGAACCCAGCTCCATCGAGACGATTCACGACAGAAGCATGGGAGCTCCGCCGCCACCGGCACCTCCGGGACAGCCGGCAGTAGCGGTGACACCACCACGACTCGACAGATCACGAGGCTCAGACGCTACGAGATCGACAAGACGGGTAAGGATCAACGACAACGGCAATGACTCATCACAAAGCATTAGTATCGACGATGACAGTATGATTTCGGACGAGGTGTTAGGGGCTCCTCCTGGACCACGACCACCTCCAGACGGGCCGCCGGCACCGGCAGCAGTGCGAGTGCCTACGGCCAAGCCAATTGCAGCAGCACCTCCACAACATTGATCACCACCAAGAGTTGCGGAAGGATCACGAGAACCACGGACTCCAAGACGGTTGCCTCGATCATCATCGGAACCACCGACCAGGAGTGATGCGCGGACAACCACGACAACGAAATCACCAATGCTTGCGACTCCACGACCGACGACTTCAAAGGCACCACCAACACGACCACCTTCACTTCCAACGCCACCGACACAGACCCAGATCAAGAGCATCCTGAAACCAGTACAATCACCTCGACCACAACCTCCGAACACGCCTACTCTACCCATCTCCGAACCCAGCAACACAGCTCCGATCGCACCGCCACCGACGCAACCTACTTCGGCACCATCAATGGGATCGGAAGCGGCATCGCAGACACCACCACTACCGCCTGAAGGATGGATCCCTCACCCGACGACTCCGACCAAGGATCGGCCAAGAGCATCTTCGGCTCCACCTTCACCAGCGGCTACTATGCGATATCCCGAAGATCAATCCTCACCAGCGTCAACTTTACGTTACCCCGACGAGGAGCGGAACATCGACGACACAGTGGAGTATCCAGACGCACAAGACGCAGAGACCATCACGGCCAAGAGCAAGGACATCCCATCAGGAGCGAGCTCACCAGTCACGAAGATCAGAAAGATAGATGATCCGGCTTCACCACCTCCAGGGGATGATCAAGGACACGACGGGCCAGTATTGCCGATTCAAGGAGGACCAAGTTCATCATCGAGCGGACCGAGTACTGGCGCTATTGGTGGCACAGCTCCTGGCAAGGCAGATCTTAAGAGAGTTGAGTACTCGCCGACAGAGAAATATCCAGAGGCTTCTCCAAGTATCACGGCAGAACCCAAGAGACCAAAGCTACTGGAGAATATGAATGCCTTCGTGAACCAGCAGGTGACCTTCGAGGATTTTCGGGGTTACTACCTGAACACGCCCAACATGGAGGACGACGAGACCGACGAGTACCAGAACCTGATGGCGAACATGGCCGGCGAGATATCCTAGAATCTACGCAGGATGAATATGCGGGAACTACCTTGGGACGAGAAGACGGCACATTGGATTATTCCTGGACCATTCAAGAAGAGGAGATGTTTTTATTTTGACCTGCACACGGGAGAATCCGTATTCGCTCAGAGAGACGACGTCTTGACGGAAGAGGAAATCTATCAGTATTGTGACCTCGTTGATAACGCGGATCAACAAGACGCTCGATCTTTTATCGACAGCCATTGTTTTCAGGCGAAGCACGGCAATGACTTGGACAGCGGCAACATTATCGACGCAGTATGGGTCAGGAGATGGAAGAAGATGTATGACGAGAACAATATGCTGTACTACATTATCAAATCACGCCTATGCGGAAGAGGATTCCTGGACTCACAAAAACATGATGTTATGCGGCACAGTTCGGCGGCTTCGAGACTGTCTCAGAGGATGGTGGCATCGCTATTTAGCATCGAGAAGGAGATGGAGATAGAGACCTGGGACATATCCACAGCTTTTCTCCAGGGGCTGAACTACAAAGACCTCAAGAAATACGCGGACCAGCTTGGCATCGAGATCAGACAGGAGAGAAAAGTGCACATGAGGCTTCCTCCGAACGCGTGGCGACATTTTCGGAACTACGAGAAGTCAAACATACATATCAGTGACAGCGCGAGCCAACTCTTCTACCTGATGTTATTGAAACCAATATACGGGACAGTAGACGCACCATTGCTATGGCAGCTGGCTCTCACCATGTTTATCAAGGAGGAGCTCAAGGGCATTCAGAGCGTCTTCGACGACAACTTCTTCATGTGGGTCGAGAACGGCGTCATCAATATGATATGGACGGTACACGTGGACGATATAATAGTTATGGCTTTGAAAGAGTGGATGAGATGGTCACAAGAGAAAACAGAAAGGATATTCGGCAAGGTTAAACGACATTGTCTTCCATTCACTCACATGGGCATGACGTATGAACTACTTCGAGGGCGACATTTGCTCATTTATCAAGATAAATTCGTAGGCGGACTCAGCAAGGTTGATATTTCCAAGGCTAGACAGAGTAAGCCCAAGGACGGATTGACACCGGAGGAAGTTCATCAATTACGGAGTGGAATATGCTCACTACTATGGCTATGTCAGACGTGAGAAGATATCTATTGCGACACGGTTCAGCTTCAGCAGTACGTACGAGACGCGAGAGTTGAGCACATTATTCAGTTGAATGTCATCATTGGAAGAGCGATTAGGAACATGCGATTGGCAGGATTACACTTTCCAGAATTGGAACCACCTTTCAGGCTGGCGAGCGTGGCAGATGCTTCTCATGGGAACACAATGACGAGCTATCCACAGGAAGGCAGCGCAGTGTTCCTCATGACCGACAGGATGCAGGAGATTCGCTATGACAAGCAGGACAGAGCAAATGCTAGTGACGAGCATCTTTTTGGCGGACCTTGTCATAAACTTGTTATGCAGTCTGGGAAGGCGAAGAGAATTTCACACAGCACATGTCATACAAAAACAAATGCGGGATACAAAGTCAACCAGCACGCACAGTTCATTTCAATGAGATTTACTGAGTTATTGCGGACGACGGACAAGCAGCACAAGCCCAGATATATGCTCGAATATTTTGATACAGGCCAGATGGAGATCGCGACGGATCATTACACGGATTGCTTGGACTTCTGGCAGTTGTGCTGTGGAGTAAAAGGGGTGCCGAGTGATAAGAACAGTAGACTTTCTATTTTACCGATTCGTGAGGAACGCCTTACAGGACCTATTCGATGGTTTGTTCATTGTCCCACGCACAATATGATTTGCGGCGCTCTTACGAACGCTGGGACATTTCCACAGATCATGCGGCTGGTGAGTACTGGAGTCCGGTCTATCAGCAGTATCGCAACGAAACCATTTACGACCAGGATGGTATCCCGTCGACGTGATCACTATGATGAGGGAGATCTTTTGCGTCTAGAGGCCTGACCGGCCGGCAGCACGGCCGCACGCGTGACGTACGCTCGGTGTACGGACATTGCACGCCAAGCGCATTTGTTCTTTTTGACACGTTCGTGAATGCACGGCACGAGAGGTGACGGCACGCACGTTCAGGTGTTGAAGTGCAGGTAGCGCACGTTTCTGGAATGTTAGGCAGCTCAGAACTTGTAGAGCATGCTTTTCACCCTGAATTAAATTCGAGTATCTGATCGGGAAGTTTAATTCGGAAACACAAACCGGACCGAATATTCTGGGTGTGACGAGCCCCGACAAGCGCCTGCTTTCTGGACTGAGAGACATGTGTGTACCCGTACGTGCACCACGGCTCAAGTATAAAGGATCTCTGCTTCTTTCCCCTCCCCCTCCTCCTCCCCCTCCTCCCC
>CAUYUJ010012351.1:0-17192 GCA_963575745.1 Prorocentrum cordatum | reverse complement strand
GGAGGAGGAGGAGGGGGAGGGAGGAGGAGGAGGGGGAGGAGGAGGAGGAGGAGGAGGAGGAGGAGGAGGAGGAGGAGGAGGAGGATGAGGAGGAAGAGGAGGAGGAGGATGACCATCACCTGGCTAAGGGGGAGGCTAGGGGTTGGCCTCCCGACCCTAACCCGAAACCTCGTGGCTCTGGGCCACATGTTGTACTCCACAGCGGCGTCGCCGCTGAGACGGCAGTGCGCTGCCGACGCTGAAAACGGTGCTGGGGCCTGGTGTGGCCTTGCACACTAGGCCGCAGCAGCACCGAGACTTCCCCATCCACGGACGTGGGGTGGGGTATGGAGGTTGAGCCACGGTCGGGGCGGACTGGCAACCCAAGTCCACCCCCGTGCTCAGGGCCCCCCCGTGGGATTCCTCCTGGTTGACGGTACCCCATGGCTCGGGTACATGGCTGGCTGCGTAACCAACACCGTCAGAACAGGAGGGAGACACGGAATGTGCAGCGTGCTTCCCCCTGAGGCGGGGTGCCAGGCACCCGTGGAGGACACACACGCACGCGCACACACAGCACGCAGTGAGTCGCCAAAGCGGCACCCTGCAGTGAAAAGGACGGCCTGCCTCGTCTGGCTGGCGGTACCCCAAAGCTCGGGTACCAGGGCTGGTTGCGTAACCAGCACCGCCAGACGGAGCGAGACACAAACCCCATATCGAACCTGCATCGTGCCAAGGCGTGTCTGCAGCCTGTGCCGCAGGAAGAGATGCGTGAGCGCACCTTCCCCCTGAAGCGAGGTGCCTGACACGCGTGCGGGGGACGCTCACGCACACGTGCACATGTACACAAAGAGTGAGGCGACGCCAGGACGACTCGGCAGTGCACACCCCTGGTGTAAATAACGCCAGGGCGATGGGCAAGCCTCATCCTTGGTGTGGGCCTGTCTGCACCTGGGCTTGATCTGCCTCGCTGGGCTGCTGTTGTGCAGCTTCGATGGCTCTTCTATAGAACTGCTCGAGTGGCTCTGGAGGCGGAAAAAAACGGGGGCGGATTCCCTTCCACTCCTCGGGTGTCTAAGCTCCAGGGCGCGGGCTAACTGGCTTCTTGAATTGTTGGACGAAAGTTCCCGCGGACACTCTTGAAATAAACGGCCGCGGGTGCCTGCTTCCGAATAGGACCCGCAGGAACGACAACTAATCATCGTGCTGGAATTGTGCACGTACTCAAACATCAAAAGCTGATGGCCTCTTTGGCGTTGCGCAAGCGAGGCTAGGTCCGCAAAGTACCCAGGACATTTTTCATCGAGACGCTTGAGGTACTGGTCCTGGGTCTTGGCCCTGACTCGGCATAGGGTGCAAATAGAGGTGCCGCGAATCTATTCCCAACGGTGGAGCTCGCCTACGGGCCCTGGGGTCTCGGAGGGGTGGGGGCGGGGAGGTCTCGGAGGAGGAGGGGTGGCCCCAGGGTCCCAGGCAAATTCAGCCGAGGCGGCTCCGATGGGCGGGTTCTTACTAGCTGGGCGGCTCAGGGACTTCTTACCCGCTTTCGTGGCCAGCGCTGGCCACTTAGTCAGGACCCGGGCAACGTAAAACAAGAACCGTCGCAATATTTTTTGGTCGAAACTACTCTGCTCCAACTCCGACTGGGATGGCTGACAAAGGGTTGCTGCGGCTCGCTTGGCTGCTATGTCCGCTGCAGCATTACCTAAAGCATGGTTATAGTCGTCATTGCTGTCAAAATCCTGGGTTTGATTCTGGTGGGCTTTCACCTTCACGAGACTGGGCGACGGCGGCACGACAGCTCTGCCCGCCAGAACCTTGAACCCTGCATGTTGATTCTTCCTGGGATATCCGGGAGACTGAAAGGGGTCAATAGCTCCTTCATAGTCCGTGTGGACCTGGGTAACTAAGGGCGAAATGGTGCACGCAGCAATGATTGCAAGCACCTCCGCCACACCCGAGCTCTGGGCGTACAGGTTGCCCACTTGGCCTGACAAAATCGCGACAGGAGCCTCGTTTCTCATTCTAACTACCGCCCAGCCAGCCGACTGGAAAGCTGGGTGTATCGAATTGTCACAGCTGCCGTCCACGTATACTGGCCCTGAAAAAGGCTTCCTCAAGGCTGACGTCGGAGGAGGAGGAGGAGGAGGAGGAGGAGGAGGAGGAGGAGGAGGAGGAGGGGGAGGACGACGAGGACGACGAGGACGAGGACGAGGAGGACGAGGGGGACGAGGACAGCAGGAGGAGGAGGAGGAGGCGGAGGAGGAGGAGGAGGAGGCGGAGTAGGAGGAGGAGGACAGAGGAGGGCCTCTCGCGCCCGGCCGGCCGCCCCCTGCCGCGAGCTCGGCCGCTGCTAGGCCCGCGCTCGGGCCGCGGCGGCGCTGCTGGGCCCGCGCCCCAGCTCTCTTTCCGGGCGGGGCCAGGACAGCCACGAGTTATTCCAGATGGGGGCGAGGAGGAGGAGGGGGAGGAGGAGGAGGAGGAGGAGGAGGAGGAGGAGGAGGAGGAGGAGGAGGAGGAGGGAGCAGGGAGGAGGAGGGGAGCAGGGAGGAGGGAGGAGGGAGGAGGGAGGAGGAGTAAGTGAATGACCCCAGTCGCAAAGCGACAGTCCCTTAACTACGAATTCCGCCGAGCCTGTTCGGCCTTGCTCAGAATCTTGGGCCAGAGTCCCTCTGAGATCCTGCTTAAATGCTCGGCTCAATTGGAGTTTGTTGAGGCAATCTTGCCCAAGGCCTTTCAACATCTGACTTGCAAAATTTCCGCAACCACTGCAGAACCACAGTTTCAGACTTGTGGAGACGCATACTATGTGAAGGATTAAACCGCCCCCCGCTAGGTGCAGCTTTACTCCTGACGGGACACCGTAGTACTCACCATACACGTGCACAGGGTGAAAACACGGAATCTCGCGACATAGACTTTGTGTTTGGCCTTGGCAGCGGAACTACAACATCTGGTGCACTTTCGCCCAGACTTGTCTAACGCGTGAGACGTGGTAAAAACTTGGGCCGCGGACCGTGCAGGGGGAGGGGGTGGCGGTGGCTCAGCCTTTTTCCTCCACACGGGCTCCAGCTCATTCTCACGATTCAACGCGTCGATGGTGGCGCGGAGAAGGCGTAGCCTGACGAGATACGCTTGTTGCTCCCACACTTCGGCTCGAAACCGTGCCTCTGGATCGACCTGCACACGTTGGGCAGCTGCTCCCGCAAGAGCATGCGCGACAGTATTTCCTACAATCATCCACGGTGGAAATTTTCCAGCAAGCATTTCGCGGGGCCCCAGGTGATAGTTGACGAATAACACCACAATTGAGGTTGGCATACGTCCTGAACGGAATTGCTGCCCTATTCTGTGCCAATGATCTGCATCTTGGCCGCATGGGTTCTTGAATCGTCGTTCCCTCCACCCATCGGCCACACCTTGATTGTCGGTTGTGTAAACAATCGTTCCGTCAGTCATCTCGATGGCAAGGAGTAGGGCTCTCAACTCACCTCTGGGAACTGACTGTCTAGTTCCCGTGAGGCCTCCTGAAACCGAATTTTGAATACGAATCGGATTGAAGTCTACGATGTGGGCCACTGCTAGGCCGACCTTGCGGTACCGAGAATTTCCAGTTAGCCCCCCCCGCGCTGGCATCTCCAAAGGGAAGCAAGGGTTGGGCTCGTGTCCCAGACCCGAAGCTGCCAGACAGAGCAAAACCTGAAGAAAACCAGCTTTCCTCGCTCATAGGAGGCGGAACCGATACCCATGACGACGGGAGGAGGCCTCGGAACCAGAAGCGTTATGTTGCCCCCTATCCCGAGTACGCTTTTCCAATCAACTTATCAGAAAACGACTAGGCTGTTGCTCCAGAGTTGCATCGGCATCCCCCAAATCTGTGGAATGCAGTCTCACGCTCCTCACCGCATCTCTGACAAGTCGGGTCGATCGTGATGCTCCTGCTGCGGCTGGTGGGCTCGGCGCTGCGATCCCGTGGCCAAGACGCCACCAGCTGCAATAGTAATTCATAGCTCCGACAACCGGCTCCCATTCTGAACCTGCAGTAGTTGTTGATTTTGACGTTTGAGACAAACCACATCCACACCGCCTTCCATACCTGATCCACAGTACTGCTGAGCTACTCGATTCCATATCTGCCGTGAGGTGGTATTATGAAGATCTGTGACCAACACTCCTGGATCGTCCACGTCTGGCCAGCCAGTCCGTACTTCATCTGGAAACTGCCAGTCGATGGATTCGTGCTCAGGTGCGCTTGGGGTCGGCGCCCAATGTGTGTCATCTTTCGGGCCCCAGCCGTTATCAACAAGAGGGGCAATGACAGCTGACGCGGGACCGCGGACTGCCCTGGAGGTATGGCGCGAAGTTTCTCCACCAGGGGGCCCCACACGCGGCAGACGCCTGAACGCAGTCTGGGCTCCTCCTGCCATACACGAAGCCATTGTCGCAGTAGTTTTGTCTGGTAGTCGAAGGGCGGGGCCCAATGGCGCCTTTGATAACCAGAAGAGTGGGACGGCATCGCCCCCTGGAGGGCGCGGCAATGGCAGCTGCGAGTCGGCGTCGAGAAGCATCCATGTACGCTCCAAGCGTGCCGTGTAGCTGGTGTCCGTACAAACCTGCAGCTTGTGAACCAAGTCTCTCCAACTTTGATGTCACTGCATGCTGGCGGCCTGCAACTGCGTACTACTTGATTTTGGCGTGCATCATCTTATGCTTCGTCAACCTTTTCCGACGAGTGGTGCTAGTGTGTCGACCACCACAGCCCAAATCAGTACCGAGAAATCCCGCGCGACGTAGAGCCCGAAGCTGAAACCCTGCAAGCTGCAAAGACCGACAGATCTTGATAGCGTCGGGGTGATGACTGCACACCGCGACGTTTTTGGCGGCTACTTGCAGTTTGGCAGCGGCCAAACGTCGGCGCGTGACTTTCAGGCTGGCACGCAGTTGAGTCTTGACATCTGCTCTGGAACCAAGTGCTCTCTGGGCAAGATCATGCACCCAGATCCGATGCCCCATTCTTGGATGGGCCGTGCAAGTCTCATCGAGAACAATATATACCACCTCGCGAAACGCGCCGGACCACCTCGCGCACGGCATCTCAGAGCTCAGAGTTTGGAATATGTCTCCGGCGAGACTCCCAATCCCAGAAAACTCAGAAACGAGAGTTGCGAGCATGTCTCATGCGAGACTGCCCGGACCACCACATTTTTTTGGACGTCTTTGCTTTGAATTCCCTCGGCAGCACCCCGTTCAGCAGGCTGTTTGAGGAAAAACCGTGCACCCAAAGTCTTCCAGAGGGTGGGGGTGTCAGACGTGGGGGGGGGGGGGGCGTGCCGCCGCCGATTTTTGCAGGGTGGGTGGCCCCTCAAAACCTACGCCCAGAAGCTTCCAGGAGCCAGGGGAGCGCCAGACGCGGCGTGGGGGGGTGCCGGCGACGATTTTTGCGGGGTGGGTGGTCCCTCAAAACCTACGCCCAGAGGTTTCCAGAGGCTGGGGGTCTCAGACGTGGTGGGAGGGTGCCAGCGACGATTTTTGCGGGGTGGGTGGCCCCTAAAAACTGACGCCCAGAGGCTTCCAGAGGCTGGGCGTGTGAGACGTGGTGGGGGAGTGCGGGCGGCGACTTTTGCAGGGTCCGTCAAAACCTACGCTCAGAAGCTTCCTCAGACGTGGTGCGGGGGTGCTGGCAACGATTTTTGCAAGGTGGGTGGTCCCTGAAAACCTACGCCCACAAGCTTCCAGATTCCAGAGGGTGGGGGTGTCAGACGTGGTGGGGGGGTGCCGCCGACGATTTTTGCAGTGTGAATGACCAATCAAATCTGACGCTCAGAGGCTCCCAGAGGGTGGAGATGTCAGACGTGGTGGGGGGGTGCCGGCGACGATTTTTGTAGGGTGGGTGGTCCCAAAAAACCTAGCCCGCACAGCGGCTTCCAGAGGCTGGGGGTGTCAGACTTGGTGGGGGGGTGCCAGCGAAGATTTTTTCAGGGTGGGTGGTTCCGAAAAGCGTACGCCCAGAGGGTGTGAGACGTGGTGGAGGGGTGCCGACAACGATTTTTGCAGAGTGGGTGGTCCCTAAAATCGTATGTCCAGAGGCTTCCAGAGGCTGGGGGTCTCAGACGTGGTGGGGGGTTGCCGGCGACGGTTTTTGCAGTACGCCCCGAGGCTTCCAGAGGCTGGGCGTGTCAGACGTGGTGAGGGGGTGCCTGCGACGATTTTTGCAGGATGAGTGGTCCCTAAAAACGTATATCCAGAGGCTCCCAGAGGGTGGAAATGTCAGACGTGGTGGGGGGTTGCCAGCGACAATTTTTGCAGGGTGGGTGGTCCTTAACAACGTACGCCCAGAGGCTTCCAGAGGCTGGGGGTGTCAGACGTGGTGGGGGGGTGCCGGCGACGATTTTTGCAGGGTGGGTGGCCCTTAACAACGTACGCCCAGAGGCTTCCAGAGGCTGGGGGTCTGAGACGTGGTGGTGGGGTGCCAGCGACGAGTTTTGCAGGGTGGGTGGCTCCGAAAAACGAATGCCCAGATGTTTTTAGTGGTTGGGGATGTCAGACGTGGTGGGGGGGGTGCCAGCGACGACTTTTGCAGGGTGGTCCCTAGAAACACATGCCCAGAGGCTACCAGAGGCTGGGGGTGCCAGACGTGGTGGAGGGGTGCGAGCGACGATTTTTGCAGAGTGGGTGATCCCTGGAGACCGACGCCTAGAGGCTTCCAGAGGCTGGGCGTGTGAGACGTGGTGGGGGGGTGCCGGCGACGACTTTTGCAGGGTGGGTGGTCCTTAACAACGTACGCCCAGAGGCTTCCAGAGGCTGGGGGGTGTCAGACGTGGGGCGGGGTCGCGAGGGGTGGAGGTGCGGGGACGTGGTGGGGGCGTGGTCCACACGGGAACAGTTGAGTCTCACACGCCTCTGGGGCCTGCGGATTTGCGATCACAATTTTGTAAGACAAAGCTTGATTAGTATCTCGACGTGTCTCGTGGACGTGGCTCGTTCCCAATCAGCTTGAGTTTAGGTCATCGCTTCAATCATTCCAGGGGCCCTTATTCTCGCACAGCTGTCGGTTGCCCGAGTGATCTATTTCACCCGTACGTGTGCTCATTTTGCTCTTCCGTGGCCCATTCGTTGCCACATAGCGTTGTTTTATTTTCACGTCGCCGCCGACAATAAAGAAACACATTGACCCGGGTTAGCAAACGGTGCTCGTTTTCTTATTCATTGTGTTGCCGATCGGCGCGGACTTTCGCACCCCCCCTTCTCCCCCCATGGAGTCATTAGATCCTGGCTGTTTTGGGCGCCTGTTTCGAGCAGGTGGAGTCTCCCCACAGGACGCACGGTTTCAAACAGTCGCACTGAGCAGAGGTCCGGAGCTAGACCCCCCCCCGCATCCCTCCCCCCTTTCCGCCCAACGTCGAAACGCGGAACAAGAAAGCACTCACGTCCCCGATGTCCTGGACCCGTTTTCTTCGATGGCCCTCCTCTCCCTCGTGCCAAGGAGGGGGGGCGAGGCGGGGCAGGGCCTTCTGGCAAGGCAGGGGGTGCTCCATTGGAGGCCCTCCCGCCGATTCTCGCGGGCATTCTCGGAGGCCTCTGGCCCGTTGGAGGAGCCTCTTACCTTCTCAGAAGGCCGCCGGCCTCGCCCCACCCAGGGCTCTTTTCGATTCCTCCGATTCGATTCGATTCGATTCGATTCGATTTTGATGGCTTCCGACTCCGATCCGATTCGACTGCGGAGGCCGGTTCGGAGTCCGCTTTCTCAGCCCCAGAGCTCCCACGCATTGACAAAAATCAAGACGGAGGTTGTTCGCAACTTGCGGCCCCGAGGGGCCTTCGCCGGACCTCGGGACCGTCAGAGAAGGACTCAGGATGAAACATCGGGGCTGGACAGACCTCCTACCCTGACACGTCGAGTGAGGAATTGGCCGTTTTCGGTTCGCGAGAGGGCGTCGCGGCCGTTATTTTTGCGGGTCCAGGCCCGTCGGTTTCGGTCCCAGGCCGTTTTCACTAAAGGGAGGTTTACTAAAGGGAGGTTTGTCCACCGCCGAATGGGTCGAGACTTCCGGGGACCCCGCATTGAACAAGTCACGACACCGGACCTCTGGGATGGGGCCTCACTGCTCTGCCGAGTTCTGCCGGTTCGGCTTCTCCCGACTCGGCTGCCGCCGCCAGTTCCTCTCTCCTGGCATCTGGGCGTTGATCAGGAGGGGAAAAACACACACAGACACACAGACACAATGAATCGTCGATTCCCCAGAAAATATGGGAATCTACGGGCATTGGGGGAGAAGACAAAGACCCAGAAGCCATGGGAAAATAGGGGGAATCCTGCTATTTGTGTGTATGTATTTGCGTGTCCCGACTCGGGCCTCGGGACCCCCGCAGGTCGACCCAGCTCGAGATTTCTCGCCGAGGAGAGCAGGCCGGCAGCTGAAGTCGCGACTTTGCTTCACGATGCCACGAGCTGTTTGCGACATCCGATGTCTGGGCTCCTCCTCGTCCTCGTCCTCCTTCTCCTCCTCCTCGTCGTCGTCCTCCTCCTCCTCCTCCTCCTCCTCGTCCTCCTCCTCGTCCTCCTCCTCCTCCTCCTCCTCCTCCTCCTCCTCCTCCTCCTGCTGGTCTCCGCAGCACGTTTGCCCCAGGGCCCTCTGTCCACAGGAGCCCAGCGAGCTCGGAGGGCCTGGCCTGCGCATCCGCGGCCGCCGTCCGAGCCCCATCGGTAGGCGCTCCAGGGACGGGGGTCACTGCAGCCGGGGGTCAGCCAGGGCGCCGGCTCCTGCTGGATCCTGTAGGGCCAGGGCTTGAAGCGCAGGATCCTGCAGGAGCCTGCATTGCCCGGCTGGCCCGGGTTTGCATTGACCCTGGTCGGTGGAGGCCCAAGTCAGCAACGCGATGGCGGCACCGCGCCGCGCGAGCCGCCTGCTCAGCGACGCGGAGAAGCACTTCAGGACCACCTTCCCGGAGAAGCACTTCAGGACCACCTCCCTCTGTGACCTCAAGAATGGCGTCCTGTGGGGGCGCCCCCCGCTTCTGGAGGAGGAGCTCTGCCTCCTGGAGACGCCTGCGGAGCCCGTGCCCGATGCCCTGCAGCGGCCTTCCGAGCCCAAGCCCGAGGCGGCGGGGGTGCCGCCTGACGCAGATGCCGACGGCGACCACGCGCCGCGGGCTTCGTCGGGCGAGCCGAGGAGCTGGGCGGGGCCGGCGGTGCTGTCGCTCCGCGCGGCGCGCTCCGGTTTGCCCCAGGACGGCAGCGCCGCCGCGGATGCCAGCGTGGGCGCGGCGGAGTCCTTGGCGCCCGTGGCGCCGCCGTCGCCCCCGCCGCGCGCCACGTTCAGGTCGGGGGCTCGATCGTACCGCGCGGCCCGCTGAGGCTGTGGTAGGGGAAGGCAGGAGGAGGAGAAGGAGGAGGAGGAGGAGGAGGAGGAGGAGGAGGAGGACGAGGAGGAGGAGGAGGAGGAGGAGGAGGAGGAGGAGGAGGAGGAGGAGGAGGAGGAGGAGGAGTTTATCCAGACGGGGCCACAAGCGTGCGCATGCGACGCAAGCAGACTCAGGCTGACGCCTGACAAGAAGGAAAGGCCTCGGGCACCTCCAGAAGGAGTGCCACACGAGGACGGGTCAGGAGGCCACCCCTACTCGGCGCGATCGTCATCGACCACGGCCAAGCCCCCGATGGTGGCGTCGATGACGACCTCGCCGAATGGGCGTGGCCTCAGCTGACCCTTGTCAGTCGGCAGCGGCCGCCCAGTGCGAGGGTGGAGGCCCTCCCAAAGACGGTCCAAACTCGCTCGAGTGCGCACCGCAGCGGGCACAGAAGATGAACTGGCCTATACATGCCAGACGCGGTGACCCCCACCAGGGGCACACGCGGGAGGGTCGATGGCCTCACGGTGCCGAGCCACGCGAAAACACCTCGCGCACCTGACGCCGCCCGTGGGCGCGGGCACAGGCACGTGCGCGCCTGGGGGCGGCTCCGTGTCCGCCGTGAGGGCGGGCGTCGGTCCTCGCCTCTGCGCCCGCCGCAGCTGTCCGTGGCGAGGTGCCGACTGCGACTTGGGGCCGACAGCCTGCAAAGTCCTGGCCAGGAACTTGGCCACGAACGTGACCAGCTTAAATGAGCGCTGCACACGCGCGCTCGCCTCGGCATCCGACGGATGCAGAGCAGCGCCCACGCGAGCGCCAGCATCTGCGTGGTGGTTTCCCCACCGCGCGACCGCACCCAGCTCCTGCTCGTCGTCATGACGGCGGCGGGCGTGGCCCTTGACTTTCAGCACCTCCCCCCCCCCCCAAAAGGTCGTCCACCCGATCCCATATCTGAGACCACACGTCAGCGCCCTCACACATGGCGCCCGTGGTCTCAAGGCGGCCACGCTGGAAGCTCGTGGCCACCCATTCGCAGTCCGTGTGGTAGCAAAAGGGGCCGAGCGAAACATGCGTGATATACATGAGCAGGCCGTGCGCCTCGGCCAAGTCCGACGCCTGGTGTAATCCAGACAGCAAGCCGCACAGGGAGGCCACGAGTTCCCCTCGGGCGCCCACCTGCACTACACACCAGCCCGCACGGCTGAGGCGCTGGTCGCCCTGTGCCAGCGACGCACACGAGCCGTCGCCGAAGGCCTCGCCTTCGAAATGACCGTCCAGCGGACGCTTGAGCCAGCGGACGAGGAGGGAGAGGGACGGGCCGAGCACCCAAGGCCGAGGATGGGGGACCAGGCCATGCCTCCAGAGGGCCCAGTTGGGGTGCTCGCGGAGCCCCGACCTGACGGAGGGGGGAAGGTCGTACTCTCGCACGGACTGCCATGTGGCCAGGCACTCGCCCGCGATCCACGCGGCGAAGGTGCCTGGGCAGCAGCCACGCAGGGGGCACGACGGATCGGTCGTCAGACCATGCCGGGACTTCCGAGCCTGGTCCCAGATCCCGTTCGCAGCAATCGCACGGAGACTGGCCTGGTGCCGAGGGGCCCAATCGGAGCCGCACGATCCGTTGCAGAGCTTGCGAAGGGGGAACACATGGGGGCGGTGAGAGAGGCCCGACAAGTACTCGCAACACCTGTGAGCACGATCCAACAGCCAATCCTCGATAGCAAATCGGACTACGCGCAGCGTTGAACGGGGGCACATGCGAGCGAGGTCGATCTTATCCCCCTCGTGGGTTAAAAGCATGCGCGCCCCTGGGCCGAGCCTCCGCCCGATCCGACGGCAGCTGGCGACGGCGGCAGAGATCGGGCCCTTGGCAAGGGGCCAGTCGCTTTTGAACGGGTCGGCCAAGAACGCGGCCCCAGAGGCAAACATCAGCCTGGCGACCGAGTCCCGAGGAATCCACGTGGACCGACCGAATCGCCCGAGCCAGCCTGAGAATGGGTGTTGCCGTGCACGCATAGGCGGGGTCCGCCGACCACGGGGGGGCAGGGGCGAGGTGGAGGTCGACGTCGAGGGAGCGGCGGGCTGTGTGCACATGCAGAGCCGAGTGTGCCGCTCGCCTCATCGGTTCGATCCCGCTCCACGCCCTCCCAGTCCCCCCCCCCCCCCCCCCGACATTTAGCTGGGGTCAGCCCAGGGCTGACGGGCTGCCGTGTTCCCCCTCGAGCCGCGCGGAGCACGCGAATGCGTGCCGCGCGGCGCAGGACAGTGGCAGCGTGCTTGGCCCGCGTGCTCACACCCGCACGGCGCCCGCTGGCGAAGTCGACGCCCAGGTTCCTCGCCGATCTCTGGAGCTTGCCGCGCAGGGGGCGGCAGCGTCGCGTGACCTCGCGACCGCAGGCGGACGAGTTGGACAGCGCCACGCCCTTGCCGTCGTTGACGACGAGCCCGTCCGCCGAGAGGTCGTCTCGAATTCTAGATGCTTCGCGCATCCCCACCAGCCCGTCCAGAAACGACGCCCAGGCGAGTAGAGGGTCGTCCTGAGGGGCTTTTCGGCGTCTTGGGTGCCTGGGGGGGGGGGGGGGGGGCTCGGGCCATTGGGATCCTCGCGGGGCCTCCTGGGGGCCTCTTGGGGCCATCTTGGGGCCATCTTGGGGCTCTTGGTGCCTCCTGGGCGCCTCTTGGGGCCCATCTTGGAGGAAATCGATCAAAGAAGAGGGGGGCTTTAATTTGCGCTGCCCCCCCCCCCCCCTCCCCCCTGAAGGCCAAAATGGGGCCAACACCTTAGTAAAATCAATGATTTTGGCTTCACAGAAGAGGGGGGGGCTTTAATTAGCGCTGCCCCCTTCAGAAGGCCAAAATGGTGCCAAAACCGAAGTGCAATCAATGATTTTGGCTTCGAAGAAGAGGGGGGCCTTAATTAGCGCTGCCCCCATCAGGAGGCCAAAATGGGGCCAAAACCTTAGTAAAATCCATGATGTTGGCTTCCTCGGCGAGGCCGTTTTGGACGCTCTGACCGCTCCCCGCCCCTCCTGTCCCGGTAAGTGGGGAGGGGGTAGGGGGAGGGGTGCCCCCCCCCCGAAGGGGAAGAATGAGGGGTGGAAGAGGAAACTCGTTAAACCACCGACGCCCTGAAGGGCTGGTGGGATTCTCTCGCAGGCTGCGCTGACGTTGGCCGCCGCGGTTCTGGGCGGCCCGACCTTGCTGAGCTGAATGTCGTCGACTGTGTTGCCCGTGTCCACCGTGCCGAGCGCCGCGATCTCATCCAGCCGCGAGGCGAGAAAGATGCGCGTGCAGGGGCCGGCGAAACTGCAGCCTGCCACCACTCCGCGCTGCGGGCTGCGCCAGCCCATGGCGGCGCCGTCCACGGTGGCCAGCCTCGGCAGGGCGTGCAGCCTGACTAGCATCCTCATCAGCATCATGTTGAAGCCCATGGCGCGGGCGCGCAGGACCAGCAGCGCCCGCGGGATGTGCTCGTAGGCCTTGGAGAGGTCCATGAGCACCGTGCAGGACGCCTGCCTGCGGTGCGTCGCCACCTCTGCATTGGCCGCCTGGATCCACGCGCGCGTCTCGCAGCTCTGGCCAGCCGTGCCGTGGACGTAGTCCCTCTGGTGGTCGCTGGCCCAGCGGGCGCCGAGCGCGCCGCGCGCCCAGCGCGTGAAGGGCCTCAGGGGGCCCGCGAAGAGCCCGATGGTGCGGAACCCCGACTCGGCCTTCGGGATGAGCGCCATCAGCAGCACGACCAGCGCCTTCGGCACGTGCTCGAGGGCCAGCATGTGCCGCCAGACCGCCGTCAGGGCCACCAGCGCGCCGTCCGACAGGAAGGCGACGTGCCGCGGGTGGAAGGCGTCGCCCCCCAGGCCCGTGATGCGCGGGAAGGAGCGGCCCACCTTCCGCAGCTCATCGGGCGTCGGCAGAGGGGGGGGCGTCGCCAAGCTCCCTGGGCCAGCGGATCGCCTCCAGCCCCTCGCCCTGGCTCCACAGGGCATGCCGCGGGCTGACGGCCGCATCCGCCGCCTTCTGCGCCGTCTGCAGCCCCGCAGCTGGCGACCATCGTGCCGCCGCCCATGGGGCAGGCTCGCGGATCCAGCGAAACGCCATGCGCATGCCATCCGCTGCGGTGGCGTCGCGCGTCCAGTCGAGCCAGGCCTTGTAGCGCCTGTGCGACGCCCTCCCTGCAGCAGCCACCGCCTGACGGCGCAGGAGGGCCAGCAGCTCGTCGCACTCGACATCGGGGAGGCGATGCAGGCGCCGCGCCAGCCGCCGCCAGGTTCGCCACACCGTCTGCTCGCAGCCAGGGACGGGTGGCTTGAAGCGCAGCAGCTTCGCCTGCAGGCTCCTCGCATGAGCCCGCGCCGCTTGCCCCCCCCCAGCCCGCAGCAGCCGCCGCTCCTGCGCCCTGTCAGCCAGCCAGCCCCAGTGCGCATCGGCTGGGTCTGGCCGCTCGGTGGGCTGCCGACTGCTGGAGCAGTGGCGTTCCAGCTGCGTCTGGGCCAGCTTCGCGCCCTCGCTCCTGCCGTTGTACCTGCTGGCCTCACGCGTACCCTCCAGGTCGAAGTGCCTCAGCAGCTCGTCCTCGCACCTGTCCATGACCTTCGCACGGGCGGCCTCGAGGCCCGCGGGCGTGGTAACTGAGTACAGGTCGGCATGAACGTCAGCCCAGTCTGGCCCAGGCAGCTGAGGCCCAGTCAAGGCCTGGGCAGGGAAGGCGCGGGCCTTGTGCACCCGCGTCACCAGCCCACCAGGTTTGGGCAGCGCCGGCTGCAGGAGGACCGCGCGGTGCGTCCTCATGTCGAAGCAGTCGCACCTGCTGACGCTCTGGACGGGCGTGTCCGCGTCCACGCAGAAGTAGTCGAGCTTCCGCTCCCGCGTCGCGGTGATGCAGGTAGCCTCCCCTGAGCACGCCAGCCGTGCGCCCGCGGCAGGGATCAGGTGGGCCTCATTCACTAAGTCGGGCAGCATGTTCCAGTCGGCCCCCACGACGAAGGGGCGATGCATGGCCCTGATGACTGAGCTCAGGTTGGTGAGCATGTCCAGGTTGAAATCGCTCAAATCCTGGCTGGTGTGGAAGCACGCCGAGACCATGAGAGTGCCCGCTGTCGAGCCCAGCGAGGTCATCCAGAAGCCCATGCGAGCCGAGCAGCGGATGGAGATGCGGTCGTCGCTGAACTCGACGCGCCGCATCCGCACCCAGGGCCGCACCAAAATCCCACACCAGAGGAAGCGCCGCCGATGGCCGTGGCGGTCGCTGGGATGAGGTCGGCCACCCAGCCCGCGCGCTTGGCTGCGCGCGCCGCCGCTGCAAGTCGCAAGTCGTCGTGGTGGCGGTGCTCCTGCAGCAAGAAGATGGCCTGGACCTCGTCGCCGACGTGGCCGCGCTCCAGCTGTTCGAGGCAGGAGCCCCAGCCCGTGACGTTCACCGTCATGACCATCATGATGTCGCGGCTGCCCCTAGGGGCCAATGTCCCAGTCCTTGCCCGAGGCGGCTCGACCTCCGTGGAGGGCCACGCGCTGCGGGTGCCCCGAGGTGGCTCGACCTCTGAAGGGGGCCGCACGCTGCGGGGAGGTGATGATGACCCAGTCCATGCCCGAGGCGGCTCAACCTCCGAAGAGGGCCGCGCGCTGCGGGAACCCCGAGGTCATCTGGCCGAAGGAGTTCGTCCCCACTCACGTGTTCCTTGTGCGTCGGTGCTGCGACTGTGGGCTCCCCTGTCGGCCGCGTGGAGCCGCTAGGTCCCTCCTCATTCGCAGAGCCAGCCATAGTGGGGCTCGCCCCTGGCCTTGAGCTTCGACGGCGCCGTCCTCGCAAGCGTCTCGTGCCAGAGGTCGCGAGGACAGGCGTGCTGGTAGGTGAGGTCCAGTTGGCGTTGTAGCACTCCCCTGCGTAGCCGAACGCCGACACATCCTCGCCGTCGTAATAGAAGACAGGGCTGGCCTCGCACTCCCCTGAGTAGACTTCCAGCTCCGTGTGGTTCATATCGTGGCGGAGGCCACGGCCGTTGTCCAGGTCCTCCGACTCCCTGGTGATGGCCGCAGCGTGCTCCGCTAGCTGGCGCACCCACTCCTCATGGTCACGCGACTCCAGCATGCGCAGCCATTCCCAGTAGCGCCTCCTATACGAGCGACGCTGTCTGAAGGCCTGGTTGCAGATCTCGATCGCCATGTCCACCTGCGCCGTGGCCTTGTTCCGTGGCCGTCCCGCCGGGCGCGCTCGTCCACGGGGCGCCATCGCAGGATGCGAGAGGTACCGAGCGACATACGGGACGCAGTACCTCCGCCAGTGGAGCGCGTCCCTCTCATCATCCAAAACTTGCGGGTCCTCGATCCAGTGCCCCGTGAAGCCTCGCAGGGCCCGCTCCAGGGCCCACTGCAGCTCGAGCGCCCGCCTGCGCTCGGGGCCCTGGTCCTTGGCAGTCCTGAAGGGGCAGCCCGCCTGCCAGGCGCCCAGCTGCCCGCACAGGTCGCCAGGGGGCGCAGCGGGCGCAGGCGCTCGGCGGCGCAGGCCGCGCCTCGTGCGGCGGGCAAAGCGGAGCTCGCGCTGCCGCCCCGCCGCCGCGCCCGCCGCCCTTGGCTGCTGCTGCTGGCGGGGCTGCCTTGGCTGGCGGAGGTCCCCCAGCTGCCTTCCCCGCTGCTGCCAGGCGTGCCCGTCCCTGCGCCAGGACGTCTGGGACTGGAGGTGGGGCGGCGCCTGGGGCCTCCGTCGCTGCTGCCGCAGCCGTCGCCGAGGCCGCGGCCTCGGGCGGCGCCGCGGCTGCCGCTGGGGCGTCAGCCTCCCGCGCTGCCGCCGGCGCTGCAGCGGCCGCCCGCTCGGCAGCAGGGTCGCCGTCCTCGGCCCCGTCGGTCCTGCGCTTCTTGGTCTTGAGGCGTTCGCGCTGCGCGCGATGCGCCTCCTCCAGCTTCTGGGCGTCCGCTTTGAACTGGCCGAAGGCCTCGCGCGCCAGGGTGCCGAACTTGTCCTGCAAGTCCTGGCGACGACGTTGGGCCTCCTGGCGGTCGCTGTCCTCGACCACGAAGCCGTCCAGCTCCTCCAGGCCGAAGAGGCCCTCGTCGTCCAGCGCCCAAGCAGTCTCGCCAGCCAGGACGGCCGAGATGCTGAGCTTCGGCGCAGCGGTCGAGGCCGCGGGCTGCGGTGCCACCGTCGTCGCCAGCGCCTGCACCGCCGCCGTGTACGCCTCGGTGGCGCGCGCGAGGGCCTCGGAGCGCTTCGCCACGCACCCCTCGGCCTCGTCCAGCTGCTGCTGCAGCCCCTCGGCCTTCTGCAGGGCGGCCTGGAGCGCCTCGGCCGTCGCGTCCTTGGCCTTGGCGGACTCGTCGACGGACATGGGCCTGGCCTCCCGCTGAGCCCTGAGCGCATCGAGCCGCGCCTGGTACTTGACCACCTCTGGGCCCTCGCCGCTGAGACGGGGCAGCGCCGCCAGCTGGGCGAGCCGGGTCTCCTCAGGATCCTCGGCTCCAGCAGGCGCCAGGGCGAGAGTGCTGGTCCCCCTCGGCGCCCGAGCGCGGCGGCCGCCTCTGCCTCGGCCAGCGGACGGCGCGCGCGCACTGGCAGAGGCGCCGCCAGTGTCGTCACGCTCGCGCCAGGGCGGGCAGCCTCGGCCTCCAGCACCACGGCTCGGCGGCCTGCGCGTGTGGCCAGCTGCGCCGCCGCCGCCAGCGCCACCAGGGCCAGGCGGGCCGTCGCCGACGAGGACCAGCGGCTGCCTGCAGTGGCAGCACCACGACCACCAGACCTCGTTCTTGCGGCAGCCGCAGTGCCGGCAAGCATCGGGACGAGGCGCGCCCCCGCGCCCTGCCTGTGCGCCTGCAGCCGCATGCATCGGCGGCGCACTGCCGTGATGTACGGCCAGGCGCTCGACGTCGCGCTGGCGCTG
>CAUYUJ010012350.1:0-17193 GCA_963575745.1 Prorocentrum cordatum | reverse complement strand
GGTGGTGGTGGTGGTGGTGGTGGTGGTGGTGGTGGTGGTGGTGGTGGTGGTGGTGGTGGTGGTGGTGGTGGTGGTGGTGGTGGTGGTGGTGGTGGTGGTAGTGGTGGTGGTGGTGGTGCTGGTGGTGGTGGTGCTGGTGGTGGTGGTGTTGGTACTGGTGCTGGTGCTGGTGGTGGTTGTGGTTGTGGTGGTGGTGGTGGTGGTGGTGGTGGTGGTGGTGGTGGTGGTGGTGGTGGTGGTGGTGGTGGTGGTGGTGGCGGTGCAGCGCGGTGGTGGCGGGCGGATGGGCGCGCGAGAAAGAGGCCCGCGCTGGGGCGAGAACGCCATCCTGAACGACGGAGGCCAAACACCGATCCGAAAATGAGGCCCACGCTGCAGCGGGAGCACGATTCGGAACGATTCGGGAGCAGAAATGAGGCCGGCGCCTCAACGAGAGCAGCATTTTGGGAAAAATGACGCCGGCGCCTCAGCGAGAGTCGTTTCCCGGGATTTCCCGGGGATCCTGTGTAAAAAAAACAGTACGCGGAGGGTGCGCGGCCATCACCCGGACGCCATCAGGGGAAGAGGGAGAGTATTTTCATATTGAGTAATTGTGGAGGGTGTGAGGGAGGAGGAGGAGGAGGAGGAGGAGGAGGAGGCGGAGGAGGAGGCGGACGAGGACGAGCTTCCGAGAAGTTCGTCGCGCTCCGCGGAGGCTTGCCCCCTCTCACTTCCCGCCTCGGCGCGCCGCCGAAGCAGAGCACCCCCAGAACGTCCGAACACCTAGGTCCTCATCCTCCTGCTCAAATCCTCCTCGATCCTCCCAGGACTTCGGGGCGTCGTCCTCGATCCTCCTCCAACTCTCCCTCCTGCTCCTCCTCCTCCTCCTCCTCCTTCTCCTCCTCCTCCTCCTCCTCCTCCGCCTCGATACTCCTCGATAGTCTTCGATCCTTCCTCCCTCTGTTGCCTGTTGCCTGTTGGCTGGAGTGTCGTACCGACGCAGCCCTCTCCTCCTGTCCTCCTCCTCCCCGATTCTCGATCCTCGCTCCTCGATCAGATTATACCTTCCTCCTTCACGTCTCCTCCTCCTCCCAGGACGAGCAGAGAGGAAGGATGAGAAGGCGGAGAAGGGCGAGGAGAAGGAGAAGGAGGAGGAGAAGGAGAAGGAAGAGGAGGAGGACAAGGAGGAGGAGGAGGAGGAGGAGGAGGAGGAGGAGGAGGGAGAGGGAGCAGGAGGACTTCCTCGCGCCTCGGCATGCCTCCATAATCGCTGGCAGCTTTGTGCCAGTGCGGCGCGGGCGGCCGAAAATTCGCCGACCCTGTCAGCGTGTGTGAGACGCTTCACATGCGCCAGCCAGAAGGAAATCAAGCAACGTCGTATAGCAAGGGCTCCTGCGGGTGCGTCACGTCACCCTGGAACTTGGAACTCCAGATGGCTCCTTGAGGCCTCCTCCTCAAGCGCGCCAGGCAGAAGGAAATCAAGCAAACTCGTGACCGAGTCGAACGAAAGCCCCTTCCCTTTGATCACCCCGCGGGGGCGGGGGGGGCGGTCCTCCGGGGAAGGGTCTCGGGTGGGGGTCTCGGGGGCGTCCATGGGGAGAGGGGGGGGCGTGGGAGGGGTGTCACCCCCTCGCCCCCCGGGGGTGCGTCGCCTCTTCCTGGGATTCCAGATGGCGCCAAGAGGGCTCCAGATAGCCCAAGATGGCCTCCAAGGCCGCTCAAGGCAACCCACAATTGTTCAAGACAGTTTCCAGCATCCCTCCACCAGGCCTGAGATCCGCTTCAAGGCGGCTCCAGGTGGCCACGGAGCTTCACAAAGAGCCGCCCAGGAAGCGACAGTTATCCAAGCACCTTGTGGCGTCCCATGCTTTTAGTCTTCTCACCTTTCCTCTGTTGATGGGCTCTTCAGACCTCAGGATGGCTCCAAGATGGCCTGAGAGGCTCCCAGAGGCGTCCCATGTGGCCTCAAGGCGGCGTCGATAGCGCCCGGGAGCGTCCCACGAACGCGCCAAGAGAAAGCCCCAAGAGGCCTTCTGTGATCGACGGCGTCCACGAAGGGCCCCAAAGGCCTCCCTGGGCCTCCAAGAGAGCCCAAGAGGGCCTGGACGGCCCCAAGAGAGGCCCAAGGGGGCCTCTGAGCGCCCCGAAAAAAAAAGCCCCACGAGACCGCAAGGGCCCCACGATGGCCCCAAGAGACCTCCCCGTCCCACTCTCTCTCTCTCTCTCTTTCTCTCTCTCGCTTTCCCCTTCCCCGCTTCCCCCCCTCCCCCTCCTAATTACTCTTCCTTCCCTCCTCCTCCTTTTCCTCCTCCTCCTTTTCCTCCTCCTCCTCCTCCTCGTCCTCCTCGTCCTCGTCCTCGTCCTCCTCCTCGTCTTCCTCCTCCTCCTCGTCCTCTCCTCCTTTCCCTAGCACACAAGGTCGGCGGCACGGGCCGTAAGGCCTTCGCAATAGGATGCTAGTCCGAATCGATGTTTGCGCAAGCTCACGCCAATGTGCGCTGCGACCTGTACGACGCGGCACAGAATGCGGGTAGCCTTTTGCTACATCGCCATGCACGGACAGCCCAGTATTATTCTCACAGCCCCGCAGGACTTCAAGAAAGGCGTGGAAACCAGTCGATACCCGAATAACCAGAACAGCGGCGCAAACATTCCAAATCTCATTGCAAAATAATCCAAGACTCCCCCATGCGACATCCTGACCTCAGTCCCCCAAGAAGCGCAGAAGGAAAAGAAGGAGGCCCTCCCCGGAGAAGGAGACGAATATGAGTAGGAAAGAAGGAGGAGGAAGACGAGGAGCATGGGGAGTAGGAGGAGGAGGAGGAGGAGGAGGAGGAGGAGGAGGAGGAGTAGGAACGGAGGAGGAGGAGGAACGGAGGAGGAGGAGGAACGGAGGAGGAGGAGAGGAGGAGGAGGAGGAGAGGAGGAGGAGGAGAGGAGGAGGAGGAGGGAGGAGGAGGAGGAGGAGGAGAGAGGAGGAGGAGGAGGAGAGGGAGGTAAAAGGAGGAGGAGGAGGAGGAGAAAGAGGATAAAGGGGAGAAAGAAGAGGGCGTCGGCGAATTTTTCGAAACGACAGGTGCTTGGCGCAGGGGGGGGCGGGCGATATGCCTCGACTCCCAACGCGCCATTGGCGCGGCGCGGGCTTGGGGAGGAGGAGGAGGAGGAGGAGGAGGAGGAGGAGGAGGAGGAGCAGGAGCAGGAGAAAGAGGAGGATGAGGAGGAGGAGGAAGAGGATAAAGAGGAGACAGAGGAGAAAGAGGAGGAATAGGAGAAACATGCGGAGGAGGAGGAGGAGGAGAAAGAGGATACAAGGAGGAATGGGAGGAGAAGGACGAGGAGGAGGAGGAGGAGAACAACGAGGAGAAAGGGGAGGAGAAATCCTGGATCTTCTTCCCCGATGCCCTCAGGAGGAGGTGGAGGAAATCTCTCCCTCCTTCTGTCCCCGCCCTCACCTACCGCCTTCTGCCCCTCCTGCTTCTGCTCCTCCTCCCGCTGCTCCTGCTCGTCGTCGTCGTCCTCCTCCTCCTCCTCCTCCTCCTCCTCCTCCCCTCCTCCTCCTCCTCTCCTCCTCTTCCTCCTCCTCCTCCTCCTCTCCCCTCCCCTCATGATCCTCTTTTTGCGTCCTGAATGTGCTGTTTCCCCTCCTTCCTCCCGCTTCTTCTGACTTCCCCCTGTCCTTATCTTTACTCGAGTCCCCTCTTCTCCTCCCCCTCTCTCCCCTCATCCTCCTTCCTCCTCTCCTCCTCCTCCTCATCCTCCTCCTCCTCCTCCCTCCTCCTCTCTCCTCCTCCTCCTCCTCCTCCTCCTCCTCCTCCTCCTCCTCCTCCTCCATTCCTCCTCCTCCTCATCCTCCTTCTCCTCCTTCATGGGGAGTTGCACCGTATCAGACAGCATGCTGGCTCTGTCATGGGACCAAGCTGTAAAGGTAGGTCGCTCACACGCCTCCTCATTATGGAGGGCGAGCCCACGTGGCTTGCGGCGGTGGCTCCCATCGTCAGGTACGCCAAAGAGCTCTGGTGTGCCCACTCAGGTGCTTATGGGTGCTGCTTCAGCTTCGCAGAGCTCCGAGAAGCTTGGCGGATTCTTTCTTTGAAGCCGCCTCCGACCTCTTGGAGAGATGTCACGGGGCCGTTCTCCGCTATGTTTTTGAGCCTGAAGCGCATCCAGTGGAAGTTTATAGATTGGGTCACTCTGGAAAACGATTTCTGGGAGCTGCTGATTTTGACGGAGGTTAGCCCGGGGCTTTTGAAGATTGTGCTTAGGCACACGGTCCTTCGGAGCCTGGAGAGGTTAGCTGCGCAAAAATCTGCTCTGGAGGTCCCCAGGCTATGCTATGACGTGCTCAAGCGGGCCCTCAGTTCCAGCAAAGTGTCCCCGTCTGGCAAGGCGGCTGTACGAGTTGTCGGATGCGATGCCAGCTGGACGAGAGTTCGTGCGCGTTGTCTCGGATATCAGTTGGAGTCAGTCGTATGCCCCCTGTGCGGATAGGGGACAGACACACTGCTGCACCGCCTCTGGCATTGCCAGGCCTGCGCTGACGAGCGGGCCGAGATTGTTTCAGAAAAGTGTCAGCAGTATGTGGACGATATGGACACCGACAACCCCCAGGACCTTCTCCTCCTCACGCGTGCTATCTTTCCCCACCATGGCGACTTCTGGCCCAAGCCCGATCAGGAGTGTAAG
Source organism: Prorocentrum cordatum (assembly GCA_963575745.1). Taxonomy (NCBI): domain Eukaryota; class Dinophyceae; order Prorocentrales; family Prorocentraceae; genus Prorocentrum; species Prorocentrum cordatum. Next base: position 12,531 of record CAUYUJ010012350.1, on the reverse strand, counting down.
ACCGTGTGGCAATGGGAAGAGGGTGTGACGGGAGAGGAGCGCATGGTGATGGGTGAACTATTATTGGACGGGAGTTGTATCAGATGTGTCGTGCCAGAACTGAACAGGGCGGCCTGGGGTCTTGCGATTTTCGATCGGGCTTTCAGGTTCCTGGGACGAGCTTTCGGCACGGTTTATGCGGGCTAGCCTCAAATCTCTCAGGCGGGCGAGTTCGCGGCTTTCGGGTGCTCTAGCCAGGTTATAGAGGGCCCGTGTGATTTATATACAGATTGCTCGAATGTGTATGTACAGGCTAATCGACCCCTGGGTGACCAGTTGAATTACCAGCGGCCTTATGCAGGACTCCTCCTGCACGGGCAGCGGGTTTCACACCATATGAAGTCTGTGCAGAAAGTCAGAGCCCACCTGTCCCTCCAGGAGCAGGGGGTCCCCGAGAGCGCGATGAGACTTCGGAGAGGGAATTGTCAAGCCGATCAGGCCGCGAAGGCGGGTGTCCGACTCCACGCCGTGGCGACCGTTGACCAATTTCAAGCTCTTGAGAAGGTGCTGTTGATAACTGACACGGTCTGTAAGCTCGCGGCGGCACTGCTCTTTAAGCGGCCGCCACTGGACCTCAAAGACGTTGAGTTCCTTGCCCCAGCTGGGCGGGGCCGATCAGGCCACCCTGACCGCCCACAGCATGCACGGGAATTTAAAGCCAATCGTTGGCGTTGCAGCGTCTGTCTCGAGACCTCTCGGTCTCAGCTCCGCCCCCCGTCTAGTGTTTGCTCTGGGCTGCGTGTGGATTGGAACTTTGGGGAGATGGCGAGGAACGGCCACCTTGTGGTCGGTCTGCCGTGCAATAACGGCGAGACGCTGCACATTTGCACCCGTTGCGAATGTTTTGTTGGTACTGGGTCTCTTAAGCAGTCCAACCTCCTAGGAAGGTGTGACCAAACGATGACACCTCATAAGAAGTGTCTATGGCGACGGGTGCTGCGCGGTCTTTATCCCAGCTGCAGCTCTAGTCTGCGGGTGGAGTCCGAAAGTATTCAAGACCTCACCATTTGAGGCGGATTTAAATCACGATTTAAATCACTACAGTTCCAGTCCTGCTGGTGTGAGTCCTTGTTGATGTTTAAAGTAAATATGTCTGCCTGCCTGCCTGTCTGTCTGTCTGTCTGTCTGTCTGTCTGTCTGTCTGTCTGTCTGTCTGTCTGTCTGTCTGTCTATCTGCATACCTTTTTTTTTTTTCTCTCTCTCTCTCTCATCCCTCCTGGACTCTCTCTCTCTCTCTCTCTCCCTCTCGCCCTCCCTCATGGATTGTCTCTCCATCCCTTCCTCTTCCATCTGCTCCACCTTCCTCTCGCGCCTCCCGCCCTCCTCTTGCTCCTTCCTCCGTCTCCTCCTCCTCCTCCTCCTCGTCCCTCCTCCTCCTCCTCCTCCTCCTCTTCCTCCTCCTCTCCTTCCTCCGTTTCCTCTTGTTTCCTCTTGCTCGTCAACGAACATTCGTCCACGAGTGCCAGGTCACAACGTGAGCTTGCCCGCGCTGTACATGTGCAGGTGGTCCCGGGAGGAGGGGCCTCGGCAGACCGACGGGGGAACGCAGGGGAAGGAGGAGGAGGAGGAGGAGGCGGAGGAGGAGAAGGAGGAGGAGGCGGAGGAGGACGAGGGTGAGGAGGAGGAGGAGGAGGAGACGGAGGAGGAGGAGGAGAAGGAGGAGGAGGAGGAGGAGGAGGAGGAGAAGGAGGAGGAGGAGAAAGAGGAGACGGAGGAGGAAGAGGTGGAGGAGGAGAATGACAAGGAGGAGGATTGTAGTGTAATGGATGATGCCCTTGGGGGCAGGCATAATCCTGTCGAGTCGGATGGGGCACCTGGCCTCTCCCATTCTTCGAGCTACCGCCTGCCCCGCTGCAGCAAGGGTCGCCAACCTGGTGGTGACGTGGTGACGGGGGTGGGCCTGTTCCTGTGGCGGCATAAGCAACAAGGTCTGCAGCATGCCGGGACGCCATCCGAGAGGGGTCTGCGTCGCTGTGCTCCCCTGCCCTCCCGCCACCATCCCTTCCTCACGCTCTACGGCACAGCCGCTTGGAGTTTCCGTGCCGGCTCGGGGACGGGCCTTGATGGAAGGGTACAGTGGAGACCCGTGCCACGAAGCACCCTGCTCGGCTCCAGGGCCCCCTGGGATGCCTGGGTCTCGATGGCTTCTGCTGTGGAGAGCGTGAGGTCCCCGCGCCAAAAATGGATGGACGCCCTGGGGCTCCAGGGCTGGGCTTCTTGTGGAAGGTGTCTCGTGGTCGAGCCCCTTACTGCAAAGGAGGTGCCGCCGCGCGACAGCAGGTGTCACGACGGGGGGGTCTGCGTCGCGCTCCTCGGGCGCGCCGCTGGGGGGGCCGCGGCCGCGTCGGGGGGGGGCCCGCCGGGGGCGCTCTCGACGGCGCCATTCGCGGCCGCCTCGCGGGCTGGCCCAGGCCCTGGGCGGCCCCCTGGGCCCTGGGCTTCGGTCGGGCATGTCCTCCCACAGCCGGACTTTGGACGGAACATAAAACAGAGTCAGAAAATGTGCTCCAACAGAACCAACAAATAGTCCAGACATCCTCCCCTGACGATTTGTTGACTACTTTGGAAGGTTCCTCCTGTAGAGGGACATGCCCGACTGAACCCTGGGCGGCAGGCCCTGGGCGGAACATCAATCATTGTCAAAACATGCTCAAACAGAGTCAAGCATAGCCCAAACAAGTCATCCCCGGATGATTTTCGGACTACTTTGGAAGATGCCTCCTGCAGAGGGACAGAGTTTTTAAAGTTTTGTGTGTGTTGTGTGTGTTGTGTGTGTGTGTGTGTGTGTGTGTGTGTGTGTGTGTGTGTGTGTGTGTGTGTGTGTGTGTGTGTGTGTGTGTGTGTGTGTGTGTGTGTGTGTGTGTGTGTGTGTGTGTGTGTGTGTGTGTGTGTGTGTGTGTGTGTGTGGTGTTGTGTGTGTTGTGTGGTTGTGTGTGTGTGTGTGTGTGTGTGTGTGTGTGTGTGTGTGTGTGCGTGCGGTGCAGTGCGTGCTGTGTGCGTGTGTGTGTGTGTGTTTTGAACAAAAATTCTGGCAAGTTTACTTGCATGGACGGGGGGGGGCTGAGCCTGACGGGGGGGGGCCTCCGCGCCACGCAAGTGCAAGGGCGTTTTCTCGGGAATGGAAGATGCCTAAAGCCTTCGCCATGGACGTGCCATAAGGCCGCCTCCCCGAAGCCAGGCCCCCGTGGGGTGTGGGAGGGGGGGGGGGGGGCGCGGAAATCACGCAAGTCGAAAGGCACTTGCACGCTAGTGTTCGCTTGAAGAGGGGCGAGGGGGGGAGGGGGGGGAGGGGGGGGGACCGAACGCCATGCAAGTAAACTTGCCAGAATCAAAAAAAAAACACAAGCTCACATGCCCGACTGAACCCTGGGCGGCAAGCCCTGGGCGGCAGGCCCTGGGCAACCGCGACGGCCCTCCCACGGGGACCGCGGCAGCCTCCACGGGCCTCCACGGCGCCTCCCAGCCTCCCAGGAGGAGGAGGACGTTTTGGACGTTTTGGCAAGCAACGTCATGCAACGAGATGCGGGCAGGGCAAGAGGGGGAGAGAGCAGCAAGCAGGAGCGCACGTGCCTAAGGCACCCCCTTTAAACGGAATCGCTGCTAGGGTCGACAGGGAGAGGGACGAGAGGAACCCCGTCCACCGAAACAGGCAAAGCCTCCCCGACTCCCTAAGTCACAGCCAAACCCGACGGGTTGGGATCTCGCGCTCGAGCTCGCTGATCGGCCACGGCAGAAAACCGTGCGTGGCGAAGCAGGACACTCGCCTTGGACGGGCCTGCGTAACTCGGGTACATCCCACGACGATTTCTGGCTAGATTTTCAATGCCCTTGCGAGAGGGCACTTTACAGTCAAGCGCCACCTGGCGCCCGTCCGAAGTAGCCGTGCGGCCACAATACTGACAAAAGTACCAGCAATGCAAATCCCATTATCCCGGCAAAGCAACCTAACAACGACGTGTAGGAGCATATCTGGAAGCATTCCCCTTAAGATTCAGATGAGAATCCAGTTGTAGAATTGTGCTGTTCTCGCAGTCGTAGTCGCATTCGCGGTGACAGTCGCAGTGGCAACGGCAGTCACAGACACAGCCTCAGCCTCAGCCTGCCTCAGCCTCAGCCTCAGCCTGCCTCAGCCTCAGCCTGCCTCAGCCTCAGCCTCAGCCTGCTTCAGCCTCAGCCTCAGTCTGCCTTCAGCCTCGGCCTCAGCCTCAGCCTGCCTCAGCCTCAGCCTGCATCAGCCTCAGCCTCAGCCTCAGCCTGCCTCAGCATCAGCCTGCCTCAGCCTCAGCCTCAGCCTGCCTCAGCATTCAAAATCATGCCCAGGAATGGAGTTCTGGGAACTCGAAGACCACGAAGTGGCCTACAGTTGGCTCCGGGCATTCAAAATCATGCCCAGGAATGGAGTTCTGGGAACTCGAAGACCACGAAGTGGCCTACAGTTGGCTCCGGGCATTCAAAATGTGGCCCGGGAATGGAGTTCTGGGAACTCGAAGAGCACGAAGTGGCCTACAGTTGGCTCCGGGCATTCAAAATGTGGCCCGGGAATGGAGTTCTGGGGACTCGAAGACCACGAAGTGGCCTACAGTTGGCTCCGGGCATTCAAAATGTGGCCCGGGAATGGAGTTCTGTCGAAGAGCACGAAAGGGCCTACAGTTGGCTCCGGGCATTCAAAATGTGGCCCGGGAATGGAGTTCTGGAAGTCGAAGACCACGAAGTGGCCTACAGTTGGCTCCGGGCATTCAGAATGTGGCCCGGGAATGGAGTTCTGGGAGGTCGAAGAGCACGAAGTGTGTGACTGTTGGCTTAAAACGACTTCTGCGGCACCCTGTCCGGCACCCGCCCAGACCCCCCTGTGGAGTCATCTGCTGCTCTCTTTTGACCCTACTAGAAACCTATCAGCAAACGCTGTTAGGTAAATTATCCCGGCAAAGCAACCTAACAGCGATGTGTAGAAGCATATCTGAAAGCATTCCCCTTAAGATTCAGAGGAAAATCCAGTTGTAGAATTCTGCTGTTCTCGCAGTCGTAGTCGCATTCGCGATGACAGTCGCAGCGGCAACGGCAGTCGCAGTCACAGCCTCAGCCTCAGCCTCAGCCTCAGCCTCAGCCTGCCTCAGCCTCAGCCTGCCTCAGCCTCAGCCTGCTTCAGCCTCAGCCTCAGTCTGCCTTCAGCCTCGGCCTCAGCCTCAGCCTGCCTCAGCCTCAGCCTGCTTCAGCCTCAGCCTCAGCCTCAGCCTGCCTCAGCATCAGCCTGCTTCAGCCTCAGCCTCAGCCTGCCTCAGCCTCAGCCTCAGTTTGCTTCAGCCTCAGCCTCAGTCTGCCTTCAGCCTCGGCCTCAGCCTCAGCCTGCCTCAGCCTCAGCCTGCCTCGGCCGCAGCATCAGCCTGCCTCAGCATTCAAAATGTGGCCCAGGAATGGAGTTCTGGGAACTAGAAGAACACGAAGTGGCCTACAGTTGGCTCCGGGCATTCAAAATCATGCCCAGGAATGGAGTTCTGGGAACTTGAAGAGCACGAAGTGGCCTACAGTTGGCTCCAGGCATACAAAATGTGGCCCGGGAATGGAGTTCTGGGGAATCGAAGAGCACGAAGTGGCCTACAGTTGGCTCCGGGCATTCAAAATGTGGCCCGGGAATGGAGTTCTGGGGAATCGAAAAGCACGAAGTGGCCTACAGTGGGCTCCGGGCATTCAAAATGTGGCCCGGGAATGGAGTTCTGGGGACTCGAAGAGCACGAAGTGGCCTACAGTTGGCTCCGGGCATTCAAAATGTGGCCCGGGAATGGAGTTCTGGGAAGTCGAAGAGCACGAAGTGGCCTACAGTTGGTTCCGGGCATTCAAAATGTGGCCCGGGAATGGAGTTCTGGGAGGTCGAAGAGCACGAAGTGTGTGACTGTTGGCTTAAAACGACTTCTGCGGCACCCTGTCCGGCACCCGCCCAGACCCCCCTGTGGAGTCATCTGCTGCTCTCTTTTGAGAGCACTAGAAACCTATCAATCTTCGCTGTTAGGTAAAAACGCAAGCTTGTGGGATGGATGCAAGACCGCTCCAGACACCGCGACGGGGCCAGGGACCACCACGACAACGTCAGCGGGGAAGGAGTCCACCCCCACAGCAGGGATGCATGGCGCCTTGGAGACCTCTAAAAGGTCATTCTTATCACACAGCACCTCGCAACTCCTGCAACGAAACGCGCTGCCGAAAGTCACAAACTTGTGAGGGGAGACGCGAAGCGCCCGATCCAACTTCGAACCCTGCCTCGCTCTCTCCAAGGGCGCAACAGCTGGGCGGGCCTTCCTGGGGTCGGCCGCTGACGAGCCGATCAGAGCACGACGCGCTCTCATTCTAATCAGGGCGGTCTGAGCATCCCAAAAATCCGTTCGAGAGTCCGTGCGGGCCGAAAGGTGCCAGGAACGCTCCGCGGCCTCTGAGGCCGCGCGGTCCGCAAGTTGATTTCCAGACCTGAGGAAAACCTGGTGGGCCTTTAGGCCCTCAGCCTCCGTGTCTAAGTGAGAAGCCGTCCACTCCAAGGTTACTAAACCTTCACCTCGCGAAGCAAGAGCGGTCTTAATTCGGAGCCACAAGTCCCAATTCCGCCCGCCCACCGCACTAACCCGACCCCGCTCCCAACCAGCAATCAAGGGAAAGTGGTCCGTGACATAATGAACGGGGCCAGTGGTGCCCTCAAGGCACAAGGCGAAAGCCAACAACTCAGAGCGGGGGACCGTTTGGGTTCTTCACACTAAAATTCCAGAAACGCACCCGACCACATCCCACGTCGACGTCCCTGGGGTTCTCCTGACCAAAACAACAGCCGCGCCACAACGGCGGCGCCGAGGGTCGGAGGAAAAACGTCCTCCCGAGCCGTCCCCAAAAACGACCAGGGGGTCAGGACCGACAGGGGACAGATCGGTTAGGGACGTCGAGCCGAGAGGTTCTAAACCCTCCGCTTCGGGTGGGTCCACAAACTCAGGGTGAGTATGGTTGGTCGGGGGAACACCTCTAAGCCACAAGGCAGGATTCATGTCGCAATTAACGAGTGCTTGAGACACTAGGGGAGCGGACAAGGAATAATCCTCATGTTCCTTATTACACTCGCACTCCCAAACTCGGTGCCTCAGAGTCTCAGGCGCCTTCAGACACCTGGGGCACCGCTGCTGCTCCTCCGTGCCCGTCGGGAACTGGCGCACCCGCGGCCACTGCGCTCCAGCAGCCACACATAGTGTCTGGCCAGCCTGGTCGTAGTCCCCGTTCTGCGAGAACTTCACGAACTCACGCCGAGCCCCATAGAGATCAGCACCTCCAGCGAGATCGTCAGCTCCCTCATGCTCCGAAGCTCGAGACCAAAGCTGAGCGTGAAAATCAAGCATAACATCTTCAAGCACTCCGCCAACATCCATCTCATCACCAGAAAAACCATCCAGAGATGATGTGGGGATCTTCCACTCAGCAAATCCACCATGCTCTGGGCGCCACCAGGAAGTAGCTGAGGATGGCTTCCAGCCAGCATCAAGCAACGTGGCGATCACTGCAGACACTGGTCCCTTGACCAATCGCCAGCGCCCTGACTGCCCCGCAACCTCCAGACGACGAAGAACTTTCGGCCAGGATGTTTCAACTCTCTGATGAAATTCAGGGTGAAGGCGCCAGACCGTGAGATACTCAGCCAGAAGCTGGCGCCTCAGCTCCAAGGCAGGATCTTTCTGACCATACAGTATGGCTAAAGTACTGGTCAAGCACCTGCCCTTCAACGGGCCTGCCCCTGCAGTAGCCGCCTGCCGTCGAAGGCGCAGGAACTGGTATGGTGCAAGGCCTCCCAGGAGGAGGAGGAGAAGGAGGAGGAGGAGGAGGAGGAGGAGGAGGAGGAGACGGAGGAGGAGGAGGAGGAGGAGGAGGAGAGGAGAGGACGAGAGGACGAGGAGGAGGAGGAGGCGGAGGAGGAGGAGGAGGAGGAGGAGGGGGAGGAGGACGAGGGAGGAGGAGGGAGGAGGAGGAGGAGGAGTAATAGGAGGAGGAGAAGGAGGAGGACGACGACAGGAGGACGACAGGAGGAGGCGGGAAGGGAGGCGCTGCTGCGTTGCTCTGGGCGGGGGGAGCCCCTGGCACCTGGTGTCGCGCGTGTGGGGTCTGGCCCTCGCCGCCCGACGTCAGCACCCTTCCAGAAGAGCCGCCTCGGGAGCCGCGCGAGAGGAGCAGTGGTGCCGCGAGGGCTGCCCGCGTCGGCACTGGTCACGAGGATCTCTGCACCCACCGGCGGCGGGCGACTGCACTCGAGACGAGACGTCATCCTCACCTCCTGCCCCCGCTCGCGACACTTGGCTCCTGAGGGCCAGTTCGGTGGCGAGAGCGGGTCTCGCGCGAAAGGGGCCGCTATCCGAAGCATCAGTTTGGAGACCATTGACGCGCAGCCTAATGGCCAGCACGCCTGGACGTGGACGGTGCCATTGAAGCCTTCGGTGGAGCCCCCTATGGGTCCACGCAACGCTGTACTGGGTGGGGGACACGCCTGCGAACACCGCCACTGGGGCCCTCGGTGGAGCTACCTAGCCACGAAGCGCTGTGCTGGGCGGGGGGCCCGCGTGCGAGAGCAGCCACTTGGGCCTTCGGTGGAGCCCCCATATGGGGCCACGAGACGCTGTACTGGGTGGGGGTCCAGCCTGCGGCCTTTGGTGGAGCTCCCTACGGGGCCACGAAACGCTGCACTGGGTGGGGGTCCAGCCTGCGAGAGTAGCCACTGGGCCTTTGGTGGAGCTCCCTACGGGGCCACGAAGCGCTGCACTGGGCGGGGGGCCCGCATGCGAGAACAGGCCGTCGGTGGATCTCCCTATGGGGCCCCGAAGCGCTGTACTGGGTGGGGGTCCCGCGTCCGAGAGCAGCCTCTGGGGCCACCGGTGGAGCTCCCTGTGGGGCCACGGAGCGCTGTACCGGGTGGGGGAGACGCGTGCGGATGAGGGCAGAGGCAGGGAGGGGGAGGAGGGGGGAGGGGGCTGGAGGGCGGGAGGTGGGGTGAGGTGAGGACGCGGGGCGCTCTCTCCAATACGAGGACCCAGCACCACAAGATGGTTGGGAAAGAGAATGAGATATTCACGTGTTTTGAGGGGCAGGGGGAGGAGATGGAGGAGCGTGATGATACTAATGCGAATAAATAGGAGTAGGAGGTAGACCAGCGTAAGGCCATGGTGCATCAACGATGTTGCAGTACCCCCCTCCAAGTTCCCTCTTCATATGTCCCTGAAAGAATAAAGCTTTCATTGTTGAAAATCGCCCAAAACATCGCTCCTGCGACTTCAACGCCACGGGACATATGTGACTGTCGCGTCCTGACGAATCTAATCCATGTCGGAGCACCATTCCTGGGACTTCACCGCAAAGCAGTGTGGCTTTTGCGTCCTGACTCCCAACTCGTGCCAGACAGCTGTGCCTGGGACTTCGAATGACTGACCCTTTGGAACTGTCGCAATCTTTGAAAACGAATGTGCGCGGCGTTAACGCGTGATCCACATTTTGAAAACCACCCGCCCTGCACCCGTGAAGCTGTTGCAAACTGTTCAAGCGAATATGCTCGGCACTAAGGCGAAAACCTATGTTGAAAACCACTCACCCTGGGTCTGTGAAACTGTTTCAACTTTCAAGAAATACCATAACTGGCGAGGCAGTCTCAATCAAAACACCCTGCCTGCCCTACCGACACGTCTGGGGGCGGCGCGACAAGGAGGAGTTATTCGCAAGGAAAAACGGAACATGTGTCCCAGAACGACTCCTTGCTAGAAGAAGGGGGGCGATGAGGAAAAGGAGGAGGAGGAGGAACCGAGGAAGAAGGGTGAGACGGAATAGGAACAGCACGGGCCGTATGTTCCCCTTCTCTGTCTCCGTCCCCGTTTGCCCCCTGGCCGTCCTCCTATGTCCTCCTCCCCCTTCCCCTGCTCATCTCCCTGCCCCTCTAGCTTCTCTCTCCTCTCCCTGTTCCCCTCACACCTCTGTTCTCCCTCCACCTCACCATCCGCCATCCTCTACCTGCTCCCTGCTTCTGCAGGTGCTGAGACACCGCCGACGGGCCGTCCTGGCACCCTTTTGGGCCGTCTGGGGCCTCGTTCGGGCAGTCTTGGGCCGCTCTGGAGGCTCTTCTGGGCTGTTTGGGGCCCCACTGGGGCACCCAGGGCCCGACTTCGGGGGGCCTGTGGCTGGCGTGGTGGGGCCGTCGTGGGTCCCTCTGGAGCGCTGCAGACGCCATCTGAAGGATCACATACGGTGGGAGCGACAGGGAACCCTTAGATACAGTGAGCGGCTTGAATAAGGAACACTTGGTTTTCAAAAGGGGCTCGGTCGATCCTTAGGCTTGCATGCATTATTTTTCGTTCCTGATGTGTTATGTATTACTTACCGTTCCTGATGCGTTACTTTTCCCTTGGGTAAAAAGGGGCTTCGTTTCTTATTGATCGTTCCTTAGGTCAGGTCGATGACTGTAAGGAATCCAGGGTCTGGAGGCCAGCGGAGCTCCAATCGTGGATCGGCCATGGATATCACCGCCGCCCCCGTTGGATAAGGAAGCCCCCAGGATCTACCGCCTCTCGGGCACAAGCCTCGACGAACGGGCCCCCACCGCACCCATAGAGCCAAGAAGCCGTACTCCGCCTGGTGCTTCTGTTGATTTGGGCTGTCTGGGGCCTCTGCTGGGGCCTCTGTTGGGACATACTGTGATCTCCCTGGGGAGTCCGGGAGAAAATTGCTCGCTCCTTTTTGACGTGACAGATCCCCAACGAAAGATATTAGACAACCGTCTTGCAATGCCGGTTGACTGCAGCTTGTAAGAAAAATCGAAGGCCCCTCTTGTGTGGACGGTATCATGACTCGGCACCATCATGCTCATCAGGCGACGTCGCACTTGTCGCGAAACGCCTTCTCGAGGAAACTAGGAAGGCACCCTCCTGTATGGCCGGCACCATGCTCTGGCACGATCAGCCAGTCGAGGTCGCATTTGTTGCGAAAACCCTTCTCAATGGCAGTGACGAAATCATTGACGGCGGACGCAGGGTCGGGAAAGGGCGAGGAATTGGTGTAGGAAGAAGGACAACAAAATTATGGAGGAAGCAGGGACGAACTGACAGGCAGCGGGGGCAAAATCAGCCTTGCGACTGTGCTGCCCACGCAACGCTTCTACCGTAGGAGACGCTCCATGGGAGACATCAGAGAGCACGCTGGGGAATCGACTTGACTGTGGCTTCAAAGCAAAATCTGCGAGCTCAGGCTGGGCGCGCTGCTCACAGGTCTTCATCGGCAATGTCCCTCCCCTCCTTGGGCAAGAGCTCCACGCGACCGCCATAGCGCTCGAGGATGCTCGTCGGCTTCTTGAAAACGCTCGCCTTCCACTCCTCTAGAGAAAGAAACAAAGGCATAAACACTAACTTTCGGATGTCCGCGCAGCGTTCTCGCATCTGCGCCGGACCCCGCTCCCTGGCGCGCGGAGCGCGCCAGGGGCGGCGCCAGGGGTGGCGCCAGGGGCGGGGCCAGGGGGGGGGGGCCCAGCGCAGATCCGAGAAATCCGCGCGGAGAGTGGAAAATCTATGTGTATGCAGGTTCTCTTCCATCCATCCTCATATCCCTCCACCTGCACACCGCACGCCTTGGCAGTGCCGTGGCAGATCTTCATGGCGCGGGTGACGTCTGGAATCTGCAGGTCCGGCAGCTTGGTCTTGGCGATCTCCCGCAGCTGGTCGATGCTGATGGTGCCGACGAACTTGTTGTTGGGCTGGTCGGAGCCCTTCTCGGCCTTGGCCGCCTTGATGAGCAGCGCTGCCGTGGGCGGCGTCTTCAGCTCTATCGTGAAGCTCCGGTCGCTCATGAAGCGAACGATGCAGGGAACGGTCTCGCCCACCTTGTCGGCGGTCAGGGCGTTGTACTCCTTCACGAAGAAGGCGACGTCCGACGAAGCGAGACACAGCACAACCACAGCCCGTCGGAGGCCCGCGCGGACTCCGTGGCTCGGCGCCGGACACCGCTCCCTGGCGCGCGGAGAGCGCGCGAGGCGAGCCAGGCAGGGGTCGTGCCAGAGGCGCCGCTGGGGGGCCCGACGCAGAGCCAGGAACTCTCCGCGCGAGCGCGGAGAGCGCGCGAGGCGAGCCAGGCAGGGGTCGTGCCAGAGGCGCCGCTGGGGGGCCCGACGCAGAGCCAGGAACTCTCCGCGCGAGCCTCCGAAGGTCTATGCTCGCGCCGCGCTCTCTTCCCCGAGCTGTTCGCGCCGAACTTGCCGAGCGCGGGGCCCACGGGGGGCGCCGGCGTGGCCTTTGCGGGCCCGGCTGGCATCGAGAGCCGGGAGGCTGGGGCGGCTCGGAAGTGCGTCGCGCAGGCCCGCACCGGCACGGCAGAGCCAGGATCGCATCGGACAGGCCGCGCCAAGACGCACCACCGCGCCATGCGAGGCGGAGGAGGCGAAGGAGGAGGAGGAGGAGGAGGAGGAGGAGGAGGAGGAGGAGGAGGAGGAGGAGGAGGAGAGGAGGAGGA
>CAUYUJ010012349.1:0-15000 GCA_963575745.1 Prorocentrum cordatum | reverse complement strand
AAGCAGGAACAAGTGATGATGATGCTGATGATGATGACGATGCTGATGATGATGATGAGGAGCAGGAGGAGGAAGAGGAGGAGCAGGACCAGTGTAATCCCAAGACTCATCAACGACGTTGGAATCTACCCTCCCTTCAAATTTTCTCACAGGCTCCTCGAAGGATCTACTTTCACTGCGGAGGTCTCGTTGGAAGACGACCGTTGGACAATGCCCAGCCGTGCCGAATCACCATCTGGAAGTTTAACGCCGCGAATTATCGTTACTGCTGCGACCTGACGATTCCAATCGTGCCAGGGCACCATTTCTGGGACGCCAACACCGCGAATCAGCGTGGTTGTCGCGTCAAGACAAGCAGAAATTTGATACAACAAAATGGTACGTCAGGCATGATAATCTTTGAAACTGTTGTGGACTTCTGAATCGAATGCCCGCAGCGCACAGGCGAGAGCCACAGTTTGAAAATGAGCCGCCTTCCATCCGTGAAGCTGTTGTACTCTTTGAAGACGAGTGTGCGCAGCGCTAACGCGAATACAACATTTTGAAGATGGCCCGCACTCCATCCGCGAAACCCTTGCAGCATTTGGAGACGAATATGCGCGGCGCTGAGGCGAGAACAGCATTGAAAACGACCTGCCTTCCATCCCTGAAGCTCTTGCAAATTTGAATAACAACGAGTGTACGCGGCGTTGAGGCGAGAGCCACATTTTGAAAACGACCCGCCCTCCATCCGTCAAGGTCTTGCACTGTTTGAAACGACTGGGCGCGGCGCTACGGCGAGACCCACATTTTGAAACCGACACGCCCTCCATCCGTGCAAGTGTGGCCCATGTCAAGCTTCAGGATCATATGTAGTGAAGATGTTTCAGGCGAAACGCCCAGCCCGCCTTGTCGACCCGTCTCCGGGTGCGACAGAGGAGCTCGTCATGAGGAAGAGGGAGGGGGAGGAGGAGGAGGAGGAGGAGGAGGAGGAGGAGGAGGAGGAGGAGGAGGAGGAGGAGGAGGTGGAGGAGGAGGGAGGAGGAGGAGGAGGAGGAGGAGGAGGAGGAGGAAAAGGAAACAGGAGGAGGAGGAGGCCCCGTGGACGGCCGTCGGGGTCCTCCCCCGTGGGCACGGCCCTGCGGCAGGCCCTCCGAGAGGGGCCCACTCGCTCAACAAAAAACGGCGCAAGCGTACGCAGACTGAGCCCCGGCGGTTGGGTTGCAGCTCCTCCGTGGTGCGCGGAGCACGCCTGGGGGCGGCGCCGGAGGCGCCTCCGGAAGAGCGCCAGTGGTGGGGACCCAGAGTGTGCGAGGCTATACTCGAGGAAAGAGCGACACAAACGTGGAGGCTATACTCGAGGAAAGTGTGCGAGGCTATACTCGAGGAGGAGGAGGAGGAGGAGGAGGAGGAGAGGAGGAGGAGGAGGAGGAGGAGGAGGAGGAAAGACTTTTTTGGAGGTCCGCGCGGATTTCTTGGATCGGCGCTGGGCTCCCCTGCCACGGCCCTGGCGCCGCCCCCGGCACGCGAGGCGCGCCAGGGAGGGGGGCGCAGCGCCGCCCCCAGAACTCCACGCGGACCTCCTAGAGTTTATGCCTATTCAGGAGGGGAAAAAACACACAGACACAATTAGTCGTCGATCCCCAGGAAAATAGGCGAACATATGCGAAACTATGGGAGGTGGGAGGGGGGGGGAAACAAAAACCCAGAACATATGGGGAAATATGGGGAATCTGGTTATTTGTGTGTATTTATTTGTGTGTCCCAGGGTCCCTTCATCTATGCTGTTTTCTCTTCCTCGATGCAGGACCTCCGCCAGCGCAGCGCCAACATCGGTCAAACCCAGGGTTGGTGAGGCTACGCAGCCCGCGTGCCCCCTGGCACAGCTACCCTCCGAGCAGGTATGCCTCGCACCTCATGGCCGTAGACGGAACACCCGGCGCCCTGGCGCTTGCTGTTCGACGTGCGCCACCCCAGCGCACACGCGCGAGCGCGCGGTGCACGCCCGCGCGCGGCGTGCGTCCTCGCAGCGGCGCAGGCGTTCGCGGAGCAGCTCCTCGCTGCAGCAGATGATGGCGGAGATGGGCATCATTCGCAACGGCAGCGCCCTCCACCTTTCTAGGCCTCCCAGCTGGTGTCCGCGTGGATGGGGTCGGAGGATCGCGCCACATCGCATCGCGCCACATCGCGAAGGCATCGGCGATGCGGCTCGATGGGGAGCCCGATTTTCTCCATGCCTACGGCGCCGATGCATCGCCGATGCATCGCCGATGTATCGGCGATGCGGCGCGATACTCCGACACCATCTGCTCGTGAAGAGCCCGTCTGTCGAAAGCCAGAAAAAACCGGCACATAAGCATAAGGTTTTCGATGCTCGCGCGAATTTCTGGTATCTGCGCGGGCAACCCCCCCACGGGCGGCGCCTCCCGCGCGCAGCCCCGGCCGCGCTTCGCGCGCAGGGGGGTCCTGCGCAGATAATCTCCTCTCATCCTCCCCTCTCCCTCCTCCTCCTCCATCCTACTCTCCATCCTCCCTCCTCCTCTCCCTCCTTCTCCGCTGCTCATCCTCCTCCTCCGTTCTCCTCTCACTCCTCCTTTCCTCCTCCTCCTCCTCCCTCTCCTCCTCTCTCCCCTCCCTCCTTCTTCTCCTCTTCGGGGGTTCGGCCAGGCCGCCCCCGACGCTAAGGCCCCCCACCCCCCGGACGGCCTGCCGCGCCGCGCCGTGCGCCGCCCCAGCTGCTCGAGAAAGAATTGCCGTCGACGTTTCCGTTGCCGTTGTGTCTGCGTGCCCTCTCTCGCTCCGTCTCTCTTCGCTTACACCCCCGTTGGGGGAGCTAGCGATGATCATCCGCCTCAATCTTTCCTCCTCTATCATCCTCCTTCTTCCTCCTACTCCTCCGCCTCACCTCCTCCTTCCTCCTCCTCCTCCTCGCCGGAGAGAGCCCTCATCCTCTTCCTCCTCCTCCTCCCCCTCTCCTCCCTCCTCGCCTTCTCCTCTACGCCTCCTCTCCCTCCTCCTCCTCCTCCTCCTCCTCCTCCTCCTCCTCCTCCTCCTCCTCCTCCTCTCCTTCCTCCTCCCCCTCCGCCGGAGAGACAACCCTCAAAAGCGGTGAGTTTGACCGGCGTTCGCCTCTTCTGCCCACGCGCTCCGGGGCTTCCCAGCTCGCTCGCTCGCTCGCTCGTGGGGGGGGAGGCAGCTAGTGGGGCCCAGGCCACGCCCGAGGAGGAGGAGGAGGAGGAGGAGGGAGGAGGAGGAGGAGAGGAGGAGAGGAGGAGGGAGGAGGAGGAGGAGAGGAGGAGAGGAGGAGGAGGAGGAGGAGGAGGAGAGTAGGAGAGGAGGAGGAGGAGGAGGAGGAGGAGGAGGAGGAGGAGGAGGAGGAGGAGGAGGAGGAGGAGGAGGAGGAGGGGAGGAGTCGTGAGGAGGAGGAAGGAGGAGGCGGATGGAGGATGAGGCAGGAGGAGGCCGGAGGAGGAGGATAGGAGGCGGAGGAGGAGGAGGAGGGGTGAGGAGTAGTGCGGAGGAGGGGGAGGAGGAGGAGGAGGGGGAGGAGGAGGAGGAGGAGGAGGAGGAGGAGGAGGAGGACCGGTCAAACGAGGCTCACCATCCCCATCTCTGCCGACCCTCGTTCGACTGGGCGTAGGAGGGACTCTTCGCCGGAGTGGCCCATCGCTGCGGGCCCAGTAGGGTCCCCCACTCGACGAACGCGATGCGATAGTAGCGTCTTGCGCGCTTGTGCTCGGCCCCCCCGCGTTCGGTAGCAAATCATAGGAGCCTGTCTTCAGCGTCGATTAGCGTCGAATAGCGTCTGGGTGTCGACGAGATGGCGCCGATTTAGCTTCGGCTAGCGTCGATTTAGCGTCGATTAGCGTCGATTGGCGTCGATTCGCAAGAGCCGACAAGACGGTTTTTGAGGCCTCCATGAGTTGCCACTGAATGGCGCACCAAAGGTCACTCCTTCAAGGGAGGAAAAACCACCCGGACCAGACAATTGGCGTTTACTAGAGTGCCCTGGGCGTTTACTAAACAGCCCTGCCCTGTTCGATTCCTTCGTTGGGCGCGTTTACTAAACGACTTCGCGTGTCGGGGTGGTTATTATGGGGGTGGATTTTTTGACCTCTACTACTGCCCAGGGTCACTCTTGCGTGTAGCCGACCTGTCTCGAGAGCCACCGCGTTGCCGGCCGGTTCCACGGCACGGCCCTTGGTCGACTCGTGGGCAGAGCCGACCTGGGGCCAGCGCGCCTCCGAGACGCGCGCCGTGTCGCCGATGAGTGGGCGATTTGGATGCTCGTTTTGGGGACCTTCCTGGGGCCCACCAGTTCGACTCAAGTTCGACTCAAGTTCGACTCAAGTTCGACTCAAGGTCGACTCGAATCGACGGACGTTCGACGCAGCTTCGACGCACGAGTGGAGCGAGTGGCTCCAGGAAGGTCCCCAGAATGAGCAGTCGAGGCGATGCGGTGGGTTCTAGACACCGATTAGTTCGGTAGCAAATCATGGGATCCTGGTATGCCCTCGTAATTTTGTCTTCAGCGTCGATTCGCGTCGATCAGCGTCTGGGAGTCGATGAGATGGCGCCGATTTAGCGTCGGTTGGCGTCGACCAGCGTCGATTTAGCGTCGATTAGCGTCGAGTTAACGTCGATTAGGGTCGATTCGCAACATCCCGACGTCGCTTATCGCCTTGTCCGTCGTCCGTCGTCCTCTTGGCCTCCTAGATGGGTCGGTGCAGATGGGGTCAGAGGATCGCACCGCATCGCCAATACATCGCCGATGCGGCTGGATGTGCAGCCCCACTTGCTTCACGCCGACGTCGCCGATGCATCGCCTACGTCGACGATGCACCGCTAGTGCATCGCCGATGCATCGGCGATGCGGCGCGATTCTCCGACCCCATCTACTCCGACCCCATCGAGGAGGCCTCTGTACGCGCGTCGCTCAGTCGTCGTCTGTCCGCCGTGCATTCGTCCTCGTCTCTCGTCGGTCGGCGGCCGTCGGTGTCGTCCTCGCCCTCGCCCTCGCCCTCGTCCTTCGTCGGTCGTCGGCCCTCGGTGCCGTCGGCCGCGGCGCCGCTTCGGGGCCCGTGTCCGAGGAGGGAATTTATCCATTTCCACCACCTGGAGGGTCAGTTTTCGGAGCTTCGGCAGGCGGTGGATATGGACATTCGGGCCCCCGGGGGCCGAAATATATCCATATCCACCGCCCGCTGGGGCACCAGGACGTCTGTTCCCAGGCAGTGGATATGTATAGATCCCCGCCTCGCACCGAGGCCGCGGGGCCGCTTCGGCGCGCGCCAGGCATAGCCTCCAGCAGCGCCGACCTGGCCGAGTTCAAGCGCAGCACCGCGACGGCGGGCCTGCCCCCCCCCGCGCTCCCGGAGCTTCGGCTCGCGCACCCTCCTCTCTGCCTGAGCCTCGGCTCCTCGCTCCTCGCTCCTCGCTCCTCGCGGCTGGATCCTGGGTCCTGGATCCTCGATCCCGATCCTTTTTTCTCCTCGATTGTTTTCATTCGGTGATCCTCGAGGAGGAGGAGGGGGAGGCCCTCCTCTCCCTCCTCCTTATCATCCTCGAGGAGGAGGAGGAGGATGAGGATGAGAAGGAGGCATCCAGTGATCGAGGATCGAGGATCCCTCCTCCCTCCTCGATCCTCCTCCCTCCCGCCACCTCCTCGAGGATCCCATTTTGTACTTGGTTTTAGGATCGATTATCCTTTGATCTCCCTCAGTCGCGCGACGGGAGCTCGAAACGTATACGCCGTCACTGGCCAGGTCCATCCTGGTCCAAGCATCGGTATGTGCGCCTCCCTGGGAGGGCGGTTGTGTCGATTCAGAGGCCAGGCTCCAGTGGGTGTAGATGTATGGTTGGCGTCCTTCTACTTCTGAAAAGGCTGTCGCAGAGGGCCCATCTTTTCCAGCACATCCGTACCAACACACATCTTGCCCCATTGTTGGTTGTCTCATCAACTTGTTTTTTGTCTCCCCTCATAAGGTCGTGCAAGTTGATGAACTCATGCGCGCACAGACAATGTGTTGATGTGCATTCGCGCGCAGAGCGTCTTGCAGGAAGGAACGCCTTGCAGGAAGGTGACGTAGGTTCCGCCATCGACGGTAAGAGTATAATGCAGCATGTATCATGGTAGATTTAGTGGCAGTCAGGAGCAGTAGGACACGAATCCGATACGCAGCGTCTTTGGCACGATACGTACAATGGTAGCGGAGCCGGCCGAGGCCAGCTCCAGCTAGCGCCCCCCAGTGGCGCTGGCTCCCCCCGCGCGCGCAGCGGTGCCAATGCGGGCGATTCGCGGCAGACCATGCAGTGGCACAGCGAGGCCAGGCGAGACCCGTCGTAGGTGGCTCGGGTACAGCCGAGCAGCCAAGGGCAAGCAGCCGGGCGGAGTTGGCAGGTCGACCGCAGCATCGGCGGCAGGCGTCGAGCGTCGTGGAGGCGGCCTCAAGCCGCCCACCTTCGACGGGCTCGAGGAGCAGCGGCAGGAGCAGTCCTTCGTGACGAGGGCCTCCCTCGGAGGGCAGGCGCAGGTATCCCCGCGCCTCTCGGGGGCGGCTGAGGATCCCAGGAAGGAGCCGGACCTCTCGGCGGGGTGCATCCAGGTCTCGCTGGAGGACGAGGGCACCGCGGCAAGCCATGACATGTCCTTCAGCTGGGCCATGACCGTCAAAAAAGGCAGTGCTCAGACGGTCCTGCGAGGGGTTGACCAACAGAGCGGTGCAGCAGCGTGGCGAGCGCTGTGCAAGGGGTACGAAGCAGCTACGGCGTGTTGGGCCCAGGGTATCCTGACAAGCGTCCTGAGCGTCAAGCAGTGCCCGCATACCTCAGCGGTGTCTGAGGAAGCTCGCGCGGAGTGGGAACGCGACATCCGACAGTATGAGTGGCTTGCAGGCTAAATTTTCCATGTGGGCGCGAAGGAGAGCATCTACCTTCAGAAGGCTTCCGAGAACATCGGGGCGATGCTCCAGGTGGCAAGCGAGCGGACCTGCGACGAGCACGTGGCGACCACCATCCAGCGCTTGCAGGCGGCGACGACCTACGACGACGGGTGCCAGAGGTCCCCGCCCCCACCGCTTGGACCTCGAAGAGGCGCCCAATTCCATTCGACGCGCTCACTCCGGCCTGCGGCCTGGGCAGAACAGCGGCCGCGGTGGCAAGGGCGACTGTGGTAAGGAGAGCAGCGGCGACGCAGGCAAAGGCGGGAAGACAGAAGGCAAGGGAGGTGGGAGGACGAACCCGACGCACATTATACCCGAGTGCTCCAAGTGCGGGCGTAGCGGCCACTATGCCAGGGACTGCTGGCGTCCATTCCAGGCGGGCGGTGAGACAAGACTCAGCGTGGGGCTCCAGTGGCAGAGGTAGGGAACGGACCAGGCAACGCGATTCGGTCTACCAGCCCTCAGCACAAGTGGGTACTTGATCGCTGGCGGACTCTTCGCCCGGCAGTGCGACGGCATCAGCCGTGGGGCCCGGATCCGTGCAGGTCGGAGTACCTGGGCACCAGGGACAGGCGACGCCAGGAAGCGCGCATCCATCTCGCAGCAGTGCAACAGGCGAGACCGCCGAGTCCGATCTGGAGCCAGGCTACATCCTTGTGGCGACGGAGAGGCCTATGATCAGCAACGCGAGGGCCGAATGGACCAGCATGCTGGTGCGCATGCGCAGTTGAGCACGTGCGCGGTCGGCGCGACATCCCACGGGGGCCCGCGCACCCAGCAGGAACCCGATTTTGGCGGTGGCAGACGGCACCCCGCTGATGCACTACGGCCAGAAGACGGTGGCGCTCTACATCGCAGGCGCCCGCAATATCTTTCTAGAGTTCCATGTGATGGACGCGTGGCAGTCCATCGCGAACGTCGGCGAGTTCTGCGTGGGATGCGGTAACCGGGTGGCGTGGAGCGACGGACGTGGGGGAGTGCTGAGACACGAGACTGCGGGACTCGTCAAGGTGAGGAAGGTCGACGAACACTGTGCGCTCGAGTGCTTGGCTAGGAACGGGCAGTTCGGGGACTGTTCGATGGTGAACGGCGCGCTCGTGGCGCCAATGCAGCAGCAGCCGCCACGCGACCAGGTGATGAGGGTGGCGGCCATGCGGTGGAGCGGGCGCTGGCAGGCGGACCCGCTTGCTCATGCAGTGTGGCCCCGGCCAGCG
Organism: Prorocentrum cordatum; assembly: GCA_963575745.1. NCBI lineage: Eukaryota > Dinophyceae > Prorocentrales > Prorocentraceae > Prorocentrum > Prorocentrum cordatum. The sequence continues at coordinate 6,866 of CAUYUJ010012349.1, read as the reverse complement.
GCAGGTGGGCCGCTGGCTCAGACAGTGGGGCCACGCGCGGCCAGCAGCGGATGTACTGGCCGATGCGCCCTTGGATGGGCCGGCTGGGATCCCCGACGATCGCGCCCACCTGGGGCCCGAGGTGGTAGCGTAGGGCATCGTTGGAGCACGTGAACCGAGTGCGGAGAAGATTGAGAGAGACGAACTGACGAATTGCCCTGCCGAGCTCTGGTGTGCGGCCTGAGTGCAGGCGAAGGCCAATGACGTGGCGCGCGAGGGTTGACTGTAGTGGCGCCATCATTTTGCTGGCCAGTTTCGATTGCGGCCAGGTAGAAAAAGAGGGCGATCCAGTCTACTTGGAGTTCGTTGTCGGGAACGACGCCCCCGCGGGTGGCGCGTGGAGTGCAGCCATCATCGAGGGGCCGCGACGACCCTTTCGCGATGGCCTTGGCGGTGTCGTGGTTGGCCGAACCGGGATGCTCGCTCGCCAGTCGAGCTACAGTCAAGGGGGGCAGCGGAATTCTCGTTCATCGCGGCGGCAAGGAAGAAGGCGCCTCAGGACAGGATATGCCGGGCCGTCCTGACGAGGCAGTCGGGGAGGTGCAACTCCTGGGGCAACGGACGGGCAGAGAGGACCATCCAGACTGCGAGGAGGCAGGTGGGGGCCCTCATGTTGGCGGTGTCGACGAAGACGGGGAACAATCACTTCGTTTTCGGACTCTCTCTTCCTCGCGTGGCTTCCCCGTAATACAGCGTGGCTCTACAGCGGGTGCGTGGTGAAAGTGGGCGCCAGCCCGGCGCCCTGCGAAAGCCCGCGCATGCTGGAGTACCAGAGATCGATTGTGGCAGTCGGCGGGGCGGTGATCTGCAGACGGCCCGGGGCCCAGGTCAACAAAATGGAGCTCGCGGTGCTGGGGGCATCTGGCGCGGCGGAGATGCCCGGGCCGACCAGCGCGCCGTCTGCGCCATGGCGGGGGTCGCCAGGTCCAGGGCGGTCGGGCGGCAGGTGGAGAGCAAACGCTATAGGGCCCAGCCTTGTGCCACAAAATGACCTGGGCGCCCTGGGAGGCGACCTGGGCGTCGAGTGGGAGGCCGCCAGCCCAGAAATCGATCCAGGAAGCGATCATCTTGGGGCACCTCCCCCGGATGTCAGAGGTTCCGTTGCCGGCCCCGCTGGCCGAGGCGGCGGGGGCAGCGGCGCCGGCGGGGCGGCGGGCCCCGCTGGGAGGAGGAACCCCAGCTGGTGGAGAAACCCTGCCAGGAGGAGGAACCTGGTCAAGAGGGGGGGCCGCGCCAGGGAGTTTCAGCGGCGATGCGCGCTCCCGGACACGCGGCGGCGGCGCCTGGAGGCTCCGCTGCCGGCGCAGGTCAGATATGGGCGTGGACCCAGTGGCGCCAGCTCAGGCCGCGGGGGTGGCAGTTGCGAGCAGCTCAGTGCCGCCAGCTCAGGCGGCGGCAAGGGCGGCGCCATCGGCTTGGACAGCAGTTCCCCTCCCAGGCGGGACCGAGACAGAGACGGCGGAGGTGGCCGGGTCTGGGGCAAGTTACGGGTCGCTACGATCTGCGCGGTCAGCGAGATGCTTGAGGTGCAGACGGTGGATGACGGCGACGTCTACGCGGATTGAGGCGACTTCCACAGGGAGAGGACGGATCATGTCGAGGAGGTCGCGGACGGCGGCGACGTATCGTGCAGCAGATTGCGATCGTCACGACGACGTCCATGATCTCGACAGGCATGAGAGTCGACGCCTACCAGGCCGACGGCAGCAAGAAGAGCGGGTGCACCGCGCGAGGGTTCGACCGGCAGACCTGCGGGCATGAGAATTTCGTGGTCACCACTCCGTCAATGGCACGTTCGAAGGCGATGGTGGTCAACGCGGATCTGAACGGCCGCGCGGTGGCGGTTGGCGGCTGCAGGAGGGCATTCTACCGAGCGCACCTGACGGCAGACAGGATCTTCTTGGAACAGCCATCCGAAGTGGGAGCTCTAGCGGGTTACGCGTGGGAAGCGCTATGAGCGGTCCCAAGATTCAGATGGGCGCCCATGGCATGGGGGGATTGCGGCGTAGTGGCGATGGAGTAGATTGGTCTATAGTGAGGGCGCTGCGATGGCGGCGTCCTGATGAGGGCCCAAGACATGGTCATGGCTGGACGACGCGCTGATGACTTCTTCGTGGCAGGGCTCCGGGAGTCAGCGGGCCGTCTGCTGGTGGGAAATGTCGGGGAGCTCAGGCGCTCGGGCGCGGGGTGGCTTTGCAGCGCTTGCGACGAGGGCGCCTTCCTGAGCGCGCGGGTCTGCAATGTCGAGGGCGGCCATTCAATCGAGGGCGTGACGTCGCTGGTCGAGAACGTGCTACTGGGGCTCGGGTACTCGCAGTCGTCCCGGAGACGACGAACGCCGCGAGGCAAGAGGGCGACGACGAGATCGTGAACGCAGCACGCCGCGGCGCGTGCGTGATGCGAGTGATATGGGTTGCTATTGCTGTTGAGCCATTGGTCTGGCGCGCAGCGCGGAGTCGGAGTGCTTGGTCGTGGCGTGGCGGCGCCAATTCAGAGAGGCCAGCGTGAGTTGAGGGCGGTGGCGAGGTACCTGGCCGGGGCCGAGGGCGTGGAGTTGACATTGGAACCAGACAAACCTATCAAGCTGGTCGTATTGTGCCGCGTGGACGCAGACTGGGCAGTCGACGAGGACGACAGGATCAGTCAGCGGCGGTGTACTGAAGTACTGCGGGTGCGCTGTGCTGTCGTCGGCGAGGCGCCAGGGCGACGTGGCCCTGGGCTCAGCGGAAAGCGAGCTCAGCGCGCTAGGGTCCGGGGCAGCCGAGGCGCGCGGACTAGCGTCACTGGTGAGCGAGTGGCGCGAGGACGTGTCTTTCGGTCGTTGCGAGCGATAGCGGCATCGCACTGCGCGTCCTGGATAAGCGAGGACCAGGTGAGGGGAAGCACGTCGAGATCAGGTTCTTGGCTCTGCAGCAGTGGCGCGAGCAGGAGCGCCCGGAGTTCGAAACGATCCACGCGAACGACGACGAAGTATTCGTGCTGACGAAGCCGGTGGCCCAGGAGAAGCTCGCGAAGTTCCCGCGCAGCGTCGGCTCAGTAGGCGGACCGTTCCGCCCACTCAGCGGCGACGAACTAGCTGAGGCAGTTCGGGCAGTCCGTAGCAGGAAAACACTCTTGAGCCAGCTGGGTGGCCAGGGAGCGCCACTCGGGGTATCGACGAAAATCTAATCCAATAACATGTTTCCATCGGAGGATCAACTGGCGAAGTGTCCAGAACGAGGAGGAGCAGGAGGCAATCGCCCACCCCTCCCATAAGGTGTGGGTGATTCGGGGTGGGCGTGGGAGGTCGGGCGGGGGCGGCGGGGCTGCTGGGGCGGTGTCTCTATCACTTTGGATCACTGCTGATCATGTTTGAAACTTTTCTACTTGTCCTCTAAACTCTGCCTGCAGTGTTCCCGATTCCCGGGCGCTGCCAGAAGTCATAAATTTCTTTGCGCTGGCCCTGGGGGGTGTTGGTGGCAGCAGGCGCAAGACAGACCGCAAGGCTAACGTGTCTTGTCCCACAGAGTGTTCCAGGATACCCTTTCCCTTGCGATTTCTCGGTGCTAAGGCGCACCCAGGGGACCCGAGGGCGTATTGAGGGTTGCGGCATGTATACTTGTAGGTCCACAGGCAGTCAGGAGTGATGCTTCCCTTAGGTTGCTTGTGTCTTTTTCTCAGGCGTTCCTGCGGGCTCCTGTGGTGTTGTCCGGTTGTCCTGTTGTCATTTCTTAATTTTGTGTGTGTGTGTGTGTTGTTTTATCCCCCCTCCCCGTTGGTTTGGCTGTCTCTACGTGTAATATTGTGCTTTTCCGGTTTTTCAGTAGTTTTCATTTGGTCTTTGTTTGTTGTCCTTTGGCCCCTCTGGCTTTCGTGAAACTCTCCTTCTGCTCTTGGGTGTCCAATGCTTTTCCTCAGGTTCCCGCTGGTGTTTGTTAGGTCGTCCTCTGTACTCCTTTGGTTGTCTTTTGCCGCCCGTCAATTTCCGATGCTTTTTCTTGCTTGTTCTTACCGTTTTGTTGTCGTAGCCGATGTAGTGAGAACGACACTCGTAGTAATGACCGTTTAATATTTCAAACCAGAAAGAACAACTCAGGAATATTTTCAGGCAGCCATCGGATGCCGAAGGACCATCTAGAAAACCAACAACAAACTCAGGAACACCATAGGAAACGAAACGTTGGCTCGGTGGCGCTTTAAGCCAAGTGTAGGTATTATGCAACGCCTTTGGTGAACAAGACATGGCCGCGGAGCCAAGGAGTCAGTGCGGTGCTCTAATGAAGGCCGCCGGGAGCGGGACTTGTGACGATTGCAGGCTTTCGCCGTTAAGGTTTTCGGGTCCCGTTTTTGAATTCCCTGGCCCGCCAACATGTTTAAGCGGCCCACAGTGCCGATCCCCGACCACGGGTTAGGAGGAGGAGGGGGAGGAGGATGAGGAGGAGGAGGGGAGGGAGGAGGAGGAGGGGGAGGAGGAGGAGGAGGAGGAGGAAGGAGGAGAGGAGGAAGGAGAGGAGGAGGAGGAGGAGGAGGAGCGAGGAGGAGCGAGGAGGTAATGAGAGGAGGAGCGAAAGGAGGAGGAGGAGTAGGAGGAGGAGGAGGAGTGAGGAGGAGGGAGGAGGAGGAGGAGGTAGGAGGAGGGGGAGGCAGGAGGAGGAGGAGGAGGCGGACGGAGGAAGGAGGAGGAGGAGGCAGAGGACGAGGAGGAGGCGGCGAGGAGGAGGAGGAGGAGCGAGGAGGAGGAGGAGGAGGAGGAGGAGGAGGAGGAGGAGGAGGAGAAGCGAGGAGGAGGAGGAGGAGGAGGAGGAGGAAGAAGAGGAATAATATGAATCATAATAATAGTAATGGTAATACTATTAATAATAATAATACTACGAATAATAGTAAGAATAGTCAAAATAATAAGAATAATACTAATGATAATATTAGTAATGATAAAATAAAAGTAAGTATACTATCAGTAATAATAAGAATACGAAGAACACGACGAATAAGAAGAAGACACAGACTACTAATCAGACACATAAAAAACACTAATAATAATATTCATAATTCAAATAATATTTATATTAATATTATTTGTAATAATACTAATGGTAATATTAATAATAATAATTATACGAATAATAATGCCAACAATACTATTAATATTGATAGTAATATTATTCATAGTAATACAAATAAACTAATCGTAATAATGATACGCTTCAGAAGAACAGTAATACTACGCATAAGAATAATAATAATACGAATAAGAATGAGAAGAATAATAAGAAGACTAAGCATACTACTCAGAATAAGAAAAATAATAATAATATTATCCGGAAGAATAATAACAATAAGAGCAACACTGACAATAATGATATAATAATAAGAAGAATAAGAATAATACTAATAATAATAACAACAATAATGATACTACGAAAAAAAAGAGAAGAATACTAATATCAATAAGAATAATGATACGAATAACCGTAATCACAATAATAATAACAATGATAATAGTAAGAATACTATTCGTAATAATAATAAGACTAAGAATACTAGTACTAAGATGAAGAATTATACTACTAGTAAGAAGAACACTAAGAATAGTACTAATAAGAATAATACTCCATACGAATTATAATAAGAGGAATCATAAGACTAATAATATGAATACTAAGGATACTACTAATAGTAATAATGCTAATAATAATAGTAATACTACTAATATTAAGAGTGATAAGAAGAATACGAGGAATACTACTACTACTACTACTAATAATAATACTGATCATAATAATAATAAGACGAATAATAATAACAAGAAAACTACTAATACTAACAAGAAACATAATAATAATACGAAACAACAATAAATAATGATAAATTAATATTAAGAATAATTATTATAATGATAATAAGAATAATAATAAGAAGAGGAGGAGGAGGAGGAGGAGGAGGAGGAGGAGGAGGAGGAGGGCGGGGAACGGAGGAGGAGGGAGGAGCAGGAGGAAGGGACGGAGGTAAGGAGGAGGAGGAGGAGGAGGAGGCCTGTGGAGGAGGTTTAGAGAGGAGGAGGAGGAAAAGAGGAGGAGATGAGGAGGAGAGGGAGGAGAGAATGAGGGGCGAGGTGAGGAGGAGGAGGAGGAGGAGGAGGAGGAGGAGGAGGAGGAGGAGGAAAACGACGATCAGGACCAGGACGAGGACAGAAGCGGCGACGACGACGACGGCCACCTGCGGGAGGTGCAGCAAGAGATGCAGAGGCAGATCTCGGACCTGCACGCCAAGATGGCCGACGTGTGCGCCAGGGACAAGGGGGGGCTCTTCCCTCGTCGTCCTTGCCCTTTCCGTCCTCTATCCTCCCCCCTCCCCGCCGTCGGCTTGCTGGGCTGGGACCCAGCTGGATGTGTTCGGCAATGCAGTCGGCGACCTGCGCCGTCCGATCTTGTGGCGCAAAGTGTGCAGTCAAACGCGCAGGGCCTTGCGCGCACCCTCCGAGGTTTCTGGGCTCTTACGCGCGCGCCGGCAGCGTCTGCCCGCCGGTCTCCGTATTGACCCGGGCTAGCGTGGAGGATCTTGCAGGATCCTGCAGGACTTTGCAGGATTCGGCAGGGCCAGTGGATCCCCGAGTGGGTGGGGCCGGGGGCGCGACAACACCGACTACACGCAAGAGTGACCCTTCGCCGAAGTGACCTCTGGTGCGGGCCCACTGGGGTCCCCCGATCGCCGAGCGCGGATGCTGCAAGAGCGTCTTGCTCGCTTGTGCTCGGTCCCCCCACGGCCCCCAGAAGCCGCGCACCAGAGGTCCCTCTTGCCCGGAGGCCGCTCTGGTGTTTGGCCGGCAGCGCTGCTCGAGGAGCCGAGAG
>CAUYUJ010012348.1:343528-455275 GCA_963575745.1 Prorocentrum cordatum | reverse complement strand
AAACCCCCTCCCCCGGCGCAGTGCGACAGACGCTACAGACGGCGGACAGACGGTGAAGATCTCACCTGTCAGACCGCGTGAAGAAAGAGGCCCCAACAAGAAAGGCGACGTGCTGACACGTGGCTAGGCGGCTTGGCAGACCGCCAGTTTGGCGCTTGGCCGCTAAGCGGCGCGCAGTGACGGGGCACCCCCCGCCCCCACGCCCTGACACCGTGGACGCGGAGCCACGCGTACACACGGGCAGGCAGAAAGGAGGAGATTAGCGCGGGGCACCAGGTGGAGCGCCGCGGAACGATGACATCATAGCTTGGATGGTGAGTGACGGCACGGCACCATCGGGCGAGGGCGTGAGCAGCTCGGCGAAGGCTCGCCCGGCGCTGTAGAGGCGCTGGAGTAGAGGGCCTTGGCGAGCTTGGGCGGCGGCGAGGTCCGCGGCGAGAGCAACGCACCTCTGCTGGAGAGCAGCCATAGCCTGGGACAGCTCGGTTTCGCGGTCGGTGAGGTGTGGCTGCTCAGTGCCAGCGGCCGAGGGCCTCGAGACAGAGGCGAGGTCCTCGGTACGCCTGTCCAGATGGTGGACTAGCGTAGTGCGGCACCCTGTACGCTGTCGTCCGTCACCCTTGAAAGGTGACTGGAGGGGAACACGCGACCCAGGGCTGGAGCCGCTAGGGCCACGCCCCGAGAGGTCGGGAGAGCCGCATCCTCTCGCTCAGCAACGATGGAAGCGTGGACGGGGCGCGAGGGCCTGTCTGGTTCAGTGCCCTGCGGGGGGGCTGAAGCCGCCCCCGCGGGCTGCCGCCGGTGGGGGGGCGGTGTGGTTTGCGCGGTGGGACCAATCATGATGCCGTGCAAGGGCTCTGAGGTCGGTCGCGTAGAAGGGTGGCGTCTCGGTAGGGCGGCATGGTCGGCAGCGTGGGGTGTCGGCGGTGCGTCGTCTATGCCACTCAGTCCGCGGGGGTCACCCATGTCGTCGTCGGCGTCTTGGCGGTGGCCGATATCATCGTATGGGGGCGATGTCGCTCTCGGGGACGGAGTCGCGGTAGGCGTCGAGAGGTTGCCCGACGGGGCAAGGTTTTCGCTGACTGGTCCGTCGTCCAAAGCGTCCGATCCCCCACCGAAGCTGAACAGGTCGTCCTCCTGTTCGTCAGCGTCTTGAAGGTGAGCGGCGTTGTCATGTGGGTGCGATGCCGCTCTCAGTGGCGGAGTCGAGGGCGACGTGAGGGTGCCCGACGGGGCAAGGTTGGCGCTGGCTGGCCCGTCGCCTAGGAAGTCAAGGCCCCCGCCAAAGCCGAACGGGTCGTCCTCCTGTTCGTCGAATATCGCCCGTTGGGCCTCGGCCCAGAGCTCGTCCGGGTTCTGTGGGATGTCTGGTCCAGCCGCGGGTGGTGCCTGGTCAGACAGCAGGGGATTTGGTTCCATTTTGTTGAGTTCCGCTGCTGTGAACCCAGCCCTGCGGTGTGGGAGGGGGAGTGTACGGTGTCTACGCTCGTAGATGGCGACAGCGACTCCATGAAGCACGGTCGCTTGGCGATGTCGTGTTTTGGCAGCTTCGACAATGTCGTCTGGAATGTTATGAGTACGTGCCGCCGTTGTGGCGAGGGCGTCAGCCTGACGATTGAACTCCTCCGCGATGGGCCCGATGAGCCCGAGGTCGATGCCCATGTCGCCCAGGTGGCTTGCGATTTTCTCGACGCGGAACATGTTGGGCTTGGCCATAACGCATCGGTGGATCTTTTCCCAGAGCTCCACGTGCGTGCCCTGCGGTGGTGAGTGTCCGTCGATGATCCTTTGGAAACCATCAACCACCGCCTGGTTGTCCACGAAAACGTGTACTGGCCGTTCAGCACATGCCGTGAGGTGGACAATGGCGAGGGTCTCCGCAAGCTGTGCGTTCTGCGTAATGCCGTGGACGCGTGCACTGTAGTTCATGCGGTGGTCGATGCCGTAGTAGACGCCGTAGCCCGCTCGTGCTAGCAATGGGATGGCTTGGTTGGTGCATGCACCGTCCGTGGCAGCGTAGACCCATGTCCAACCAGTGTCGTGGTCAAGGTAGGTGGTGTAGGAGTCCTGGGCAGAAGCCGCAGGATCTCCCTCAGGTGGGGGCCGCGGTATGGGCTGAGGTAGCGGGTCCCTCGCGAGGTCGGCCTGCAGGTCGAGGAGGGCTGGGTCTTCATCGAAGAGCCCGCAGTGTCTTGTGTGCGGCGGAAGACGGGCCCACTGCTCGTCACTGATGGGGGTGGTGAGAGGGAGTCTTTCTCGGGCCCAGCACTTGCAGTCGCGGACAGTGTGCTCCTGAGTTTCCTCTTCCTCGTCGCAGTATCGGCAGATGGGCTGGGGTCAGCAGACGTGTTTGATCGGGATCGTCGCTGTTGGGTGTGGTCCCCGCCCGACAGGTAGTTCAGGAGGAGCGCCAGCTGCCAGGCAGTGCATTTGGCTGCTCCTTTCGTTCGGGCGAGCCACGTGCTGGCGAAGAGGTCGAGGCCCTGTCTGACAGAGGCAAGGTATCCAAGGTCGTGACGCCGTGGCTTGATCCTCCTCAGAACGGCTCTGCGTTGTGAGGCCCGCAGCATGTGAAGGAAGGCGTTTTGGGGTAAGTTCAGCCAACTGATCTGGCAGCCCCAGTCGTCGTACATGATGCCAAATGTGGGCCAGGTCCAACGGAGCTGCTGGAGCGTCTGGACAAGTCGTCCGACAGGTCCTCCCCCAAACAGGGTCTGAACGTGGTGTTGTAGATCCCTGACGAGACCGCAGAGTGTAGCGTCGCGATTAACCTGTCGCCGCAGACACAGGAAAACTTCACGCTGCGTGATGGCGTCAATCTCCAGGGCGTGTCCTGGGACGCACACGGCCATGAGAGTCCAAAACTCGACCCACTTGTTTCCCTGGGGGCGGATAGCCGCCTTAAGGGCATGGTTGTAGGCAGTTTTGACGGGGCCTGATGGGGCTTGAATGTCGGTGCCCGTGGTACAGACGCTGGCAGCAAGGGAACGGGCGTGCCGCGCCTTAATAAGCATCGGCGATGGGAGCTTGCCAATGCGCGGCAGGCGACTAGTCGCCCTCCGAACACGGGCGTCAGCGGTGGCCGTGAGGTTAAGCGCGGCTGGAGCCGGCGCTGCCTCGTCGTTGATGTAACTCCCGACGAGCTTGAAGGAGTCGACCACGCGTAAGGGCCGTTCCGCCAGAGTGAGCTGGGTAACGGCGGCGTGAAGCTCGTCGGTGAGCGCCCACCCCGCCACTTTGCCAGGGTGAATGCGTTGACCTGAACATCGATTAAACTTGGCGGTTTCATCAAGAGATTTCTGCAACTCAGGCGCGGTGTGAGTAGTGGAGTTGCTGTCGTCAACAAAGGTAGTGCTGAGTGATCGCGGAACGTATCGATGCTGTCTCTTGGTCCACACACACATGTGCAGCTTAATGTCGTCCAGGGACCAAGAGCTTCCCTGGAGATGACCGTTGGTCCTGGCCAATTCCTTAGAGTACGCTCCGTTCATGCGGATGTAGCGTTTGTGGCGACTGTAGAAGTTTCTGCGGACAGAAACGATGTCTTGGGGGCACCCCGCGTGAAGCGCAAGGTTAAGGCAGATGTCCGTGATGAGGTAGTCGAAACACTTCTGTCGGTCAAGGGCAGCCCCAGCTAAGGGAAGGAGTAATGCCCTGGCGTGTTCGATGCGCAGGGCAAGAGAGGTGCTGACGTCCCCAATGGTAGCTTTGGGGACAGCGCCAAAGCTCGTGGCGTGGGTCCATCCTTTCCGCCAGTCCGTGAGGCTGCGGTAAGCTGGCGCTTCCCACGCATACATCCAAACGGAAAGCACCGAGAGAAGTCGTTGGTCCGTTGGGAGTTCGCCTCGGCCTTTTCGGAGGCACGGGTTTGGCACATGAAGGAGGGGTTCTGGGATGGTGCCAGTGCGTTGCATAGCGCGTAAGACGCTGGCGAAGAGGCGAAGGATGTCGTCGGGTAACTCCTTAGCCTCCTTAGTAGTCCAGCCGTCCAGTCCCCCCGCACGGCGCGGTGAACGGGTGCGAATAAAGTGGATGAGTTGGTCGTCGGTGAGGTGGAAAGGGGTAGCTTGTGATGGCGTAGGCAGCTCTTGTCGGTACTCGTCGTAGAAGTCAGCCCACGTCGGCATGGCTTCGGCGTCATGTCCAGCACGGGCACGGTACCTGCCCAAGATGGGCTCCCAGGTGTCGACCATGAGCTTAAGCATGTCCTTGGTGTTAGCAACGATGGCGTTGGCAGGGAAAATGTCGGGGACTTGCGCAGGTGGTGGTTCACGAGTGTGGTCTTCGTCGTTGTCCGTGTCGGGCGAACTACCGTCGCTGGGGCTGAAGCCGCCAGCTTCGGTGTCAGCGTCGCTATCGTCCGTGCTAGCTTTGTCAGGTTTGAAGGCGTTGGTGTCGCAGTGGAGTTGCGTATCGTCAGGTGTGGTAGGCGTGCGGAGATACGCCGTGGGCGAGCTGTCAGCAGCCCGTGCGTATATGGCCGCCTTTCGCCCGCTTGGCTCGCGGACGCCCTCAGCCCATATCTTGATGCGTTCACCGTTGGCACGGTTCGCACGTCGCGCCAGCTCTAAGTCGAGGTTTTGGATCAAACCGTCAAGGTGCTCTCCGTGAGGTGCTGGCTCGTCGGGGGTCCAGGCCTCGGGGAAGTCAAGGAGAACCGTGGGGCGCAGCTTGTGACATAGGAGGCGGGCCGCGGTCCACGTGCAGTCGATGCGCTGCGCTAGGTACGGCGGGATGGCACGGCAGTCTAAATGATGGTGCTTTCCGATGAAGCGAAGCTCACAGAGTTGCCGATGGAGCTTGCGCAGTCGGTTCATGTGTATCGTGGAAGCTCCGTAGGTGGGGAAGGCGCGGGGGACAACTGGTCGCTCTTCGAACATGGGCGTGAGCCCGTGCATGGTGGGGGGCTTCTTTTTTGGGTGTCGGGCGGTGGAGGTGGCAGGTCGCGCAGACGGGTGAGATGGTACTCATGACTGGCCTCGTTAGCCAGGGCGAACATGCGTTCCACGTCGTCCCGTGTGTCGGCCTGCTCCATGCGGTCCTGATATCGCCCAGCGATGAGGGTCCCTAATGCCTGCAGTTCGTGACCCTCGTGAGCTCCATCGTTGGGGGGGTAGGGCGTGGGGGCAAGAAGGCGTCGGGCCGTATGGTCGAGGCGACTGAGGTCAAGCGTGACCTGCAGGCCAACATGGGACTTCGCTGGCAAGTCGCGTAGATAGCAGAAGTCGGTGACAAGGGATCGCGCCGCTTGGTTGGCAATGATGTAATCGATGCGCGAAGTGCGGGGGCACTTGGTGACGCGGTCCCAGTCAGGGATATTGCCGTATGTGTGCATGGTGTGGTCTGGTGTGCCCTCAGCGACGTTTAACCATCCGCGCTGCATCATGTGCAGCAGGTGTGGATTGTCGTCGATGTTCGTGTTGGCGTCCATGCAGATGAAATACGGGGCTGAGCCGACCCTAGCGGCGGCGCAGTCAGCGAGCCGAAAAAGATCTGCGCTGTCTCCTCCAGCAATCCCGTAGAGGCTCGCTATGTAGATCCCAGCGGGCCCGTGGTTGTTTCGTCGCCGCCTGCGGCGGTGCTGAGTGCAGAGCGGGAGAAAGGCCTCGTGCCATCTTTTCTTGGCCTTGAGGGCGACGATACAGGGCGCAGTGTCGTCGACCGTGGAGTCGACAATGGCATCCTTAGAGAGGATGGCGACCCCTCCCGAGGCGCCAGTGTTGCCCACGACGGTGTGGTCTGTGCCGCCGTGGGCAGCTCTGCGCTGGGCTCGCGCCAGATCCAGGTCAGGTCCCAGACTGGCGTGGTATCCCCCGTGGTGTGGATTGGCGGCGCTGGTAGCGATGGCTTGTCTGGTCGGCTTTGCATGTCGGGTCTCCTGCAGTGCTATGACTGCGGCGTTGTGGTCGACACCAAGAGCGGTGATGGTTGGCCAGTTCGCTGAGAGACTGGTGATGTTTAGGCTGACGAGGTGTATGGAGCGACCTGGCCCGTCTCCATCGGTGGAGCTGGGGTTTGCACGCCCCGCACGGTGTAGGTCAGCCTGACCCTCGCCCAGTTAGAAGGCTTGGCCACAGTAGGAGCTCATGGCGTTCCTATGGATTAGCTTGACCGGGGCTGAAGCCGCCGTCAGGCCAGAAGTATAGGCGAGACATGGTCGGCACTGCGCCAGGGGGGGTTCATAAACGTCAGTAAAACTGTCTCGAAAAATCCTCTTCACTCCTGTACCATAGGGGACGAGGGGAGGAGAGGTGAGACGGCAGCAGAGAGAGAGGGAGGCGACTCCTCGATCCGTCCTGCCGAACACAAAAGCAAAAGCGAACCGGCGGCGCCGGCTAGGCGCGGCAGCGGCACAACGCACGCGCATATACTGCGCACGCGACACCGCTGGTCCGTCCTGCGGTGGCGCGCCCGCCCCGTCAGTATCTTGATGAGCAGCATCTGGTGGAACAGCTCGAGCAGCGCGGTCGGTGGCCTGGCGCTGGGCCTCGACCATGCCCGCTGCCGTGAGGCCCGCGTTGCGGACAGGGCTGATTCCCCGCGGGGCCGCCGCTGCCGCGGCAGCGGCTGAGGTGGCGGGGGCTCCGCCCCGACTCTGAGGTGAGAGCGGTGATCCACCGCCGAAACCCGCCGCAAGGTCCTTGACACGGTACTTGTTCTTGAACGGGTCGAAGGTCGGCGCCTCGTCGATGGGGACGATCACGCGGGTGGGCAGCGGCGGCTCGTGGTCCGTGGACGGCGTCGGCTCGAGGTCGACCTGGCCAGGTTCGATGACGCTGGCACCGAAGCGTGGCACCACTTCGGGGGCTCGGCCATCCGCCTGGGTCTCGCGAGGCGGCGAGCTCGTGGAGCTCCCTGGGGCCTTGCGTGAGCTATGGCGGCTGCAGGACCTGCTGCGCGGGACGCGCCCGCCCGTGTGGCGGTCGCGTGGCGAGGTCGCCTGGGCATTAGCGCGCTCGGAATCCGCCCTGCTCGTGGATCGGATCGGCGCCGCGCAGGGTGATGGGCTGGGCTGGCGAGAGGCGCTTGTGCCGCCCTCCGCCGTGGCTGTGGCCTGGTCAGGGTCGACAGCGTCGGGGCGGGGGCTGACGTGGTGGGCGCTTCCCTCGCTGTGCCTCGGGGAGGCGCTGTGATGCGCCTGGGTGTACGTGAGGACGAGCGGGACAAGCGGCTGCCTCTCCCGCTCAGGTGGGGCAGGTTTTGCCTGGGCAGGGCGCAGCGCTGCAGCCACGTTTTGCGGGGGCGTGTGCTGGCGCGGTTGCCAAGCACGCACGTTCGCATCACGCCATCCTTCAGGGCGCCCTGTCCTGCCACGGTTTGTTGCAGCCCCCTGGGCTGAAGCCGCAGGGGTTATCACTGCGGGCTGGTTGCTGGAGGTGCCATCATGTCGGCCTGAGTAATGGCCCCAGGGGCGCGTGGACCCTGGCACGGGCGAGGTGGCCCGTGGGAGGGCCTGCACGAGTGCACGCGGGTAGCCGATGACCGCTGGGTGTACCCTGGCGTGGGGGGCGTGGCCGTAGCTGGAGGCGGCTGCTCCAGCCGCCGCGGGCCTGGCGCCTATGGGGCCACGGTAATAGGCGGCAGCCCCGCCGTAGGCCGTGCTGCCGCCTGTCGGGACTCGCGCGGGAGAGCGGTAGCGTGGCGTGCTCGGCTGACCTGCGTCGCGTTGGTCGCGCTGCTGAATGCGCTGCTGGTGCTGTTGATGTCGCTGCTGGTCGGCTCTCGAGAGGGGGCGGGTGTCGGGGAGGATGGTGGGCACGTCGGGCCGCTGCCAGCCCCGATAGACGTGCTCGAAGGCGTGGTCTGGGTAGGTCTCCCCCACGGGTGAGTATCGCCGCACATGCTCCATGTAGTCGATGTTCTGCGGCTCGGAGATCGCCGTGATGTTTACAGCTCGCTGGTGCGCTGGTCCATAGAGGCAGAAACTACCACGGTTGCTGCGGTCGTGGTTTAGCTCGGCTTCGGCCGTGGCACGGCTCACCATGGCGTCGCAGAGTCGCATGTCGTAGTCGAGAGCTTGAGGCCCAGGACCACCCTCGGCGTCCCAGTACAGTACCACATCTCGCCAGCGGGTGCGGGTAGTGTGGATGCGCTCGGCGATCGACTCGCAGACGGTCCTGACCGTGACACGGTCCCTGTACATGTTGGTGATGGCTAGGGAGTAAGGTCGGCGGACCGTCTTGTTGAAGGTGAATTCCTCCTTGAGGGCCTGGTGGGGGCCGAAGAGCACGTAGCCTTCCCTCCAAAGAGGTTGGTCGGGGAACGGTTCTTCGGGCATCCCCGTTCCTGTGAACCCAGGTGGCCGCCTCGTGCCGTCAGGCAGTCCCTGTCTGGGGACACGCCGCGGCCTCGGTGGGAAGTACCATTGACCCTGGTAACCTGCTTGGCCTGGTTGTGGAGGTTCCCCCCCGGGGCCTGAAGGCGCTCGGGTGGGTTCCTTGAGGTCGTGGTGGGCTGGCGCGTTGCCGAATTGGCGGGCAAGGATGTGCGGCGGCATCCCTGTGGCACGGACGTCGAGCAGGCTGTGTGGACTGGGGGGATGGGGGCACCTGCTGGACAGGCAGCTTGTGTCGGAGTCCCTGTTGTTGGTGCTGTATGCACACGTCCAACTGTTGCAAGAGTAGTCCGTGACCAGTCCATAAGTGTACGCAGTCCGCTGCGGGCGCAGTCTGGGCACGTTGGTTGGCCCGAGGTGCCGAGCTGCGTGTTGCGGCGAGCCGCACAGTACTGACAGCATTGGAATCGACACTGTAGGCAAGACCAGCGTCCTGGTAGAGGCGGGGGCGCATGCTCGTTTGTGCCTGGGTCGTCTGGGTGGGGTCGAGGGCGATCCCACAAGGGCCAGACGTCAGCAAACCAGGATTGGCCTGTAGTGCGGACAACCTCGGCGGGGAGGCGAGCGTCCTCGGCATGGCACTCGATCCACTGGGGCCCCATGTCCGCTGGTACCATGACCGTGCGCCAGGTGTCGTCCGCTTTGACGTGGACTTGGGTCGGTGCCCAGAGCTTAGTAATGGTGTCGCCGTGGTCGTGGTGGAGGATGACCCAGCCGTCCCGCCCCGCCACCGCAGGGTTAATGACGCGATGGCCCATGACTGTCGTCCCCCACGGTAAGTAGGCGCCGTCGTGGTGATCACCAGGGTCAAGCCAGACCTCGATGCCAGGGGCATTGACACGGGCCCGCACATCACGGACGTGGTAGGCGAGTACGTGGTAGGCAGTCGGCTCCTCTTCCGTCTCAATGTGCTCCCACGTCTCGATGCCACTGTTGTCTGAGGTGGAGTTTCCGCCACTCTGTCGTGACGACCGAGAGGCGGATCGCCGTGGGCGGGCGTGGCCTCGGGCGAGGGCGGCGGCCGCGCTGATGAGGGAAGGCGTACGGCGTTCGTCGGCTCCTGATGACGTCGATGAGCGGTCTGGACTGTGCGCCAGGGCTGTGCCTGACTTGTGAGTGCGCTGTGGGCCAGACGCGGCCCCAGGGCTGGAGCCGCTGGGGCGCGACTCGCGTGCGTCAGGATGCCCCCGCACGGGGACGGCTTGCAAGCCAGTGTACACCAGGTCGATGAGTGGTTTCGGGTCCAGCTGGAGCTTGCGAAGCGAGACGCGTGGGCGGGGCTGGTTGGGGTCGTCCCTGGTGGCTGCTTCAGTGTCGTAGTGCTGTTTGGCCCATACTCGCGCTGCTTCTGGCGAGTATAGTGCCTGCGGCGGTGGCCACGCTGCCGCGATGTCCAGCCTGCGCCTGGTGCTAGCTTCCTGGTCGTGAGCTTCAGCCGCCTCACGGAGATCTGGATGATCGTAGCCAGCGATGTGGAGGGCGTGCGCGCAGTCGCCCATGCCATAGGCGTGTGGAAGGGCACGGCACCTGGAAGCAGCTTCTGTGGGGGCGCACCAGTCCATGCGTATGAGGAGGCTCAGGACCCGAGGGTAAATGAGGCGCGCTCCGTGGGCCTCCCCTTTCACGTAGTTGTGCCTGTTTTCCCCGCGCGGTGGTTGGGTGGCTTCGCACATCCAGAGTGCGATGGGTCCCCACGCGAGGGTGTCGTCTTCGAGACTGTAGGGCGGGTGGGCGGCATTGCGTACCACGCGGCCAGCGAAGGGTGCACGCTCGCGTACGTGCGGCCAACGTTGGTGCCAGTTCGGCCCATCGCTTCACGGCGGGGACCTGGCAAGAGGTGCCCTCCACTGGCAGCAAGACGGGCCGCAAGGTCGCCGCGGGTCCCATGCCAGAAGACAGTGGGCGCGTCGGTGGTGGGTTGGCGGAGGTCCCACGTGAGGTAAGGGAAGATTGTCTCGCCTGAGTTCCCGCCCGAGTCTTCCAGCACCCAAGTGAGGCGGTTCGGGGGCCTCTGCATGATGTCAGTCCACGGCCCCAGCGCTTGGAGTGTTAGATCATGGGTAAATCGAGGATGGTCGTGGAGTCGCAGAGCGTCTTTGATGCCCTCTGTAGACACGCCACTGTTACCAAGCGCAAAGCCGTTTTGGTACAGGGCGTTGAGGATGCTCTTCGGCGGCGCGGGGACCGCTGGGTCGCGCTGGATAGTGTTGCGTAAGTTGCGTGACGGTGGCTTGAGGGCTGTGTAAGGCATACCAGGGCCTGAAGGCGCCTGGGGCCTGGCGGGTGATGCATAGCGTGCTCGCCGTCGTGGTGGTTGGGTGTCCGCGTCGGGAGAGGAACACGAGCATCAGCATGTCGGAAGATGGACCACGGGCTAACGTGGGTGCACTCACGTGTTTCCCTTGCCTCGGTGTCGCTGCCGTGTGCTGTGGCATCCTCATTAGTCGGTAGGTTACCGTATGCCGCGCCGCTTTTGGAGCCGTCTCGCGGGGGCGGGCTGGTCGATCTTGGTGTGACAGACGAGGCTCGCGATACGGCGGCAGTGACTTCGACGATGGCGGCGGTGGTGGCGGTGGTGACATCGGCGACTGCGGCGGCAACTGCTGCGGCGCAGTGTTCCTGCAGCAGCGGATGTCGGAGTGAGTGCACGTGCTGGTCGTCGTATTCGTCGGCAAGCGTGCACGGCATTGTGTATGTGGCCTCATCGCGCGGCCTCCTGCTCGGTTGGCAACAGCGGAGGCACCACTGGGCTGTGGATGAGTCCAGGGCCCGCGCACAGATGCGGGCTCCTACGTGTCCGACGGCTCCTTGAGCAAGAAGTTTGGCGCCGACGAGTAGAAGACCGCACGCGACTCCACCCGTGGCAATAGCCCCGAGTTTGCCGCTGGCCCATTTCAGGACACCCCCGAGGCCGACCCCGACTGCGCTGGCTCCGCCCGAGACGCTATCTCTGAGTTTGACGCTGGTCCATTTGAGAGTGGCCCACAATGCGGACGTGACGTTGTGTGTCGTTTTGCGTCGGGATGTGGTGGGCACAGATGGGCCTGGTGCCGCCGCTTCACGTCGTCGTCGTTGTCGGTAGCTGGGGTCTCGGCTCGGTGTCGGCAAGTACCCATCGATCTGGTCCTTGTACGGCATTGCTATCACGATGGCGTACGTGGCCACAAAGAGGCAGATGAGGCCACCACAGTGTCGTGATGCCGCTGCGCTGTGCTGGGGCTCGTGGGAACCGCTGGCATCTGGGTACTCATCATCGATGGGGTCGTTGTCGATGTCGGCCTGCCAGTGGTCAATGACACTGGGGTTGGAGTCAGTCACGTTAACACGGTATACAGAGGTGCGGGGCGTGGTGCTGCCACCTGCGGTCTGGGGATGTCCAGGTCCAGCCAGTGCTGCAGCGGGGCTGAAGCCGCCACTGCGCGGGCTGGCATGAGCTGGCGATGCAGTGGTATGGCTTGTCGCGTCGGCGGCAGTGGCTCCTTCAGCGTCGTTGGGCTGTGCGCAGGGGTCGGCCTGGGCCGAGTTGTTGGGCGGACTGCTGTGCGACGAGGTGTGCCCTAGGTGGGGTTCACTGTCGCGGTCACGCTGGGCCGTGTCGCCTGGTGGTGTCGTGCCGTCGCGATCCTGGGTTTCCATGTCGTCCTGGCTATCGTCCACGTGGACCGAGCCCAGGGATATGTTGCTGATATCGTCCGACGCGTGGAACGAGTCCTGGGGTATGTTGCTGATGTCGCTGGCCGCGATGTGCTGGAGCAGCCATGATATGGGGTCGTCTGCGACCTGCTCACCTGTGGCGTGCTGGGCGAGGCCAGCTGGCGGTGGTGGGTTTAGCGGTTCCATCGGTGCCGCGGCGAGCTCCGCCTCGACAAGCGGCTGCATGTCTGTCGGGTGGTGCAGGATCGCATCAGCGAGGTACGCCAGGGCATTTTGGTCGGGTGGGGGAAGGCCTCTTGGTAGTAAGGCGTGGGCCCGTGAGAGGTATGGCGGCAATGGTGCCGCGAAAGCCTCAGGGCCGACGAGCTGGGCACGAGCGCCCTGGTATTCCAGAAGGAGGCCAAAGTAGCGAGTGGGGTACTCGCGGCTGCCCTGGATACGAGTGAGGTTGCGGTTGGTGCGCTGTCTGTCGGGGCCTGCTCTGTGCCAGATGTCCTCGCACATGTCGAACGCGGTGCGCTGGCGCAGGGCGTCGGTTGTGTCCTCAGAGCCCCCCTGGAAGAGGTGATCGTACTGTGGCAGATGAAGCGTCGCCAGGATGTACGGGACGCAGTCCTCGAGCCATGCCCAGAACACGTCCTGATGGTCCTCACCTGGTGCCCACGCCGCAGCGCACGGTATGAGCCGGGCGCGGATCATCATCAGGTGCCAGAAAGCGGGGTCCTCCTCGGGTTCGCCCCTAGAGCACAGGGGGGTGGTGAGACCCGTGGGGCTATAGCGGGGCACGACAGCGGGGCTGAAGCCGCCACTGCGTGCCTGGCCTATATCAACGTCCCCGTCAAGGATCTGCTGCACCGCGGTCGAGGCCACGCTGGGGGTGGATTTCGATGCATGTGTCGTAGTTGACAAGGGCGTGCATGCGCTCACGATGGCGCCCAGCGTTCCGTTGCCGCACGGACCCGCGGCTGCGGTGCTGTTCACGATCGGGTCCAAAATGGTGCAGTGATCGTACTTGTAGATGCTGTCATCGTAAAGGTAGAAAAGAGTCCCACGTTCAGCGTGTCGCAGGAAAATCTCACCTCCATGCTGGGGCGCACCGCCTGAAGACGGGTGTGCTCCAGCGAGCGAGGGGAGGGCCAGGCTGCAGGCAAGGCGCCACATGATGGCGAGGCCTGGCGGGCGGCGCGAGCGATGAGCCAAAAGCTGCATGTCAGCACGCATCCTCAGATACCCCTGCATGCTCATGTACATTGCAACAATCACGCCCCCTGCAAGATGACGGGTGTCCCTACACCAGATAGCTTGCGCGTGCTGCTGCCAAAACTGACATGATATGACAAGAAAGAGATACGACGCGAAGAGAGAAGAGATGCCTCTGAAGGCGCTTCCTCGGAGGGCTGAGGCAGGCTCTCTGAGGCACCTTCAATAGGGTTCCTGGGTGACCCGACCCTTGTCTTTGCCTTTGTCAGCCCCTGGGGGCCCCGCCCCTGGGGTGACCTGGCCTGGCTGGTCGATCCACCCGCAGACACCCACGGGATCGGCAACTGATGCAGCTTCCTCCTTCTTAGTTTCGGGGGTGGCCACCTGTGGCAGGTGGATGGTGCCCCCCGTGAGGTGCCCGAGGAGGGCCTGGATGTCGCCACGCAGTGCAGCGGCTTCGGCGGTTGCCGTCTGTTGCTGGGTGACGACGGTAGCAAGCCCCCGTTCCAAACCTGAGACGTGCTCCGTGAGTGTGGCCTGGGAGGAGAGAACGCCCGCAAGCTGAACCTGCATGTTATCCACCGTGTTGGCAAGCAGCTCGTGCTGTTGTTCCATGTGTTGGATGCGGGTCGTGGCGGCATCTGACAGTTTAGGGGCCGTTGCGAAGCGTTCGCCGAGGGTGTTCAGTTCGCGAGATGCCACGCTGAATTCATCCCCTGATGAAAGGATCTCGACGTCGTCAGCGTCGCCTGGTACCTCGGCGGCTGTGGCAGCGTCCCCTTCCGTGTGGCCCCCGCCTTCAGCCGCCACCGTGCCAAGTTGCGGGTCATGACCACCTGATCCTTGGACGGCCGTCTGCTCGGCAGCTCCGTCCGTGCCGTGCGGGGGTGCAGAGGAGCTGCGGCCTGGGGCGCCGTGTGATCTTGCGTGCGGCGTGGCGTCGCATTTCCCACTGGAGGATCGGTGGCGCTTGGCTAAAGGCTCCTCCTTGGGGATCAGGAGCGGTGCGACGCCCTTGCCTTTGGGCGTGGCAGTCATGAGGTCGTGGAGGTAAAGGGCTCTGGGCCGCTTTGGTGAGGAGTGTGCCAGTGGCGGGGCTGAAGCCGCCACCACGGGCTGGCGGCGTCACAGGCTCTGTGATGGTGGTAGGCGTGACGATGGTAACGTTGTCCCTCTTCGGCACCACCTCAGCCAGCGGGGCCTCGGTGATGCTCCACGGGATGGGGCACCCTGCGACCTGTACCGTATATGTGAGTGGGGGACGATGGGCGCGCACTAAGGCAAACTGCGCCGAAGTGGCTGGGTCCCAGGCGGCGTGGTAGACCTCGCAGTCCCATTTAACGGACGGGCCCGTGAGAGTCTTGGCGAGCTGGGTCAGCGTGGCGTGGCGTGCCGCAATGCCAGTGATGCGGTAGCGCGTCTTGGCGAGGGTGGCTTCGCAGCCGCGGATGCTGACGGCAGCAGCCTTGGCGGCGTCTGACCCTCGTGAAACACGGATCCCCAATAAGCCTGACTTGCCGTGCCTGACGACTCCTAGGGCCTTGAAGTCCACCGACTTCTGGACCGCATCTGCCATCGTGATGGGCTGGTCCTCAGGGAACCACACGGTCTGGTACTTGTCTGCAGTGGGCTCGTCTGCACCTACGTTGCTGAGGTCGTAGGTGGCGCCGAGTTGCCCTGAACCCGCCAAGACCTTGTCGACCGCTTGAATACTGACGCCGAAGGTGGCAGCCAGGGACCTCTTTCCGACGCCCGATCCAAACCTGCCTAGGCTTTTGCAGGGTTCGAGGATGGTGACGGCTTTAAAGTTGCCGTGGAAGAGGGCCTTGAAAGTGTCCTGGAGCTGACTATCGAGCTCCTGGCGGCGAGCGTCTTTCTTGGACTCCCTGTGCTTTTGGTTTTGGCGCGCCTTGTCCTGTGGAGCGGAGTCCCTTCGGAAGGGACCCTTGGCGCGTGGACCACCGTTCACGGGGGCACCTCCCGAGAACTGATCCTCGAAGGCCTGATGCATGGAGGGGACTGCGGCGATGGCCTCGGTTTCATGTATGGTCGCCCGAATCCAGCATACGTGGTCGGCAGGGTCGATGGTGGCGACGGCTACTTTTTCCGTGCAGGCGACTTCCTTGGTGCCCATCTGGTACACGGTCACGGGGACGTGCGTGTGGACCACTTTGGGCGCCTTGGGGTGACGCTTCAGCACGGGGACGGCGAGCTCGGTACCGACGTAGTTATCGTTTTTTGGGCCCATGACAGCAATCGCAAGCTGACCCGTGGTACGCTTACCCTGCTCGAGGTGGTGTTGCAGCAGCCGTTCACCGCTCTCGTAGTCGTGGAGGCCGATACTGGGCTTGTACGTCTTGCCGTCGTCAAGTGATGTGGGTTCGGCGAGGACTGGGACCTTCCAAAAGGCCGGGTCCAAGGCAATGAATTGGGTGTCCGCAGCCTGAAGACGTGCGGACCCAGCTGGTGGGTGTGATGTGTCACAGCCAATGCGCTTAGGCTTGCTGCGCTGGTGGTGATCCAGCGTGTAGCTGATCTGGTTGGCGGCGCACATGCGGATCAAGGCACTGCCGAGCTTCTTCGTGTTGGTCTTGTGCATGTCGTACGTGGCCTGAAGCTCATCCGCGTTCAGCTCGGCAAGCCCGTTGTATGCGGCCGTGGGGCGGTCAGACCCCGCTTGCTTGAAAGCTGCGATGCAGTCCTGCTTGCGTTGGAGGAGAGACCCTTCAGCAGCAGGACGCGAGCTTGGAGGCTGCTTGGAAGAGCGACGGCGCTCCGGCTTACTGGGGGCCATTGCTGCGGGCGCTCTGGTGGGGAGAGGTGACGCGAATCAGTAGGGTCCTGCTGGGACCCCTCCGGTCTCGCGAGGCCTGGGAGTCTGGCTCCGAGGCGGGGCGCTTCGCGTCGCGGCTGCGGTCTGAGTGCTGGGCACTCTCGAGCCGAGACTAGAGAGAAAGAGAGAGAGAGAGAGAGAGAGCGAGAGAGAGCGACAGAGAGCGAGAGAGAGCAAGAGAGAGCGAGAGAGCGAAAGAGAGAGAGAGAGAGAAGAGAGAGAGAGAGAGAGAGAGCGAGGGAAGAGAGAGAGAGAGAGAGAGAGATAGAGAGAGAGAAAGAGAAAGAGAGAGAGATATAGAGAGAGAGAGAGAGAAGAGAAGAGAAGAGAAGAGAAGAGAGAGAGCGAGAGAGAGAGAGAGGGAGAGTGAGAGAGAGAGGAGAGAGCAGAGAGAGAATAGAGAGAAGAGAGAGAGGAGAGAGAGAGAGAGAGAGAGAGAGAGAGAGGCAGAGATAGAGGCAGAGAGAGAGAGAGGCACAGAGAGAGAGGCAGAGAGAGAGAGAGAGAGAGGCAGAGAGAGAGGCAGAGAGAGAGGCAGAGAGAGAGAGAGAGGCAGGGAAAGAGAGGCAGAGACAGAGAGAGGGCAGAGAGAGAGAGAGAGAGAGAGAGAGCAGAGAGAGAGAGAGAGAGAGGGGCAGCTCAGTCACACTTAAATCCAGATTCGTCCTCACCGAGTCCCACCACCAAGGGAGCGCCAGCAAGGAGATGCACATATGGGGATCCCCACGCAGTGAATAATTTTTGATTTTTTGGGCGCCCTCTTGGGTCTCTCTTGGGGCCGTCTTGGTGCTCTCTTGGGCCGTCTTGGGCGCCTCTTGGGCGGTCCCGGAGCCCTCCTGGACCGTGTCGGGGCCTTCCGGGGGGCCTCGTGGGCAGCATTGGGGCGATCTAGGGGGCCTCTTGGGCCATTGCGGAGCGTCGGGAAGCGGGGCAAGCGAGAAGGCCAAAAACATCGAAAACACACGCGCACGCACACAGGAAAATCAACAATTGTAACCTCTCGGGGCTCTCTTGGGAGGCCTCTTGGGGGTCTCTGGGGGCGTCTTGGACGCGTCTTGGGCAGTCTTGGGCCCAGATTGGGCGTCTTGGGTCGATCTTTGGGTGCCTCGGGGCCCTCTTTTTCTCGCGTCGCACTCGCAGGACAGACACGGAGCACTCTGCAGGAGCGTCCCAAAGGCTCGGGGAGGCCGAAATTCGCTCGGGGGGGGGGGCGCCGTGTGCTGCTTTTCCGGGGCCCCCGGCCTTGTAAAGATATATAATTAGGAATATATATATATATATATATATATATATATATATATGTGTGTGTATCCATACCAACCGCCCGTGGAGGCCCACGAAAATCGACCCTCCAGGCGGTGGTCAGGTGCGGCCTCCCGCCTCGAACCACCCCCCTCTTCCAGACACGACCCCGCCGCCGCCTCGCAGGAGAGATCGCGCGAGGCAGGGCGCCGCAGAGCGGCGCAAGAGCTCGACCGAAGCGCGCTCTAGGCCGCGCCGCTGGGCGCCGTCGAGGCCCAGCGCGTGCGCCCGCCGCAGGCGCGCGCGACTGCGCGAGCAAGGGCCGTTTCGCCTGCGCCTGCGGGCGGCAATCACTGAGCATCGTTGAACCGATCCGCGTTCCCACTGGCGTGGTCTGGGCCTCACTGGCCGAGTTACCCCCCTGGATGGAGATGTCGAGGGTTTCGAGGGGTCTGTCCCCAACTGGGGTGGTGGAATTGGGGGGCTGACGTTCCATGGCATGACACGGGATACAATAAACGATACCAATCTCGGAGTGACCCGCGCGCTCCATCGCTTCAGCAATGGATCGCGCGCGGCATCTGCAGGCGCGCGGCCGTGGAGCTGCAATCCTCTGCGGTGGCACCACCAGAAAGCATGCCGCTGCTCCGCAGACGGCAACGCGCGCGACCCCATCCACAAGCCGCAAACGAGAACTCACTGACTGAATTGGCGTCAGCAAAGCCAATGTTGCCCCAGACTTCGGCATGGGGACGAAAGGCCAACAGGGGCGCATCAGCAGTAATGCTGACCCGAAGCACGACGGGGCGCAGTGAGAGCGCAATCAAACGCACTCCGCTCAAGGCACTCCGAAAGCGACTCCAAGACCCTTTTCACAACTCTCTTGATTCCTCCTCATCCAAACCGAAACGCATTGAACAACACGTACGCTTGGAGTTTATTGGGTGAAGCTGCTGGTCATTTTGGAGGCCCTCTGGGCAATCTCGGGCAGTCCTGAGAGCCAATGGGACCGCCCTGTTTCAGCCTTTCAGCCTTTGTGCCAACAGATCCCACGGCGTGAGACCAGCAGCGGAGGAAAGGGGGGGGGGGTCGAGGTCGGAGCAACCCACAGCATCGCTTGATGGGGATGCTGCGACCAAAGAAACGCCTGGCGCCGGGGTCGATACCTCTCTTGAGGAGGTCCAGGGAGGTAGCAGCACTCCTGTTCTCAGGGTGCCCCAAACAGGGCTCCCCAAGACCAATAGTCTTGGTCCTCCCAAATCGCCCGCGCCAGACACACCAGTACATTCGAGAGCCTGCGTATTTTTCAACCCCACCCCAGAGCGTGCGGCTGGAATGGGTTTGTCCGACAATACGAGGCAAGCCCGTACACGGGCTGAGGGCCAGGGCCGTATAAGACCGCTCCCGAGAAAAACAAATTCGGCACGACAAGCCTTTCTCACAGTGCCTGACCACGTGACCGTTGGGGTCAGGCACAATGAGAATGTCAGAGGGTTTACTGCGGCCCTTGACTCTTACTAATTCAACATCCTTCATGCCACTGCGAGAAAGATGGCCGAGCACATTTTTTTTTTTTTTTTTTTTTTTTTTTTTTTTTTTTTTTTTTTTTTTTTTTTTTTTTTTTTTTTCCCCGCGGGGTAGAACGCAAAACGTTTTATCATCCATAGAGGAAGCGAGCGGCCTCCTCCTCTGGATCGGGACCCTGCTCTGGGGCACCAGACCCCTGGGCATGGCCTCGGGACCCAAGGACATCGGGCTCCAGTGCAGGCGACCGCTGCACTGGGGCCCTCAAAACTTGCTCCTGGAAACCTCGCGCCTCCTCTCGTGCTGCTATCCGCTGCCTCATCCCCTCCAGTCCTGGAATTAAACCCGTGCCTGAAAGATCACCCTGAGGACGCTGAAACCACACAGCGCGTTGAGGGCGCTGCTGGGTCTCGAGTAACCTCTGGCGCTCCATATCACTTAGAATGTGGAGCACAACACCTGGTGCGGCACGATTGGACTGGGGGTGGAGGCCTCGGAGCATACGATTGAGGCGACATTTACTGGCCGACGACACCACATAGCCTCGGCACTGCTTCTCAAGCTGACGACTGAGACGCTCAGTGCTGTAGGCACCGCAGCGCCTGCAAAAGACCAAGCTCGGACCTGACGAGAGACGTGTGTAGACCAGGTCATGTCCGAGGGCGGGCCGCCTCAGGAAAGAGAAGTTCTGCCTCCTCCCTGGGCAGCCCGACATATCAAGAGCATTAGCACAAGTACCTGTACGGCGAGCGTGACAATCATAACAAATGAAGGAGCCTGGTGCACCTGGGACGGCAGTCCACGCATGCCATCGGTTAGCACCTGTGCTCCTAGGGCAAGGAACCTTTCTCCGTTCAGGGAACTGGGAAAACGGAAACAGGGGTAAAACCGCCCCCATCACACTGGCCACAGCTCGGGCCTTGCCAACCAGGGCCGAGAGGTCATCCCAGGACTCTTGAGGTTCCTGCGCGTGCATTGCTAGAGCCTCCTTCGCGAAACGATCCGCATGGAAGTTAGCACGTCCTATCCTACGCTCCTCTGGAGGGAGAGCATCAATTACATCCATGCTTCGATGGGCAGGGGTGTGGGTCGCAGGGCCGACGTTTTTTGAGCCTTGGATCTCCCAAAAACCCCTCCGCAGCCCAGCATATTTGTTCCTGGAAGACACCTGAAGGGCAGCCGACTGATTATGATACCGCACGGGACCCAGACAGTCCGAAAAAACACCGAGCTGGTGCGTCAGCTGCCCCACAAAGAAACTTATAGCAACTAAACCCATGTGTTCAGCTGCCTGAGGGGTCTGCGGCAAACTTGGCCAGACCGGCCCACGAAACCTCGCCAAGACTTCCTCCGAGCCTCGCTCAAGGAACACTCCAGCAAAGGAAGCTCGCGCAAGCTCGCGTATCGGAGGCCTCGTGCACGACCCATCGACGACGACATCGCTGGCTCCCTCGATACACGAGAAGTCCGACAGGACATTGCCTTGCGCATCTAAGAGTTCAGGATAGATCAAATCGGTAGGAGGTTGGAAGGTGAGAGAAGGATGAGGAAAGATGAGGCGAGTCCAAAACGGGTTCGTCGGACCAGCCTCCAAGGCCTCTTGCACAAGCTCTGGGGTGGCTACCTCTCCTCGGGCCTGCGCAACCTCGGGACTTGGGCACACCCAGAGTCTGTGGAAGACACTATCAGGAGCACCACAACGTGGACAGAGGCCATCATCTATGTTTAACCTGTCACACGTGAACACAGCCTTACAAAAGCAACTAGCTACAGCATACTTCTGCCTAGGCGTATACTTCTTAGACGTGCACACTATGCTACGCACAATGTCAGAGCACACACGTGCATGCTCAAAATTATCTACACTACGTGCCATGTCATGCTCATGTTTACGCTGAACAGCATCGCGAAGCAAACCTTTAAGCATGTTAGGAGCCGTGTACATGAGCGAGATCTCCACCCCCTTATCATCCTCCCAGAGAGCGAAGTTCTTAGCAGACCAGCCAACACGTTGGAGAGAGAGGAGCATCCGCGAGATCGGTCCTTTCGTATGTCGCCATCTGTGATGTGGCTCCATTCTCTCCTGAACTACCTGGAACATCTGATGAAGCTCTCGAATGCTGAAGAGAGCGCGCTCTGGTGCAACCAGGGCCTGCCAAACTGCCACACTCGTGAGCCGCTCGGCCTGCTTCTCCCCCTGCTGCTGGAGGAAAACGCTGCGGTGCACATTTGCTGCGGCCTGGCGGGCGAGGAAGTCGCAGGCCTGGTTCCCGAGCCAGGCCAACGCAAGGCAGCCGAGGGCGGCCGCCCTCCGCCAAGACTTGTGCGCAGGGACCTCGAACAAGGCCGTTTGGCCTTCCCCGCGGTCTCGAACTCTAGCCAGAACCTCCCCCCAGTATTCACCGAAAGGGATGTTAGTTACATTCTGATGAGGACCTCGGGCCCAGACATCGAGAAGCGACTGGCAGTCCACCCCAAGAAGAATTTCCCCTGGGCCCGAGTGCCTCAAAATCATGGGCACCGCATATAATCCAGCACCATATATATCCTGGAGAGGGCGGGGCAAAGGGCCGTGGGCACTAGCAAGGATATCCCCTGCATCGCTGACCATCGTGAAGGCCCAGCCCGCTCCACTAAACTGCCGAAGCTTAAGCTCCAAAACCGAACCGTCAGAGCACATTTTTCCGTGGGCGAAACCATCAGGCGGCGGGATAACCCACTTCCACCTGTCCAGGGCCTTGGGCACAGGGGAGAGCCTGACGGGGGAGGGTAAGGGGCAGCGAGTGAGGAAGGGGTCGCCAGGCTCTCCTTGCTCCCAATCAGGCAGGTCCCTCCAGAACCCTAAATCACGTCTGTACTGTTTGGTCCCTGGACAACCAAACAGCCTATGACCTCGGTCGCCCCTAGGAAAACCACACAGCTGGCAAGCTCCCGTCAGAACTCGTCGATCCTGGAAAAGCTCCTCCTGAGTAACCATTCCTCCTGATACGTGAGTTGATGACAAGGCTGCTGCCAAATTCAAGCCTCGGACACTGAACTGCTCGCACACCTGGGCAACAGCGTCGAGCTGGGGGGCCGCGAAGGTCTTGTCGTTAAACTCCCAAGTTAGACTCTGCCCAAGTTGATCCTTAGTGTCAATCTCGATAAAGGGTTCGGAGGCTACTGGTCCTTAGTTGGGTTAAGTCGACGGGCGCCCCAGTTGGCATCTTCCACAGCGTTGAACTCTCAGGGGACCACCCAAGACGCCTCAAGGTACAAATGACCGCTCCTGCAGGCCCTCGAACGTCAGTCCACCTAAGATCTTCCTTTTGCAGATACCTCTGGAACACCGCAGACATTTGCTGAGAAGAAACCAAATTGCCCCACAAGGCCGTGCCCCAGAAGGGTAACGGTTGGATGTTGGCCACAGACATAGGATCAACTTTAGGATTTCCTGATAACATAAATTGAACTGTCCTCGATCTTCCGCGCGCAGGCCCAAATATACCTTCCGCCACCGCGCAGCGTCAAGTTTGGAGCCTTCGGGAAGCAATGCCTGTGACACCTATTCCATAGCCGGCAGCAGGTAGGGCTCCAACTCGAGAAACCGTGGTGAGTTTCTTGAACTGCGATCTCAAACCCCGAAAACGACCCGCACGACTTCGAATCTTGGCGATCCTGGCTTTCTGGATTCGAGCAGATCGAACACCCCCGACAGAGAAATCGACTCCCAGATTTTTAACAGCATGAGATGACCTGAAGCCCCACTGCTTAAGGCCAGCACAAACTTCTTTGGCTAGGGCCGCGGTGCTGGCAACCGTCTGGCCCTTCGTGCGAGAGATGACGAGCTGGGCAGCCTCTAGCTTCCTGCAGAGCGTCTGGGTGGCCTTGACGGCCGTCGACTTGGCGAGGGAATCGGTAGCGACAACCTGGACCGTGATATCATCGACGACGTTGTAAAGACGACAAAGACGGAAAGCTCGTGAAATATCGTCCAACTCTCGTAGGACCATGAGCCGAAGCAGTGTTGTCGCATACCCGCATCCCGCCAAAATAGTCGAGTATACAACAGTGGGCCTCGAGACCCACAAACCGATGAGGAGCATTCTGGGGCAGCAATAGACCGCCAGGCACAATCGCAAGTGAAACAAGGGAAACTCGAGCTCTTGTGCCTTCGTGACCAGCTTATGATGACGAGCTTTCCCGTACGCTTTTGTCAAATCGATGAAATTGTTGACGATAGAAAACCTGTTTAAGCTAGCATGCTCAGCCGTGAACGCTTGCTCCCACACAGCTCGCTCACATGACCTACCCTTGGATCCGTAGATGTAGCTTCGCTCATGCTTCTGCTCCCAGTTTGAAGCTATATGTCTAGTGCATTTACTCCATAGCCTATCAGTCATACTGAGACGGGCTATCAACCGATGTCCATCATCATCAGGTTTAGGTAGCGCTGGCTGTAGAGTTAAGCTTATCTGGGATGGCAGAATTCCTTGTTGCAGCATCCAGACCCAAACCAAATTTAACGCTTCCAGACATTCATCAGATAGGAGGAAAAAGTCACGAGGTCCTAACCTGTCAATGCCGTGGGCCGTCCAAGCCTTCATATTGCTCGCCACCTTGCGGATCTCCGAAGGTGAAAAATGGCGAACAGGGCACTGCTGATCCTGCAGGAGTCCTCGAAGTTCTTCAAAAGCCCGATCTGGATCCTGGAGCGGCCTCGAACTGGGTCCTTCCGAGCCCCAAATTGCTTCCCAGTCCTGAAGGTTTTGCTTGATAAGCTCTGCAGGCCCTGGAAGAGGTTCTCCTTTACGAGGTGCCACAGGGCGCCAACCGAGAGGATGCCGAGTGTACTGATGAGTTTTACCTCCTCCTGCCTGCACAGCCTGCTGTACAAACCCTCTCCACTGTCGGGCTCGGCTGGATGCAAATCTGGATTCAAGCTTCTTGGCGTGGCCTCCAGCCGTCTCATGCAAGTCCATGAGGGCCTCGGAATCACACAATGATAAATAGTCTGGGGTGAGGTACCACATGCCCTTCCACTCCTCGCTGTTCCGCAGCAAGAGAGCGCCGAGAAGGATCTTCGCGAACAGGGCTGCTGCTCCGACAGTGTCCTTGGCAGACTCCTGAGACCTAAGACGAGCCAGCTCCTGACACCAATTACTCCACCTCCTCCAATCCCTGCTCAAAGGACATGCTACAGGATATGGGCCAGACGCTTGGGGAAGGGCAGGGACCTGTTTAACTTTCCACCCATGTCCTCGTCCTGTGAAGCGGGACCTCTCAGATTCAGAAATACCATGAGCCGCGATCAGCTCCTGCTCCAACAAACCCATGAACTTCCCAAAGCCTACGTTGAGGTCCTCCTGGGTACCCTGGTTCTCAAGGAAGGTGATAACCTGAGGCCACTCACGAGGAGGTCCTGGAACGGGTCCAAGTGGGCGCTCCTTGGGGAACTTCTTGGGGGCCTTGAGCACGGTCATCATCTGCAGTATCGGTTTGCTTATCATCACAAGTTTGACGGGCCGATGCGGCTTCAAGTGGGATCCAAGAGAAACCTGGCACGACACAACCGAGGGGGCTAAAACTTCCGAAACCACAAAATAGTCGAGCGTTCTCCACTCACGCTTCCCACACGTACAGGCTGGCAACGACGGCGAGATTATCCTACCACCCGGTCTGCTAGGCCACCCGAGCCGTCCCAACAGTGCCGGTGGAGCATTCCAGTCGCCGCTAATCAAACAGGCCAATCCTGCTGAGTGAAGTGCTTCACCCAATCTACTAAGCAGCAGCGTCCCCTCGGGGCCGAAGGGATCGGTTGTGGGTAGGTACAGGGAAACCACCAAGACACCTCCTGGAAGAAACGCATTGACCCACCTGATCAAAACTCTGTGAGGTGACGGCAACGCCTGGGGCAACTCTGGAGGTCTTCCCATTCCAATACATGCTGGCACTCCAATAGCAACCCCTCCAGAGAGCCCCCCTGCTTCAGTTTCCCTGGACGGCGCCACAGACGTGAGAAGGCCCTGGTCCCTGAACATCTTCTCACGAGCCAATGGGACCGCCCTGAGACCCTCTTCAGGTTATCCGTGAATGACTCCACGCCCCTTCTCGCAACGATCACCTCTTGAACCCACTCCAGACTCAAACACCTTGTAAAACAAGTTGTGCCGAAGCGTTGGGGTCTTCTGGCCATCATGGGAGCCTTTTGAGGGCCTGCCTGGCCTTTCTGGAGAATATATTGGAAAATGCCTTGGGCCATCATGCCGGGTCTCTCCGAGAGCAACCCCATGAAGCTACTGAACACAAGTGTCTCTGAAACGCACCTTCAAACGAATAACCATCGAAAAACAACAACACTGCTTCTTCTGCACACTTTGACCTCTAAAGATAACAACAAATGAGACATGTCAGGCCGGTCACCCGTGCAACCCCGACCTAACCTCTCTTACGTAAGCTTTCTGTCAGCACTCAAGCGTTGCCTATACAACACCCACTACCTTCTCGTACCAACAACGCGCTTCCTGGTATCCAAACGAGAAGCGCTTTGCGACTCCCGAAAACGAATCGGAGCTCCCAAGGCCACGATCATTCACATATGCGTTGGATCCCAGCTCCTAGTGCCACAGACACTCGCACAACATAGTCGATCCGCGCTGCCTGGGCCACGATCCCTGAGAAAATCACATGTTGTCCACGACCCTAGGGCCACGATCCCTAGCGAATGCCAAGGATCCACGCTTCCAGGCCACGCATCTCTAATCAAAGTGCCGAGCGTGACCAAAGCAATAATCACCAAATGGCTAAATGTTACAACAGGACCGACCTGGGAAGACTCCAGCAGCTCCAGCAGGCCCTGAGATTGCCAGGAGAGGTCCCAAGATGGATCCGATGGAGCTCAAAGAGGGGAGGCCAGCTAGTTCCAGCTTTGAGAATAAGAGTAAGAGGAAAACGCAGCGTACCGAAGCAAACTGATGAAACTGGAATTCCTAGCAACATAATCCCAAGTGGCGGGCCGAACAGAGGGATTCGGAGTGGACAGGTCAAAACCTCCTCAACATCATCTTCCTCTACCTCCTTCTCCTCCCCCTCCTTTTCCACCCTTGCCTCCTCCTCCTCCTCCTCCTCCTCCTCCTCCTCCGTGCTCCTTCTCCACCCCTCATCCTCAACCACGCTCACCTAAAACTCTTCCTTTCCTTGCCTCCTCCTCCTCCTACTCCTCCTCCTCTTCCTCTCCTCTCATCCTCCTCCTCTGCCTCCGTCTCCGTATCCCTCTAAAGCTATACGTCCACCTTCGCCTGCGCCTCATCTATCTCTTCTCTTCCACACCTTCCCCTCCACCCCACTGCTCCCTCACCAAATCCTCCCCCTCCCCCTCCTCCGCATCCTCTGCCTCCTCGTCATCCTCTTCAAGCTTACACCGAGGCAGCAGTGCAAGACGCAAACCGCAACGAAGCACTGCGAAGAATCCGTGGGCCAGTACACGGTGAATCTCGCACTTTGCCACCGCACAGGAGCAGTGCACCACTGGAGCCAGGTTCATAGGCACGGGGCAGGGGCGGATGCAGAGAGGAACGCACTGATGAGATGCAAAGAGGAACGCACGGATGGTAAACCAATAGAGCCGCATGCGACCAACATAATATATTTCCAACCACGTGTTTCAGAAAGGCCCCACCTCTGGCAATCTGATCCAGCTCGCAACAACTGAGAGCAGCTCGCAACACCTTCTCCTCCTCTTCATCCTTCACCTCTTCATCAACGACGCGGGCCTGCGGGAAGTACAGCCGAAAGCCAACGAATGCGCAGAGCACGCGGGCAGCGGATGTGGCCAGAACCTTGGCATTGCGGCATGCCCGTCCAGCTCAGCGTGCACGCGCACGCGCCGTAGGACATCCGCTGACCACCTCACTATTCTGTCCACCGCATTCCTGGGCCCAGGATTGGCCCAGTCTGGATCGCTGTGATCAGTTGACGTCCCCCGAAGGAAGAACACGACGAGCGTAGGGATCAGCGTTGCTGCAAGCTTAAAGCAATTGCAGCTGACACGAGCAATCAGGGGACAACTGGACACACAAACGGTGCATCGCAACCTGGATTGCTTCAGACCTGTGAGCAACGCAAAAGAACACCCATGGAACACTCACATACGCAATACTCGGAATAAGCATGAAACCACGAAAACTAAACCATGACTCAACGGGATGTTGTGTACATCAAACATAAGCTGGGCCGAAGTGATGCTGGGTGGCACGCGAGAGACCAGAGACAATCATCCGACCAACAAGGCGGGCAAGAAGAAAACTGAAATCTGCGTACGTGGGACATTATGTAAGCACTGCACTGTATCACGCTCTGCAGGCGGCATGAAGGTATGCTTTAGATAAATGAGCAGACGTCTGCGGGAAGGGCGCTTGGGCATTGCATCTGGACACTGAGGGAAGCATGTGACAGAAGGACAAGCGGGAAGCGAGGAGGCTGAAAAGGAACTGAGGGAGGTACTGGGAGGTATGACAGGGGAAGGGAGGGGAGAAGAGGGGATGACAAGAATGAGGGTGGGGAGGTAACGGAGTCGGAAAACCACTAACCCTTCAACACCGCGGAGGTATCATCGTGCTGAGAGGCATCAACGTGGACATTTGGCCCTGCTAGAGATGTTCCGCCCGCTTGCCTACCGCGACATCCAAGAGAAGCGTGCGGAGACCTCTTATCCAGACTGCCAAAACCCCACCATGGGCTCGTTAAAACCTCGTCATGGCTCACCAACGGCCCGCCCTCCGTTACCTCTAATGCGTTCATCGTGTTCCCCCGCCCCCAAAGGAGAGGCTTCAGGGCTAATCAGCTCAGGAGTGGGCGTGACGACCTGGCACCCACCGCCGATACCTCGCCAACACATCGCCGATCTACTTCCAACCCGACAGAAAGAGAATGGCCAGTTCTTGGGATCCGCGAGACGAATTTATTATGTTGGGCGGTACTGAAGCACTTGGGGACCCACACCATTCCCGCCCGCCCAAAAGTCGCATCCGTCCCCCACCCCCAGGAGCACATGCTCGGCGCCCAGCACCAGGCCTGCCAGCAGACAGGCCCTGCCCTGCTGGTGGGCGGCGGTGCGGGGGCACCGCCACCACGGTCGTGATGAGGTGCGGGCACGTCTTGCAGGCCCCCGAATTCATGGCCTCTCGCGGCCGCATGCGCGCTCGCCCCTCGTGCCTCCTCTCGCTTCGTCCAACCCCACTCGCCGCCGTCGTCAGCGCCTAAACGAGAATCACTGAAAGAGACCATGGAAGATGTGCTAGAGGGGCACTCCATCTGGAGGTGCGAATGATAATACGCATGCAGCATGAGAGCCACGTTTGTCAAATGCAGCTCCGAGCGATGATACACACGACTGCTCATGGCAGGTACTGCAGGATGCACGCGTATGGACTGCGCCAGAGGCCGAGAAAAGTAGCGACGCGAACACCAAACAAGTACTACACAATTGCAACAAAAAAGCGCGAAATACCGGCACTGGGGCAAGGGTCTATAGCTGGGGCAAGCCAGGGCTGGCAGCGGCGACTCGACGTGTGGGCGCGCCGGCGCAAGGGGTTGGCTGGTGGGAATATTGCGGGCAGTCATCGGCACACGGACTCTGCGGCGCACCAAGGCGGAAGGCCTCTCTGGGCTGATCGGGGCCAGAGGCGGCGAGGGTGATCGGAGGCTACCCAGGTCACGGTCGGAAGTCGTTGCCAGGGGCGGTGGAGTCCAGTCCGAAGGCGCCCCTCAGTGTCTCGCGCAGTTTTGAAGCCCTGGGGCCCTCTGTGCCTCGTAAGGTTTCTGCAGAGGCCGTCCACGCCTCCCCTGGGAAGCTGGGACCACCTCGAGCCAGGGTCACCTCTGGCAGTGGGGCTGGCTGGGTTTGGCTCGGCTTGGGTTGGCCCGAAAGGCAGTTCGGACAAAAACTAGCCACCCTCGTCCGAAAGCCGGGGTCCTCAAACGGGCCCGAAATAGTTGGGATGAGACACAGCCAGAGCTGGAAAAGCTGAAGAGAAATCTGGCGAGGTCTGGAAACAGAGGAAGGGCTGACCCGAACCACTTTTCCCAGCTTCCCTGTACTCCTTAGAAAGCCGCCCCGCTGCCCCTGGCCCTGGCTACGGCCGAATTGGTCTTTCCCGCGAGCTCCCTCCGGAAAATGAATACAATAGTTTTGGATTACTCTGCTGTTGAGGAGGGGGTGCGACACACGTTGGCGATGAGTTAACAACGGGTTCGCAATTCGAAAATCACGCGCCCGAAAGTCTGAAATGCATGACTTCGAACATGAGTACGAGACTCAAAAACGGCGGCCCCTGGCCGCGAGATGCGACCCTCGAATCACCTTGGATCATTAAGTAGTCTTTGCCAAAATCGCGGCGCATCGGAGTTTCTCTCGCCCGAGGTGTACAACGCCTGGGTCTGGCCTCCAGGGTGGCGCGCCCGGTCGCGCCAGCTGATGAGTTGAGCGCCTGACGGGCCTGGACGCCGCGCCGCGAGCGAGGGGGCGCGCGCCGTAGCGCTCAGGCGACGGCGGCAACAGCGCGGCGCGCGCTTCGACAATAGCGCTGACGCTGCCGAAAACGCCCCGCTGCGGCGCCCGCTTTGCCTCCTCTTCCCCCCCTTCTCCCCCCCGTTCCTTCCCCGCTCCTTGCCTCCGTCGAATGCGCGAGCGTCAAAGGGCGGGGTCGGGTGGCTCACACCCCGCCTCCGCGCACCCGTCGCCCTCCGTTTCCCGGTTCTCTCCTGCGTCCTCCCTCCTGCTCCCTCCTCGAGGATCCTCTCCATCTTGCCCCCCCAGCGGCTCTCGCAACTTGCACCGACCCGGGCACGCGATGGCGGAAATGGCAGGTGTCTTGTTGGCGCTACCCGCCTCTGTCCGGGTCGGTTTGCGTATGTGGGGTGGCCTCAACAGGAGGCCGACCCGCGCAGGACTGAGAACACACTTTCCCCCTGCTGCTGCTGCTGGTGGCCCGCCTCTGTCCTCCCCCTTTCCTTCTGGTGCAGGAGGAAGAGGAGGTGGAGGAGGAGGAGGAGGAGGAGGAGGAGGGAGGGAGGAGGGAGGGAGGAGGGAAGAGGGAAGAGGAGGTGGAGGAGGAGGAGGAGGAGCGCAAGTAAGATGAATCGCGGCAGGTGCCGATCTCATCTACACGCTTATGGCCGCTTGAGTTGCGCGCAGGAAGCCAACGGTATGCTGAGAACGATTGGCGGAGATGTAGCGCGCCGCACTTTGACACAAAAGTGAGGTGGCAACGCTCTCTCACTCGAATTGGGATGTATACATTGGCGGGAGCGCGAGCCCGATGCGGATGACGGGGTCGGGGGGGGGGTTTAGGTGAGCGGACGAGGGACATGAAGCCAAGGAGGCGAAGACAAGTGAGGTAGGGGGCATCCGAAAAAAGGCATTTGACAGGTGACTCGACCTCCATTATGTGGGTGGTCGTCCATGTGCCCACTCTGGTTCTGATGCGGGCCCAAACCCATGCTGGCTTCGAATTGTTAGAACTATCTTTCAATTCTGGCCAGGTCTGCTCGAGCTCGCGGATCTCTGGCGCAGCTAAGTCACCAACCCATGTTCCAAACCGCCTCCGCAAGAGGGCGGGCATGGAATCGGGAAGAGGGAAGTGGCGAAGGCGGAGAGGTAGAGACTCTGGGGTCGTGTTCGGCGCTGCGCGGCAACAGCGGCAGTACATCCTTGGATCGCAGCCTACTTGCTGCCAACAGGGGCAATCGCGAAATCTTGCGCTACGGAAGGCTACCTGCTGCCCCGGCCCAGCTCTGTACGATGGCCCGTGGTGTCTTCCAAAATGGCCCAGACCAATCGCCTCGAAGAATCACGACAACTTCACGGGAATTTCCCGCGTTGGTTCGCAGTTGCTCGATCCGTGGGCCCCTTTCGTGCACTGTAAAACAAAACGTACGCCACAAGTGGGCTTGGCTCCAGGGCGCTAGCGGCCCATGGCGCCTCCGGGGACTCAGCAAGACGAGGGGTGAAGGGTAAGGCCATCATGTGACTTCGGAGGGAGGCGCAAGACCCGATGCAATAATCCACGCTCACGGTCAGGCATGGATTGGAGAAGGCGGAACAACTGAGCCAAGTACGATCGCATTGATAAGGTTTGGGTTGTGTAGGAGCCGAGAGAGGCATCGGAAAGGGCACGAGAAGCGGGGATGATGGAAGCTCGCTCTAGCCAGCTCTGTTCGGCCACGTTCCATTGATCAAGGTTTGTGGCTCCTGGGCGCATGTGGACTCCGAGGTAACGAGCGTAACTGGCACCCCTGAACCTCGACCAATCTGGAATCAGCCGGAGCAGGAATGATTCGATCTCTAGACGTACGTCCAGAGAAACCTCGCACCAAAATGGCCCAAACACTGTTTTCGCTGTTTGCAAATGCAACGCCGCTAGCCGCTCCGCGGCTTCGAAAACCGGACGCTCAAGAGACGCTCGAATCGCCGCGGCACGGCCCCGACGTCGTCTGTGCATGCTCCAGCGTCGCCCTTGCCACTGGCGACGATCTCACACTGTAGGTGCCGCAATATGGGGTCCATCGCCATCGCCCACAGAGTTCCCGATAATGGGCAATCTTGGGCGACGCCGCCTGCGGCCCAGAACATCGGCACGTGGAGGTGTCCGATGCGACTGAAAACCAAAACCGTGCTCGTAAAGCATCATGATCGCGTTGATGTACCCATCGGGCAATAGGAAGCGTCGGAGGACTTTCCACCACCACCGCCGCGCTAGCGACGGGAAGGCCGCCTTTATGTCGAAGCTGATGAAGCAGGGCTTTGCGTCGGCAACGTCCAGCTGGTTTGAAGCTATGCGCGACTGGACGTCCAACCGTGCAATGTGCTGGATTAGCTGGCGCTGCGTGATGAAGCCCTGCTGGATGGTGTGGATTTCCTGTTGCGCCACGGCCTTCATGTTTCGATTGATCGTGGCAGCTAACTAAGATCTTACTGTCACTGTTCTTCAGCAGGAGAGGACGCAACGCTTTTGGATGTAGAAATATTCCCACACGGTCCCCGGGATCGTCGCCTTTCCGCAACATCAACAGATCGCAGGGAGAAGGGAAAAAGAGGAGGGAAGAGGAGGAGGAGGAGGAGGAGGAGGAGGAGGAAGAGAAGGGAGACTTCCCCTCCCCGCGCATCCCACTCCACCTGAGCTCTGGGCCACTTCCGAGGCGGGCGGGGGCGGGGTGCCCACACCACGCCGAGGATCATCCAGAAGTACGTCAGCAGCGAGACCACCTGTGCAGCGGCGGGCGCGCAGCCAGCGCCAACGTTGAGAAAGGCCAGCAAATCTACGCAATGCGCTGCACTCTCCGCCCCCCATCACTGGGAAGGAAGGTGACCCCCTCCGTTTCCATCTCGACCCTCGTCACTCTCCTCCTCCTCCTCCTCCTCCTCCTCCTCCTCCTCCTGCTCCCTCTCCTCATTTTCCTCCTCATCCTTCTTTTCCTTTTCCGCATCCACATACTCTACATCGTGATCAGCCTCACCTTCCTCATCCGCATCATCATCGTCATCATCATCAACATCATTATCACCCTCATCCTCCTCCTCATCATCATGATCATCCCCATCGTCATCCTCATTCGTACCATCATCACCATCATCATCACCAGTTTCAGCTTCATCAACGTCGTCCTTAGCATCATCATACTAGCAGCAACATCATCAACATCAGCATCCACATCAACATCAACATCCCCATCCACATCGTCATATCATCATCGTCATCATATCATCAGATGCATCAGCATCATCACCCCCGTCATCAACATCGTCATCATCATGCTTATAAAAATCAACATCAGCAGCACCATCATTATCGTCATCAACATCAGCATCACCATCATCAACATCAACCGCCTCATCATCATCATCATCACCATCACCATCATCATCATCATCCACCGTTGCATTAGCACCAATACATACGTCAACATCATCATGCACAACCTCATCCTCCTCATCATCATCATCATCATCACCGTCGGCAGTATCACCATATCATCGTCGCCAACAGCAGCATCACCACCAGCATACTTATCCATATCATCAACATCGCCAGCAACATCATCATCATCACCATCAGCACCAACATCACCATCATCATTCACGTCACCATAAACATCATAGCCATCATTGTAATATTCTGCATCATCAACATCATCAGCATCACCGTCACCATCGTCATCATCATCAGCATTAGCAGCAGCATCCGCATCAACATCAACATCAACATCACTATATTCATGTTCCTCTCCGTCGCCGCCATCATCATCATCATCACCTCATCCATGAACAACAACATTACCATCATCAATCTCATCCGCATCATCATCATCAGCATCGTCATCGTCAACATCATCATAATCCGTATCATAATCATGATAGCTGCTTTTTCACGAGCCAGGCTGAGATGATAATGCATGGCGTGTCAGAGCATCGATTCAAGACCCAGCGCCGATGGCCGATCGTAGAGATATGCACGGGCAGCCAGACACTGGGTGAGGAAATCCAGAGGCTCGGGCATTCGACAGCAGTCCCTTGAGGGAGGCGAAGGGGAAGACTGAGGGGGCCAAAGAATTCGATGGAGAGAAGCTGTGGTTGCGGTGCTCTCCCGAGAATCAATCAAGAAACGCGAAAGCTGACTCATGATAGCTTCTCTTTCACGAGCCAGGCTGAGATGATAATGCATGGCGTGTCAGAGCATCGATTCAAGACCCAGCGCCGATGGCCGATCGTAGAGATTCGCACGGGCAGCCAGACACTGGGTGAGGAAATCCAAAGGCTCGGGCATTCGACAGCAGTCCCATCCCCACTCCTTAAGTGCACTGGCAGGTGGCCTTGGCATTGACAAGAGGAAATCCGCCGATCCGGCGTGTGAGTTTCAAGGAGTCTCAGCTACAGCCTCGAGGCTGAGCCTCAGCCTCTGGGGGGGTTGCCGGGGTGGCTCTGCCGGGGGAGGGGGGATGGGGGGGGGGGGTGCGAGTTTCCGGCGGATGCGGGGCGCTGCTTTTACAGAAGGCTCTAATCTCGAGGATGCGCTGGAAGGGTGGCCGCGGCCGCAAAAGTGTCTGAGGACGGTCTACGAAAGTCCCGAGACCCCGAAGGATCGCCCGAACACGCCCAAATGGCCCCAAGACGGCCCAAGAGCCTTCCACGACGTCTGAAGAGGCCTCCAAGAGGCCTCCCACGATGGCCCCCAGATGCAAAAACAGTTGATTCCCATTGGTTTTTCAATGTGTTTGGGGTTGTCGCTTTTTTTTTCGGCTTTCCGACGCTCCAAGACGGCCCAAGAGGCCCCCAAGACCGCTCGAAGACGGCCCAGGAGGCCCCCAGACAGTCCCAAGACGGCCCAAGAGGGCCCCAAGGCGGCCCAAGAGTCGCCCAAGACGGCCCAACAGGCCCCCAAGACGGCCCCAAGAGGACCCAAAAGAGGGACGAAAAGCGGAAAAATTCTAGCCCTCCAGCCCACGAGGCCCCCAGGAGGCCCCAAGAACCTCCAAGAGGGCCTCCGAAAGCCCCCAAGAAGCCCCCGCGACGCCCTGACAGGCTCCTAAGATGGCTCAAAAAACGCCCCAAGAGGGCGCCCTTGCGCCGATGCGCTCGCCTCCACCGCTCGCACCACATCGTCCAGGCCACACGTTTCGTAACACGACTCCGTGCACGACGTATCGTGAGTTTCCAAAGTGATCGGCATCCTGCATGGAACTTTCATGCCATTATTATTTCCCGCCCCCACGGTCACTGCAAGCACCCCGCCGTTGATAGAACCACTGTTGCGAGATGGCTCTATTGACCCAACTGCATTCCTACGCCCGTTCGAAGGTAACCCGAGAAGTTTGTGCGTTTGAGTGTGCGCCAATAATGTCTGCGCCTGGAGAATAACGCCGAGCGACCCGGATCGGCGGCACTGGCCGAAGGCCACTACAATAACAAGCTGGCGGCAAATCGAGCGACACATACTGATGGGATAGGTCTGAGCACTACGTGTCTTGAGCTTGCCCGCCGAATCGAAACCTGCAAGCTCCTCGTGGGGCTGATTCGTGCGGGGGCAGACTGTCGCTCCATCGCCGTTCCTACTGGGCTGGCAACATCGCACTTTCAACCCGCAAATGTTTATAGTGAGGAGACCCGCCATTTTCCGAAAAAAAAGGGCTCCGTACTGGCACATGACGAGGCGATGATAGGCGCGAGACCACTTTTGAGCAAACTTGCGCAAAACTGGAGCCCGCCATTGACGACTGGAGCACGGGTTCTCAGTCACAACTTTGATATTTTTTTGGCGGCCAAGTGCACCAGCCTCAGAGAGACAGCGAGAGAAGTTTTATGTTTGAGCACTCGCTGGCGGATGGCAGGAGAGAGATCTGGCGAACCCATGATCTCGCTAGGCCCGTCGCCTCTCAGCGGCGGCGGGCCGAAGTTGGCGCGGCGGGCACGGCTCCGCGTGCTGCAGTCTTGGCCGAGCCACAACACACCAACGAGGCCCGACTTCAGTAACCTCGCCAGCTCGCCATCGCTGATGTCGTAGCCGGGCGCGATGAAGCCGAGGGCCCTGAGCGCGTGCCCGATCCTGAAGCAGCCGCAGAAGAGCTCGATCGCGATGAGGCCGACGGCATGAGTGCCCGGCGCTGGGCTAGCGCGCCGCGGAGCGCGGCAGGCAGCTGCGAGACGGCGCGATGCGCCCTCGTCTGCACCTCGGCCGAGACCGCGCCCTCCATCTGCTGGGCCCTCGCGGCGCTCTCGTACCGCAGCAGGCTGGCATCTGACATCCAGCCTTCCCTGGCTTTGACCTCCTTCCTGCCGCGGGGGCGGTTGAGGGTGTCCCAGCTCGCGCCGCCGTGGCGGAGCTGGCACATCACGTAGTCGAACTGGCCGAGCCCCGTCTCGCTGACCGCCTTGACCCAGCGGTTGCGGGCGGTCGAGTAGCTGCATGGGAAGGTCACGTCGCCGGGCGGGGCCCGCGCCCGCAGCACCGGCAGCAGGTCGCCCAGCCAGAGGGCGTAGGGCGGGTCCAGGAGGAGCGAGCGGACGCACAGGCCCGTCTTCGACCTCTGCGCGGTCTCCTCCGGGAACATGTTCAGGGCCGCGAACTTGCTGGAGCCCGCCGGGGGGGCAAGGGGGATCTCCGCGATCGCCATCGCCTCGCCTGGGCGCAGGTAGCCCACGATCATCAACAGGCAGACCGTCGCCTCCAGGGGGGGCCCAGATCACCAGCTGCAGCGCGATCAGGCACAGGTGAGGCCACGGCATCGGCGGCCGCGACCTCGGCGGGTCGAGCTGCCTCATGCCCTTCAGGCCCCCAACATCCGAGACAGCGGGCGCGGGCCCCGCGGGCCGAAACTCGGCTGGTAGAGGATCCACGCGGCGTAGACCTTCTCGACCTCGGTGACTAGCGCGCCATCCCTCCACAACAAATAAAAAAAAAAGAAAAGAAAAACAAACCCTCCACAAAAATAAAAAAAAAAAAAAAAAAAAAAAAAAACACAACAACAAAACAAAAAGGTATTAAAACAAAAGGAAAAAAAAAAAACACAAAAACAACAGAAACAAAAAAAATTAAAGGAAAAAAAAAAAACCAAACAAAAAAGAAAAAAAAAAAAAACAAAAAAAAAAAAAGACAAAAAAACAAAAAACAAAAAGAAAAAAAACAAGAAAAAAAAAATAAAACAAAACAATAAAAAAAAGACAAACCCAAAAAAAAAAAAAAAAAGAAAAAATAAACAAAAAAGGGCGCCGGCGCAGGCGGTCAAGGCCGCGTCGGTCGCCTTCGGGGGGGGGCAGCCTGAGCGACTTCGTCGTCGCGAAGGTCTGGAACTCGCTCAGCCTCCTGTCGCAGTCCGTCTGAGTCGCCCTGCTGATCGAGCTGGCCTCAAGGATTATGTCAGCGCTGGCCTGGGACAGCCCTCCGATCGCTGAAAATATGCAAAAAGTTCGTTTGAAGTTGTTTTAAAGTTCTTTCTTTGTTTTTTTTTTTCAAAAAAGTTGCGTTCGAGGTTTCCTCCAAGGTTCTTTGAACAACGGCGCATATCATGCCAGATGCGCGCAGCAAGCAAGGTGCGTCGTCCCCGCTGGAAGCTGGCACTGGCCAGGCTTGCACGACGCATGGCGTTCCAGTGGGAGGCGCCGCGTGGTCGGGGACGTGCCTAGTGGGCAGTCCACGGACACTGTGGCGTTCAAGCGGGTGGTGGTTGTTCGGCGCCTAGTTGGCGCTACTTGCTAGGGTTGGTCTTCCACTGCCCATCCGATGGGCTACTCGACTGTGGAGCCATGCGCCGCCGCATGATTGATGCGTTTCTCAACGATCGGGGTTGCACCATGAAACTGCAGCGCCCGCCAGCGTCAGAAGTTGCCAACTCCGCCAGTTTTGGCATTGGCGCAACACCGAAAAAGGTGGAGGGGGGAGGAGGAGGAGGAGGAGTGGAGGAGGAGAGGGGGGGGCAGGGGGGGGGGGGGCAGGTTTGGGGAAGAGTGGAAGGCGCGATGGGGGCAAGCGGACTGGAAGGATGAGACGACGAGGAACAATGAGAGAGCGAGGGGAAGGTAGAGAAGGCAAGGGGATGCTGAGTGGGCAGTTGGAGCAGACGGACAGAGGGCAGGGCGCGGTTGCACCCCCCTCGCCGCTTAGTCCTTCTCCACCGT
Source organism: Prorocentrum cordatum (assembly GCA_963575745.1). NCBI lineage: Eukaryota > Dinophyceae > Prorocentrales > Prorocentraceae > Prorocentrum > Prorocentrum cordatum. Next base: position 417,841 of record CAUYUJ010012348.1, on the reverse strand, counting down.
CGTGGTCCTCACTCCCTCGGCATTTGTCCTCCTACATTGCTTCTGTCCTCCCTCGTCCCTCTGTCCTCCTTCGCGCATGCCTCCTTATCGTCCCCATCCTCGCCATTCCGTTACTAGCACTAGTAGCAGCAGCCGTAGTAATACCAATTGTAGTCGTAAACGTAGTAGTGGTACTGGCATTCGTAGTCGTGGTGGTAGTGGTGGTAGTAGTTGTAGTAGCAGTAGTTGTAGCAGTTGTTGTTGATGTACTGGTGGTGGTATTAGTAGTAGTAGTAGAAGCACTAGAAGATAAAGTATAACAACCTGTAGTAGCAGTATGAGTAGTAGTAAGACTAATACTAGCAGTGCCAGTAGTAGTAGTAGTAGTAGTAGTAGTAATAGTAGTAGTAGTAGTAGTAGTAGTAGTAGTAGTAGTAGCAGTAGTGGTAGTAGTCGTAGTAGTATCAGTAACAACAGTAACACTAGTAGTAACAGTAGCAGAAGGAGTGGTAGTAGGAGCAGGCAGTAGACAGTAAGCAAGGAACCTGGATGAATCGGGCGGACATTGGCTATAAAAAAACAAGTTGGTTACGGATACAGGATCAGGAGGAGAGACGGCATGCGCGGGAAATGGGATGCATAGGACATTTGTTGGCAAGAAGCCTCGCCACGGGAGGCGAGGCGCGGCCTGCGCTGCTGTGCTTCCAGCAGCCGCCGACAGTCCAACCCGACGTCCTCAGCCAGACATGGCCAGGGCGGACTCCACATACTTCTCCATCCACTTCTCGAGCTGGATCGTCGGCGCGCTGTCGCCGACCGCCTTCTTCAGCTTGGTGCAGAACTTGTGCCAGGTAACCTCGCTGGCGCCGAACTTCGCACGGCCGAGCGCCAGCTTGGCCTCGCACATTGCGAGGGGGCCCGGCCGCAGCAGCCGCTGGAACTCTCCAGCCGCATTCAGCAGCTCGATGGCGCCCTCCTTGAACCCGAAGGTCTCGGCAATCTTCTGCAGGTTCGATGTCAGTGCCTTGAGATCCTGCACTCCTTTCTCGAGAGCGTCGCCGTCTACCTGGAGGGGCGTCTTCTTGGCCAGCTTGGCCGCGGCTGCGATGTCGACGACGTCGTTGGCCTTCACCTTCAGGCCGTTCGTCCAGCGAGCATCGGCGACAGCAGCGTCCTTGACCACCTCCTTGAACTGACCAATGGCCGCTGCGACCTTGTCGGAACACATCCGGAGGTGGCCGGTCAGCGAGCGGACGGCCTCGAACCACGCAACGATCAAGCCTCTCACCATGTCCTGTGCTTCGTCAGCCTGAGCCCTGCTGTCGCCCGAATCTCCGAGCTGTTCGTATGCAGGCCGCCTCTGCCTCAAAGCCCGTGCCTTGTGGATCGAGGTCGCGCAGCTCACTATCGATTTGTTCACGCGCTCGATCTTGCAGATCTCCACGGCCAACTGAATCGGCGTCTCCGCTTGGGCGTGGGGCCGCCCGTCGGCAGTCTGCAGGAACTTGAGGATGCTCTCCCCAGCTTTCTCCGCACCGGCCGCGTCCTTCATGTCCTTAGATCCACGAACGACTACATCGCATGCGTTCTCGATCCTCTTAGGCGTCATGGTGGGGGGGGGGCTCTCGTCCGATATGGACGTCACGGCGGCCATGAAGCGTTGGTGGTCCGACACTTGTTCCATGAATTTCATGGCGTCGTCAACGTTCGCCAAGGGCCCCTTGGCGTCGAAGGTCTGGAAGGGGATGCTGCTGTCCACGAGATCGAACCCACCTCCGTGCCGTAGGCACGGAGCAAGCGACCCACCGTGTACACATGGCGCCCAAGACAAGTCAACGCACGGGCTCCAAGAAGAAGAGCTGGGCCCAAGCTTGCCCAAGAGGGCTCAAGATGGGCCATGGGGGGCCCCCAGATGGGTCAAGAGGGCCCTGAGGGTTACAAGACAGCCCAAGATGGCTCCGGCCCCCAGGAAGGCCGGCCTCAAGAGGGCCCCAAGAGACCCAAGACAACCCACATCAACCTTACGGCGTAATCTTGGCCGGTGGCCATCTTGAAGCCCTATTGGGAGCCATCTTGGATCCCCCTGGGGGCCCATCGGAGCGCCCCGACGCTCCAATAATGCCTCAGGCACGCCAAACTGGTGCTCCAGGATGGCCCCGCGATGGCCCCAGCCAGCCCCGAACCAGGCGACAGGAAAGTTAGTTCGGGGCCATCTCGAGGCCACATTGGGATCATCTTGGATCCCCCATGGGATCCCTGCAGGAACCCAGCGAAAGTTCCAAGATGTCCCAAGATGGACCCTTCCTCCTCCGTCTGCCTCCTCCCTCCTCCTCCTCCTCCTCCTCCTCCTCCTCCGCTTCCTCCGCTTTCTCCTCCTCCCAACTCGCTCATTATCACTCCTCACTCCTCCACCGTCTATCACCCCCCCCCCCCCCCCCCATCGACGAGGCCCGAACAGGCCCAGCGCCGCGTCGAAGGGGCCCCGCGCATCCGAGACACCTCCGAGAACCTCGAGCATCTATCCCGACCGATGTCCAAGAGTACCCATGCCCACAACCCTGCGATCGGAGGCGGAACTGGCCGAAGGCCACCTGAGAGCTCGCGCCATTGCTGAATGGCCTCTGCAATCCCGTCAACAGAAAGGTCGCTCGCCTCCTCGCCCTTGCTGACAACGCTCACCTTGTACCTCGCAACCTGGGATGCCACGTGGTCGAGGGCGCCCGTCGAGAGCTTCGAGAGCTCATCGAGCAAGTCACTCCGCAAAGTACTACCCTGCGCCTTGTTGAATGCAGTCACAGCTTTCTTCAGCACCCCAAGGTCGAGGTTCTCAACGTCACGCTCCAGCATGTCGTGCAGCACATTCGTTGTGTCGGTGTACTCGTCGATGAGATCTTGCGTTAACCTCTCCCCTGACACGGCCACGTCGTTCAGAAACCCCTTCCAAGCAGCGACGCCGTGGAGCACCGCAGACACGTTGCCGACCAAGGTTTGTCCTCCACCTTTGCGTACCTGTGCTAGTTGGCGACCTTGTCCGATGTACTGGGTGTCTGAGCCGTCGCAGATCGAGATCAAGCCTTTTAAGCACCCTCATCACCGCGAATAGTGTCGCCAACGTCATCTCATCGATCGAGTCTGGCTTCTGGGCGAACTGCTGCATCGCCACCACGCAGGCATGGCTAATGCGTTCCTTGATGCTGGGGCCCTTGGCCAACATGGGAGCGGTCACTTGATCAAGCATCAACTGGCGAAGCTTCGAGGCCTTCTCCATGGCGGACCCGTCCGTCGTGCTGAGAGTGGGCTGCAGAGGGTTGAACAGGCGGGCGTCCTCGTCGCCCAGTCCGTCGGCGGTGCACGAGCGCCACGGCACGCAGCACGCAATGACCTGGTGGGGCTTCTCGTCAGTAGCTTGGTCGTCGATCTGACCGAGATCAGCCATGCGCCTCTCCAGCAGCAGGTCCTTGATGTTGGAGGGTCAATCCGACACGAACTCAGACAACTTCGCAAGGTCAACCTGCACGTCCGAGAGCGGGCGCTTGGAGTTATCCTTGCTTGCGAATTCAATAACGATGTTAAGCCTATCCAGGTGCTGCTTGAGAATTACTCCGACGGAAGAACCCCACATGAGAATCCTCTGGGCGAATCTGGAAAAAGCCATCACCGTCGTCCTCGTGGTTGGTGAGGCGTCCTGGCTGTCTCTTCTGCGTATATTTCCTCTCGCCTTGGCGCGGCCCCCCCTTCCACTCCTTACGTTGTCCCCATCCTCGCCCCCCTGTTTGTTCCGCGCCCCGCCACCTCCCCCCCTTCCTGTTGCACGAGCGCGCATGTCGATGTTCCTCGGCGCCGTCGCCGCCACGGCCAGCACAGGCGCGTTCTCTACTGGTCACGTCGCGCAGCCGTTGGGACAACCCCGCGGGCCAGGCTGTCGGGACAACCCCGCGAGCCGTTGGCGCGCAAGACCAAGCCGTTGGGGATCGAATTACGGGCTTCTTCGAGCGAGGCGGCAGCCGCGCTCAGTGCGGAAGCAGCACGAAAAGAAAAAAAAAAACATAGTGAAAAAAAGAAAAAAAAAAAAAAAAAAAAGAAAACAAAAAAAAAAAAAAAAAAAAAAGAAAAACGAAAAAAAAAAAACAAAGTAAAAAAGCCCAGCTCTGGCCGCGAGCGCTTCGCCTCGCCTGGCCAAAACCGCTCTCTTGTCTCTGGGAGGACTTGTCGAACTCCAGCAGCGCCTTCCGCAAGGACGCCGGCGGCCCTCGCTCCAGGAACTCCCGCGGCGGCGGCCGCAGGATCAGCATGTTCCGCATGCACGTGGCGCGGGAGAACATGACGTAGAGGTGCAGCCACCACTGCTCGTCCGACATGCCCGTGCGGCCAGCGTCCCCGTCTCTCGCGCAGTCGATGGTGACGCCCTTGCGCAGCGTCTGGCCCTGCGACAGCGTGGAGGTCAGGTAGGGCGCGTGCGTCAGGGTGAACCCCGAGCGGCGCACGCTGTGCGCCCCCGAGCTCTGCCATGTGAGCTCCCCTTCGCTGGGCCTGAACATCAGCAAGCTCCGCGCCCGCGCCTCGATCTCCCGCCTGAGACTTCCTCGCAGTTCACTCACAGACGAGGCTCCCGCCTGAGACTTCCTCCATGTTCAAGCTTGAGGAGCCCAAAAGTGACGACAGTTACAAGGTTCCGATGACCCGCTCGGATTACCAACATGATCTGCGGGCCCCATAGGGAGGGAGCTCCCGCCTGAGACTTCCTTACAATTCACTCAGAGACGAGGCCCCCGCCTAAGACTTCCTCCAAATTCAAGCTTGACGAGCCCAAAAGTGACGACAGTTACAAGGTTCCGATGGCCCGCTCGGATTACCAACATGATCTGCGGGCCCCATAGGGAGGGGGCTCCCGCCTGCACCTTCCTCATGAATCACTCACGCTTGAGACGAGAGGCTCGACCCTGAGCTTCCTCCCAATTCCACCTTGGAGGAGCCAAAAGTGGACGATAGTTACCAGGAATCCCGTATGACCCGCTCGGATTACCAACATGATCTGCGGGCCCCATAGGGAGGGAGCTCCCGCCTGAGACTTCCTCCCAAGTCACTCACAGACGAAGCTCCCGCCTGAGACTTCCTCCAAATTCAGGCTTGACGAGCCCAAAAGTGACGACAGTTAAAGGATCCCGATGGCCCGCTCGGATTACCAACATGATCTGCGGGCCCCATAGGGAGGGAGCTCCCGCCTGAGACTTCCTCCCAATTCACTCACAGACGAGGCTTCCGCCTGAGACTTCCTCCATTTTCAGGCCTGGGGAGTTCAAAAGTGACGACAGTTACAGGATCCCGATGACCCGCTCGGATTACCAACATGATCTGCGGGCCCCATAGGGAGGGGGCTCCCGCCTGAGACTTCCTCACACTTTACTCAACGATGATGAGGATGAGGATGATGAGTGGTGGTGAAGATGAGTGGTGAAGAGGATGATGATTGATTGTGAGTGGTGGTGGCGATGATGATGTTTGAATGAGGGTGATGCCGATGCCGATGATGATGATGATGTTCGTGAGCGTGTGAGAGAGTGCGAGTGATGATGATGATGAGTATGTGAGTGACTAAGCATGTGAGATAGCATCATCGATGATGCTGATGAGGTTGATGATGAGAGAGTGCGAGTGAGTGTGAGTGTGTGTGTGTGTGTGTTCCTGTTCCTGCGCGGGGTGTCCAGAGAAAATTACTCCGACGGAAGAACCCCACATAAGAATCCTCTGGGCGAATCTGGAAAAAGCCATCACCGTCGTCCTCGTGGTTGGTGAGGCGTCCTGGCTGTCTCTTCTGCGTATATTTCCTCTCGCCTTGGCGCGGGCCCCCCTTCCACTCTTTACGTTGTCCCCATCCTCGCCCCCCTGGTTGTTCCGCGCCCCGCCACCTCCTCCCCTTCCTGTTGCATGAGCGCGCATGTCGATGTTCCTCGGCGCCGTCGCCGCCACGGCCAGCACAGGCGCGTTCTCTACTGGTCACGTCGCGCGGCCGTTGGGGCAACCCCGCGGGCCAGGCTGTCGGGGCAACCCCGCGAGCCGTTGGCGCGCAAGACCAAGCCGTTGGGGCAACCCCGCGGGCTTCGAGCGAGGCGCAGCCGCGCTCAGGCGGAAGGCAGCACGAAGCCCAGCTCTGCCGCGAGCTGCTTCGCCTCCGCCCTGGGCAAAACCGCTCTCTTGTCGAACTCCAGGAGCGCCTTCCGCAGGGGCGCCGGCGGCCCGCACTCCAGGAACTCTCGCGGCGGCGGCCGCAGGATCAGCATGTTCCGCATGCACGTGGCGCGGAAGAACATGACGTAGAGGTGCAGCCACCACTGCTCGTCCGACATGCCCGTGCGGCCAGCGTCCTCGTCTCTCGCGCAGTCGATGGTGACGCCCTTGCGCAGCGTCTGGCCCTGCGACAGCGTGGAGGTCAGGTAGGACGCGTGCGTCAGGGTGAACCCCGAGCGGCGCACGCTCTGCGCCCCCGAGCTCTGCCATGTGAACTCCCTTTCGCTGGGCCTGAACATCAGCAAGCTCCGCGCCCGCGCCTCGGCCTGGCCGTCGTCGTCGGCGCCTTCGGCGCCCTGTCGCAGCACCTCGGCGACCTCCTGGTAGATCGGAGACTCCTTGAAGCCGTGCACCTGCAGCCAGATTCCTGACCCGCTCGGATTACCAACATGATCTGCGGGCCCCATAGGGAGGGGGCTCCCGCCTGAGACTTCCTCGCAGTTCACTCACAGACGAGGCTCCCGCCTGAGACTTCCTCCAAATTCAGGCTTGAGGAGCCCAAATTGACGACAGTTACAGGATTCCGATGACCCGCTCGGATTACCAACATGATCTGCGGGCCCCATAGGGAGGGGGCTCCCGCCTGAGACTTCCTCACAATTCACTCAGAGACGAGGCTCCCGCCTGAGACTTCCTCCAAATTCAGGCTTGACGAGCCCAAAAGTGACGACAGTTACAAGTTTCCGATGACCCGCCCGGATTACCAACATGATCTGCGGGCCCCATAAGGAGGGGGCCCCCGCCTGAGCCTTCCTCAGAATTCACTCAGAGACGAGGCCCCCGCCTGAGACTTCCTCCAAATTCAGGCTTGACGAGCCCAAAAGTGACGACAGTTACAGGTTTCCGATGGCCCGCTCGGATTACCAACATGATCTGCGGGCTCCATAGGGAGGGGGCCCCCGCCTGAGCCTTCCTCAGAATTCACTCACAGACGAGGCCCCCGCCTGAGACTTCCTCCAAATTCAAGCTTGACGAGCCCAAAAGTGACGACAGTTACAGGTTTCCGATGACCCGCTCGGATTACCAACATGCTCTGCGGGCCCCATAGGGAGGGGGCTCCCGCCTGAGACTTCCTCACAATTTACTCAACGATGATGAGGATGAGGATGATGAGTGGTGGTGAAGATGAGTGGTGAAGAGGATGATGATTGATTTTGAGTGGTGGTGGCGATGATGATGTTTGAATGAGGATGATGCCGATGCCGATGATGATGATGATGATGTTCGTGAGCGTGTGAGAGAGTGCGAGTGATGATGATGATGAGTATGTGAGTGACTAAGCATGTGAGAGAGCATCATCGATGATGTTGATGAGGTTGATGATGAGAGAGTGTGAGTGAGTGTGAGTGGGCGTGCGTGTGTTCCTGTTCCTGCGCGGGGTGTCCAGAGAAAACAAGAACCCCACTTTGGATGTGGGGAAGACCCCCCCTTTGGATGTGGGGAACAAAGTAGTTCGGCGGCTGAGGATTCATCTGCTGCAACTCGTCCAATAGCTTATTCGCGAAGCGGTAGTGCAACCTAGAACGCTTGCTAATCGAAAGGGCTGTCTGGAAAGGAAGAAGTGCGATGAACTCCTCGACTGCCCGCCGCTCGTACTTGCCAGCCTTCGCGCCACCGAAAGAGGAGGCGGCATCACCCAGTGACTTACGCTTCCTGCTGGCAGCTCCCACTTTGTTGGCCACGCTCGGCGCCCCGAGATTCGGGGAGGAATCAGGTTTGCTCGGGCTTCCAACCGCAGACTTGGCACCCCTGGGACCTTTGGACGGCGCCACCTTCAACATCTTCGCCTCTGGCTGATGGGCGCCGCCGCTGTCATTGCATCCGTCGTCCTCCTCGCCGTCCTCACTGCCCGATCCAGCCTCATCCTCCCCATCATCTTCATCATCTCCGCCTCCGTCATCGGGGTCATCACGATCCCGCCGCGAGCCAGGGCCCCCACCTCCACCTCCACTACCTGCGGCAGCACTGCGCTGCTTGATGTCGGCTGTGCTCAGGCGGCAATTCCGAAGCTTCTGAAACATCATCGCATCCTGCGAACGCTTCGCGCTGGCAAAATGCGCCAGGTTCTTAAACGTGCTGTTGCCCTGGCCTGCGAAGAGATGATTCTCGATGGGTATCTTGTAGTCCGACTTGCGCACTTCGTATGTGCGGTGCATCTGGTATCGCGTCCCATTCTTCTCTCCCTCGTCATCCTTGAGCACACCCTTGTACTGCGTCCCCTTCCCGCTGGTAAGGTCCTGCAACTTGTATCCCAGCTCCGACGGTTCCTTGCCGAACTCCTCCTGGAAATCCCCTGGCGCGAAACCCCGCTTGTCCTTGAACACAGCGAAGCCAGTCGACGTGGCCTCCAAGACTTCCGACGGCAGCATCCTCGTCTTGAGGCTGCTCTGGGCCTTCTTCCTGTCCTCGATCTCCTCGGAGGCCCTGTTGAAGGGCCACTGCAGCGCATAAGCATCGTCAGCCATGTCCTGGCAGAGCTGCTGGTGGGACATGCTCTCGCACAAGTAGAGTCCAGCCTTCATTGCTGTGAAGATCTCCTCGCAGTCGAGGCACCCTGAGTCGGTCTGCACCTTGGCGCCGAAGAAGCGGCAGCTGGTCGGCCAGCGGCAAGATTTCGCTGGCTTGGTGCAGCAGGGGCAAGAGTCGACTTTCTTCTTAGCGTACTTCTGGGCCTTCACGGACTGCGTGTCAGCCACGGCCTGGGATGGCCCCGCAGGGGCCGCCCCGACGGGGGCGTCGTCAAGGATTTGGCCGTCCTCGTCTGGGCCATCCAGTGCGGCAGCAGTGCCCGAGAAGCCAGCGACGCTGGCTGATGACCTCGTGACCTTCTGCTTCTTGCCTGGCATCGCGGGCCTGAGATCGGAAGGTGCCCGACGTGGCACCTGGGGCCCCGTGGCGAGGGCTTTTAGCCCGAAACCGTACAAAGCCAAAACGGCTGCGGTGGGAGGTGGAGGAGGATGAGGAGGAGGAGGAGGAGGAGACGTGGGCAAGACCAAATCTCTCCGGCACACACATAGCAATATTTCTCTGGCACGTAGCATAGCGCCTCGCCGTTCCTGGGGTTAAGATCGGGCAGATCGGGAACATAGGCTGACCGATAGCAGAGAACAGCACGTGCACGACCGCAAGTGCACGAATCCCTTGTGATTGTTTAGGTGTTGCATGTGTGCGCATGCCGTTGATGACGTGCATTTGCGCGCCCAGTCATAGCCCCCTAAGGCGCCCTCCTCAAATCTACGATCGCCACGTGTTCCCATTCCGCTGAAGCCTGAGACGCGTCAGTTCGCACACCGACGGAACCGATGGACAGAGGAGTGGAAGAGGAGCGGAGGAGTGGAGGAGGAGCACATGCACCAGGTGCTTGGGTGAGTGGAAAGGGGGGGCGAGAGGATGGTGTGGGAAGCAGGGTGGACTGGTAATGGTACCCACTCGCATGCCAGGGCCAGCATGAAAGGTCGAACGCGCATGCCCAGCCGACATGACAACTAACGGCACCGTCGAGAGAAGGTTCAAGGCTGCCAGTGAACATGTCTGGCGCAGAACACGCTCGATACTAGCATGGCAAACTTCTATTCTGCGGTGTGGAATGTGCGCATTGGCATGTTATTTTGAACGGGCGCGAGGTACCGTGCATGCCCGAAGCGAAAGCACCAGGAGGCATGAAGCACACAGGAGCCCAATGCACCTAAGGCCCGAAGGCCCCCTGAGACGCCTAAGGCCCAAGAAACCCGATGACTCCATGCGCCTAAGGCCCTCAGGTGCCACCAGGTACCTAAAGCCTTCCAGTGCCCCAATAGTTCCAAGGCCCCAGATGCCCCAATACGCATACAATACAAACCGAATATGCACATGGCACTTAATGCCCTCAGACGCCTGACGCCCCAAGAAGCCATAAGACGCATAAGGCCCCAAGGTGCCCTAAGGCGCCAAAGGCCCAATGATGCCCCCAGCCACCGTAGTAGATCCCAAGATCCCTTAAGACGCCTGAGGCCCCAAGATGCCCCTGGCCGCTCACGGCCCCAAGATGCCCAGAGCCCCCCCCCGCCCCCCCCCCCCCCCCCCCCCAGAGACCTCAAGGCGCCATAGGCCTTAGAGACACAAGCAGAGGACACCCAGACTCACTCAAACAAGAGGCATGGTGGCGCCATATGCCTAAGAGACACTCAGACTCACACGAGAGGAAGTCCAATGTTCGCACCAGCCGATGTGCGAAACAGAGTTGGCGTCACCGCGTTTGCGGTCTCGCCTGCGAAATCTTGGCGCCGTTGCGCAAAATCGAAAGCATTAGTGCCAGCGCGATTGGTGCAGCCTTCTCCCCCCTCCCTCCAACCCCGTTGGTAAATTGAAGATGGCACTCCCTCCTCCCCCCTCTCTCCTCCCAGCTCCTCTGTCCTCCTCCTCCCCATCCTTCCTCCCCTCCTTCCTCATCTGCCATATGCCAATGGAGGCGTGGCTCAATCATACTTCTGAGTGTCAACCTGCGCCTGCTGAGGCTCAGGCGCGACTGCAAACTGCTGCCGCGCCGCTGCAGGCTGATGCTGCGCAACTGCCGACTGCTGATGCGCGACTGCCGACTGTTGTTGCTGTTGCTGCAGACCCGCACCCGCATGAGCGACAACTCCTGGGCGAACCTTCTTTGTCGGAGGCTCGGCCTGGGGCTCGACCTCGGCAGGCCAGGCCTCGGAGGATCCGAGGCTCGAGTTAGGAAGAACAGGCGCTGGAGCAGGAGGAACGCCCACAGGAAAGGCGGCGTCTGGCGTCGTCGGCGGCGGAATAGAATCAGCGGGAAGACTACCCTCTATCTGGATCGCCTCCGCAGCAAGCTCAGATCGGCGATTCTCTGCGCGCGCGCTCCTCAACTCCGGGAGCCAAGCAGTTGAAGGCAATTGCCCTGACGGCGCAGGAGCACACGCTGGCAGCGTGGGACTGGCGGAGCCGCGGCCACAAAGAACAGCAGCAACATCAACATCGGTAGACCCCCTCTCGGCCTCAACTCGGCGGTCCATCTCGCGCTGCTCATGCTTCCACCGGCTCTCGTCAGGGTGAACAAAAGAACCAGGCTCCTGCGAGGGCGCTGGCACGTCATTCGGCGCACCAGTTGGACCATCAAGAACAGCAACAGGAACGGGAGCCTCACGAACGGCTTCGCCGTCATTGGCAGCCACGCTCGAACCAGGACGGGTGCCCACGACGTTAATGGACACTGGCAATTTCGCATGCATGCACCGTGTAAAAGTAAGACTCTGGAAGCTCGGGCACTGCCAGGACCAGCTCAATCTTCCCTGTGGCCACAAGCGATGGTGGCATGACTACTTGCAGTCTGCGCTCGCTGAAAAAAGGGCTGGGCGTGCGTCACACAAAAAACAATTTGCACTGGGAAGCGGATGCCACATGTAGACAACGATCGGTGTGCGGGGCATTCACTCGAAGAACGGCACATCACCGATGGCGCAAGTTATTGCTCAAGCTCCAAGATGCCCACGGAAGCCTACTACCTCAAGGTGGGACGCCTGGGGCCCTACGAAATTGAATAAGCCTAAAGCCCGAAGTGGCCCCAATATGCCTAAGGCCCCTAGAAGCGAGAATCTGGTGAAGACCCAAGAACGCCCTCAGCTGCCTCTGGTCTCAAGATGCCTAAGGCCGCGGGAAGCCCTCATACATAGGAGGCCCAAAGCTATCCCAGACTGCCAAGGTCCCAAGATGCAACCAGATTCCTAAGGCCCCAAGGAGCCTAAAGGCCCCGAGTGCCTCACCACACGCACGTTGCTCTACCGCATGCAACAGAAATCGCCCATCCCTTCAAAGGGAACCCTCGGCGAATGTGATTACCTGCCGCCACGACGGTGCGAGGCCCAGGCCCTCATCGGAAGACGCTGCGCAACCAAACTGCATTGATGCAGTTCCATGGTCTCGTCGCTGGCCACTGCAAACCCAAGAAACGACATCCAGCAACGCGCGCATATGCAAACCATATGTAATCATTCGTAACCACGCCCGTATTTCGCACCAGGCTACCCCTCCCCCAATAACCCACGAATCCACGAAGGGCAATCAGCAAGTGGTCTTGCCTCAGGGCCGGATGCCCCGGGCTCAATGCCCAAAGTTCACTGTGACACAAATCACCCCCCTCCCACGCGAAGACGCCCTCCCATCACTGCACGCACGCGCACGCACGCCCCCCCACCCAAAAAAAAACACCACCACGAGCGCCAAACACATGTCACCCCGCGCACCCATCACAAACCCAGCACCACGCTGCAACACACGACTACCGCCCACTCCGACCCAACGCACAACCCACCTCGCTACCGCGCCGCCACACAACCACGCGCCACACACGCACGCACACCTCCACACCGCCCGCAGCCCACGCGCTGCCCCCTTCTCCCCCCTCCCCCCCATCCCACCCCACCCCGCCACCTGGCCACCCCCGCCCACGCATCCGCCGCGCCACGCCGCGCCCCACGCGTCGGCCCATCCGCCGACCATTCGCACGCATCGCCCGCGAGCAGCCCGCCCCACCCACCACCACCACGCGCGCGTCCCCAGCCACGCAGCCACCACTGCCCCCCCCCGCCGCCCCACCCTCCACCCCGCCCCACCCCCACCGACCCCTAACCCCTCCCCGCCCGACCCCGCCACCACCGCCAGCGCCGCCGCGCGAACGCGCCCACGCCGCCGCCACCGCCAGAACCACACAGCACCACCCTTGGCCCTTGGCAGTCATCGCCCCCCCCCCAAACAAAAAAACACCACCGCCGCCAGCGCCGCCGCCGCCACCAGCACCACCGCCACCACCACCACCACCGCCACCACCACCACCACCACCACACACACACACACACACACACACGCACACGCGCGCGCACACGCACGCCGCGCACGCACACGCACGCCACTAGGTGCCAGGGCTTGGCACCAGTGAAATCCTGGCGCAGGCGCTAGGGCGCCACGTGCAGGCGCAGGCCTGATGGGGCAGCACAGCGTCGGGGCATGGGCAAGGGCGATGGCGCCTCGAGTTGTCGATGAGGCTGTTGCCACACGGCCCGATGGCACGGCGTTGCGAACAAAACCCTCCCCACCCCACCCCACCACCACCACGCGCACACACACGCACGCACACGCACACACACACACACACACACACACACACACACACACACACACACACACACACACACACACACACACACACACACACACACACACACACACACACACACACACACACACACACACCCTCAAACCGCCCTACCACAGCGCGCCTCAGCATGCAATCGCGCACCCGATCGCCACCGCACCCGCCACCGCCAACGCCCCGCCCTTGACCACCGCCTGCGCAAGTGCCACGCGGCCAATTTCGCGCCTGCCCCTCCGCACCCCAGCCCCCGCGCCGCTGTGCCACCGCAGCCAACGTGCCCCCCTCGCCCCCTCCGCCCATCGCCTCCCGCGCCGCCCGCCCCCCTCTCGCACCGCCTCGCCCATCCACCCCGCTCCCGCACAGCCGCCGCAGCCGCAGCCGCACGCGCCACCGCCGCCGCATGCGTCTCCGCACTTCGCGCGAAAACCCTCCCCCCCGCCCCCCCCCCCCCCGCCCCAGGAACAGCCTCCCGAACACGCACAGGCACCACGACCCACCCCCTCGAGCGCCCCCACCCCGCCACGACCCCCCCCCTGCCGCCTTCCCCCCCACCCACCGACCACGCCTACGGACACGGGCCCACCATGCCAATCATACCGCCGCCGCCACCGCCGCCAGTACTCGCCTGCCCACCCACCCACCCCCCGCGCGCCCCATGGGCGGGTGGCCATGGCGCACCTGGTACACTGGCCAGAGCGACTAGATCAGTGAGTAGACAAGGGGTGGAACCTCGACCAGCGCGCAGGGGGGGGGGTTGGGGTGGGTACTTTGCAGAACCTGGATCACGCCCCGAGGGTGCCTGGGTAGGATTTTACTCCGGATACCACGATTAGGAAAGAACTTAAAACCAAGTTTAAAACAACTCAAAAGTTGTTTTAATACTATTTAAAGTTGTAGTAAAGTTCTTTCCGAAAACTGCCTCGACACCCTCTCGACGGAAAAGGTGTATGTCCTCGAAGTTGCCCAAGGTGGTCTGGCGCGCTTGACCGTATGTGCGCCCGCGTGGTTCAACCACTGTCTGCACGCGGAGCCGTATGTCCTTTCGTAGAGAACACGTATTGCTGCCGCGCCTGACAGTTCCGCACCGCTTGCGCCCGTCTCTATGAGGCAGCCATAGTTGATGGGCGATGCCCCAAGCGTTGTCTAGGGTCGTTTGAAAATTGTTTTCAAGTTGTGTGAAAGTGGTGTTAAGGTTGTTTTGAAGTTGTTTCAAAATTGTTTTACTGTTGTTTTAAAGTTGTTTTAATGTTGTTTCAAACTTGTTTCAAAATTGTTTATTTGTTTGAAGTTGTTTTAAAGATGCGGTCGGGCACCCGCGTCACGTGTCACAGGCGTGTAAATGTTGTTCTGCCGACATTGACAAACTGCGCGCAAGACAAGGCTTCGCGAGCATGGCCATCTACTTGCGGCGCGCACATGCGCCTCGCATGCGCGGCCCATCACGTTTGCGCGCGGCGCGTACTTTCCCCAGCAACGCAAAAGGCGACCCCGCATGCAAATTCGCTGGAAAGGCGCGGCCTCCCCGCGCCCGCGCGTCGCGCAGACGTGCGCCACGCCCGCGCGACAATGGCTTTCTTCGCGACCAGTTGTGCCAGCGCCCGCGAAATCAGAGCTAGTCTTCGCCTTCGTCGGCGACGCAGCGCGCGCCGCCAGCCCCAGCGCGCGCAACTGGCCGCGCATGGGGGTGGGATGCGGCGGTGAGGGGGAGTTGCGCTGATGATAATGGTTGATTGGCCCGCGGTCAGTCATGGCCGGTGGGGGCGACGCCCGCGCGCCAGATTGCACGCCGCCGCGGGGAACTCAGATGCCAGAGCCTGCGCCGCCCTGGAGCTGCCAGGGAAGTCCTCCTCTCCCTTCGCGGCCTTGAGCAACTGTGGGCAAGTGGTTGGCCTCTCTGCTGGCGTGGTAACGCCTGGGTCCAAGCATTAAAACGCGCTTGCGCGCCGCCCTCGGCAACTGCTCCTGAGACATGCTGCCTGCGTCATGGCTCCCCCCCCTTCTTGTATTGCACAGGCGATTGCCCTTGCTCGGGCTCTTGCCCTGACTCAGGACCTTGCCCATGCCTGTATCGCCCTTCTAGCAATTGGCGGTGGATCAGGGTGTCCCTGGGCGGCGGCGGCGTGCCGGCGGGTCCAAGTTGACCAGCGGACGTCAAATATCTCTTTGCGAAAAAGCACGGTTGCCAACGGCTCCAGTTGGCCAGCGGACACTAACCGACCCCTTGGCGAGGTGGCACAAGTGCCAGCGGGCCCCAGTTGGCCAGAGAACACAGCTTAGCTCTTCGCGCAGCGGCACAATTGCCAGAGGGCCCCAGTTGGCCAACGGGCGCGAATTTGGCCATCGCGGTGCGGCACAGGCGTCAGCGGGCCCCAGCTGGCCAACGGACGCTAGCTGGCCCTCTGCGACGCGACACAGTTGGGCGCCAGATGGCATGCCGCGCGATGGCGAGCTGCGTCGAGCTTACCGTCGGCAGCCATTATGTCTGCGCTGCGCGCAGTGGAGCGCCAGCAGCGTCAAATGTTAGACCGTGGCGCGCCAGCTGCCCTTGCGCAAACCCGCCCGATCCGTCGGCCGTTCGCGTCGCCGCCGCCCCCCGCCGCCCCCGCCCCCCCCCCCCCGCCGCCAGCGCCCCCGACAATTGCTCCACCAACTCCTACATCTGCGCAAACGCACCGCCTCCGCCGCCACCCACCGTTCGGGCGCGCGCGGAAGGCCCGCGCGCAGCCAGTTCAGAGCGCGCCGTTCGCGCCGCGCTGGAACTGCCAATGTCGGCGCGCGCGGGGCGCCACTAGCCCCCCCGCATCGGCACCTCGTAGACCCGACCGCAACCAACCAGGCGCGCGCGCGCGCGTGCCGCTGCGATGGATGATAGCGCGGGACGCGCGCTACCGTGGCGCCGAAGCACGCGCCCGCGCTTATGTGCGCGCAGCGACGGCTTTGGACCGCGCGCCCATCCAGGCCGACCCCCCGACGCGCGACGCGCGAATCTGAGCGATGGGGCGCGGCCCCGCCGAGATTGCCGGCTGCGAGTACGAGGAGCAGGCGAGAAACCCACCCATCCTCCCCCCCCCCCCGCGCCCCCCCCCCCGCCCCCCTCCCGCGTGGAAAACCGACGCCGCGCGCGCACAACTGCCTGCCGCGCTTCTCAGCCCGCCACGAGCCCACCGCCGCCGCCCGCGCGCCCCGCGCGCACGCTGCTGCGCGCGCAACAACGCGCGCAAACGCGCGAACGCACCACCCGCGCCGACGGCCATAGCTACGCCGCGTCAAGCAACGCTGCCATTTCTTCGGGCTGCGGCACCGCCAACACTACCACCGCCAACAACAATGCCCCGAGCACCGCCACCACCGCCGCTACAAACGCCAACCCACCGTTCGCGCACAAGCGGCCACCCTTGCTCGATACGTGGCACCCAGTGAACTAAATCAGAAATCCGCGTCTTCCGCCGAGGGCGAACGTATGAATTGAAAGCCGACGCCGAAGTCTTAAAGCCTGCCGTCGCAAACGCAAATGCACCGCGCCAGGTGCGGAAACGAGCTTCGATTTGTCGTTGGCGCGGTTTGCGAAAGGTGGGCGGCCGGGCCCCCGCAGCTGCGCGCGCAGCGCCAATGCGCGGTTGGCGACATGCACGTGCCGAAGCGAATCGCAGCCGAGTGGTGGGGCGCCGCGCGTTTCCGTCGCGCTGCCACGTGCGCGCAGCGGCGCGCGCCAGCCATATCATGAGCATTCCGATGGATGAAAGAACCAGGTGGGCCGCGCCTCGTCCACCAACGCCATCATCCGCGTGAGCCCCCAGCGCGCAGGTCAAGCGCGCGCGCGTCGGGCGGCTCGAAACGCGACGCCGTGGCAGTTGAAGCAGGCAGGCGTGCGATGATCTTACTGCGCGCGCACATACCCGCCTTAAGTTTGATGCCGCGCGCGCGCCAATGGCGATGCGCAGCTTGGCAGGCCGTGCGTAATGGACCCTCCGCGGCTTCATCGCTCGCGGTGCGTGGTGTGCGCGCGTGTGTGCGTGTGTGTGCGTGTGTGCGCGTGTGTGTGTGTGTGCGTGTGTGCGTGTGTGCGTGTGCGCGTGTGTGCGTGTGAGCGTGTGCGCGTGTGTGCGTGTGTGCGTGTGTGCGCGTGTGCGTGTGTACGTGTGAGCGTGTGTGCGTGTGCGCGTGTGTGCGTGTGTGCGTGTGTGCGTGTGTGCGTGTGTGCGTGTGAGCGTGTGCGCGTGCGCGCGCGTGTGCGCGCGCGCGCGCGTTCGCAGGCGGTGTGCGTGGCCCAACCGTCGCCGATGCATTGGGTAGTGCACCTGCGCGGCAGCGTGCACACGCAGCATGCCGCCGCTGTGTCGTGCAACGTGCGGCCCAAGAACACACGCACAAACCGCAGCTTGCTTTGCAGCTGCAGCCGCGAGAGAACATCCTCCTCTTGCTCAGCCTCTTGGTCTGTCTCGTTTTCGTCCTGTTGATGTTCCTCCTCCTCCCCCTCCTCCTCCCCCTCTCCCTCCTCCTCCTCATCCCTCCAAACTAGCTGTTCTTTCACTCCCTCATCCCTCCCCTCTCCTCTCTCCCTCTCTCGCTTCCCTCTCCCGAGGGAGTCACTTCTCTACTCTCCTCCCTTCTGTGTCGTCTGTCCGTTCTTCTCGGGGTCCTCCCCTTCCTCCCTCTCTCGTCCCACAACCTATTCTTCTTCACTCTCGCCTCTCTCACTCGCCTGCCCTCACTCCTCCTCATCCTCCGTCTCCTCCTCCTCCTCCTCATCCTCCTCCCCCTGCTCCTACTCCTCCTTTTCCCCTTCCGCTCCCCCTCCCCCATCCCCCCCCGTTCCTCCCCCCTCCCCCCCCCGTTCCTCCCCCCTGCCGCGCTTGGCCCAAGGCGTCTTCTAATGCGCATCAGGGGGTCTTGGCGGAGCGAATCGCCAGATTCATGATTATGTTCAAAGGGGGTCGGCAGTTCTATAATCTTTTCTTTCACGGGCACTGCTCGGGCTCGGGCCCTTCGCCAGCTCGCCGGCGCCTCTCCTGCTCAAACAGCGGGCGGCCCCCAGGAGTCTCTCGCGGGACATCCCTCGCATCGCATCTGCACTTGAAACTTGTGCCCCAACCAGCTCTGCGCGAAGCTCTGCCCAAAAAGACAGCGAATGACCAAGCGGGCGGCCCTGAGCGGGCAACCGAATCTGATTTTCATTGGCGTAGCTGACTCTCGTAACCACGCACTTGCCAAAACATCGAGTGCAGACTGCGTAAAACTCATGATTGCTAGGATAAAACGTGATGTATCCGTTGGGTGGCACGTGCAAAGAATGCGGCAACTGAGCAGCGGCTGCCGCGGCAGCGGCAGCTGCTGCAGCACTCTCATCATCTTCGCACCCAGAAATGAGATCGTCGACGTCGCCACCGCCTGGAGGACGGTCGCCTCCAGCGCCATCATCTCCAGAAGAATATTTCCCATCGGGCTCGTCACCGTTGGACTCGGACTCATCATCGACGGGGGCGGCCTCCGCATCGCTACCCTTGTTGCCGTTCTCATCGTCAGTGGCGCTGTCAATATAATCATCAGGACTCATGTTCCATCGAAGCTTCGCCTCGCGACTCGGACGTGCAAAGGGATCCAAAACTAGACGCATCTGCCCATCACCCTCCTCAAACGGATGCGCGATGCAGAGCTTGGGGGCCATGCTGCCCACTACTCTGTCGGACTGGGACAATCGAGACCAAGCCATCTCCCATCGCAGATTCTTGTCGAGGCAGCCGAGCCCCTGCCACAAAGTTGAAGCTCCGAAAGCAGACGTGAGAACGTGTTCCCCTGCAAGACACTCACGTATGGATGATGGCTCTGCCGACGAAACGCGATGCCATAAGAGGTAGACCGGGAATAAAGATGCATGACCAACATGCCTCCATGCAAACTCCAGCCCGCCAACCTCGCAGCCGGCAGCGGCAGCGTCGCCGGGGACAGGGGCGCCAGCGAAAAGGACGGCGAAGGAGCCAAGCTGAAGAGCTTTTCTGTCACAAACTCCACGTAGGGACGCACTCGCGGCCTTGCGAATGTTGTCGCCCATGACTTTTCTGTGGTTCTCTGCCCCGCGCTCGCACATGCAGATCCCAGCCGTGAAGCACGTGGAGGGGCGGGTCACCTTCAGAGGTGGCCTCTGCCATTCCTGCACACCCATCCTTGCCCTACGAACCTCCGTCCTCCACATTTCCTCCATTCATCCTGCCTCCTCCACCTCCTCTCCCTCCTGGCGTCATCTCCTGTGCTAATAATATGGGGGGCATTGGTGAATAGGATTTGTCCGTCCACCTGTTTCGACATTTCGGGCGCGGGGCAACTCTCCACTTGCCTGTGCAGCTGGGCCCATTGAGCCCGCAAGCGCTCGCGCGCAGCTTGTGAGGCAGCAGCAGCGCGAGGAGCTCTGAGAAGACGCGCCCCGACTGCTAGCGCATCGGTTGGCTCGAACCTCATGCGCCTCAGGGGGGCGCTCACCAACCGCATCATGGCATGTAGGTCGGGGTCGCAAGCAATCTCGGAACTGTCGACAGGCTGGCACAGCGTCAAGAAATTCACGTTCGAGAACACCCCCATGGTCTGGGCCATCCTCATATTGCATCAGCGTCTGGCGGCGCTTCTCGACCACGGCAGTCGAGAAGCGACCCTCTGCCGTGAAACGAGCTTTCAATGTCACGACGCGTTCCCAGCCGTTCTTCCCAGGGACAAGTGGCTCAATTGCAGACGTTGGAAGATGCGTCCCTTGTGAAGGGCTATCCAGCAAAGCTTGTTGGACGAGCCTGCAGGCGACCTCGTTCTCGCGCCGCTGCCTCTTAGCTGCGCGGGCGGCCACCCGAGTAAAACCCTGCGCAGCTGCATTGCCCAAGCGGTGCTGCTCCGTGGCGGACCGACCCCGCTCGAGCAACTGGCTTCGCTCCTCGGGGGTCAGGTTGTCGTGCGTATCCGACATGATGCCCATGTCTCTCACTGCAGGATGGCTTGCCGCGAACATCCGCCATGCGCCGCCGCCACCGCGCCTCTTCTTGCCTGAAGCCTGAGCGGGCCCGCCAGTCGCATCCAGCCCAGGTCCGCCTATATCACCGCCGTCATCGGCAGCCGCAGACGCAGGGGGCAAGATGCTCTCCACGCGGGCAGCGTGCTTTCGGCAAAGCCGAAGGACCTCGAGCGCAGAAACATCGTCCACTGACGGCGGTGTGGTCTGGTTGCTGCGACCGAGCAGCACGCGGCGAATCGCAGAGCGATTGGCTTCCAAGGCGCTCGTGCCAAAGGAAGCTGGCAACACAGCCACGCGCAAGTCCATCGAAGCTGCATCACACGCCAAACCATGCTCCTTCCACGTCCCGATGCACGCTTCCGACCAAGGGTGCCACAAATGAACATCGTGCTCAATATCCATGGTGAGGGAATCGCCATCTGGAGCGACGAGCAACCTGAATAGCTTGAAAGAAAAAAAAAAAAAAAAAAAAAAAATAAAATAAAAAAAAGAAAAAAAAACTTGAAAGGGTACCCTTTGTGGAGGTCGCGCATCTCCTCCGTCGGGCACATGGCCATGGACAGCGCTTGGAATGCCGTGGTTCGCAAACCCTGCGTCCGTGAGTGCAAAGGCAATGCGCCCCGCAACTCTGCTGTCGACACGCGGCGTGCGACGCCTGTCGTAACATGGCCTTCCAGCCCGCACGTCGCGGCAGCGAGGCCGCGATATGTATATGCGCCGCCGCGCGCGCCCTGCAGCAATGAAATTGCTGCTTTCTCGCCCTCGCAATCTCGGAGCGATTCCCCGCCAAGGAGTAGGGGCGATGTCATCGCATACCTCTGCGGCTCGAGCACGTGCGCCAGAGCGACCATGTCTCCCAGGCAGCCGCGCCCAGCCCCGTCGCTGCCGCACATGCCCAGCGCCAGGGGTCGAAAGCGAGACTGTTGAGCCTACAACTCTTCCCATGGCGTCTTGGCAGGGCGGCGCGCTGGTGCTGCGCCAGCGCCGACCTCGCCAGGGACTGGGGCCGCAGGGCCGCCATCTGGCTCGTCCTCGATGGCAGCAGCGCGCTGCTCCCATGATGCACTTGCTGGAACGTGGCGGGGCACCCGTGCAAGCTTAGAACTGACCTTGGCACAAAGACGGCTGAATACTCTAGTGAATAATATATTGCACCCCTCGAACACCCCAATCCAATACACAGCGTGCCCCTGTCTTGCCCACCTGTGAACTGACAATGGTTTCGGCGCTGCGCCACACAGCGCCTGCGCCCCATAGACCAAGAACTTCGCAAGGCAATCCTCGCGACCACTGCAACACCCAGCGCACCAATGAACGATTGTCTGGCCTTCCAGGTCACCAGCGAACAGCGCCTCTACAATGGTGCGCCGCAGTCGGGCGAGCTTCTCTGGCGAGTGCCAGAACACGTCCAATAACGACTGCACATCGTTGCGGTAGTTCGGGGGCGGTGCACCATGCCGATACTCCATGGATTCCGTGAGGACGCGGCGGAGCTCCCGTCTCATGGTAACCATGGCAGACCCCATTCCGATGGACAATGATCCATGATTCATGAAAGATATGCGTGGTGCGAACAGTTTCATTGTTTTCTTCGCGTGCCAGATGCCTTGTGGACTTCGCACTTCAAACGCAGTGTTTTGATATTGGCAACATCATCTTTAACATGTATCCCTGATGCACAGCGGTCAATGGCCCCATCGTCGTCGGCTGCAACGCAACGCCCCCCTCTGAAGAAGAAAAGGAAAACGCGCATGATATATATATATATATATATATATATATATATATAGTGGGCAACCCTTTCAATGGGGGCCCGCCCGACTGGGCGCAGCGATAATCCACCGCCATGCCCCGCGGGCGCAGAATAGGCCACCACCAAACCCAAGAAGGTATCCCAAATGGCCCAACATAGGCCCCCAGGCGACCCAAGGCGAACCACGATGGCCACGAGGGCCCCAAGATAAACCGAGAGGGCACATAAATGGACCAAGACAGGCAAAGACAGATACGCGACGGACCACTGGGGCCCCAAGAAGCCCCACCCCAGGTGGCCCAAGAGAACATTGAAATGCAATAAAGCAGCCTCGACGCGGACAAGATGGCGCCAAAATGGCTCCCCCCCCAGTCTCCTCCTCTTCCTCCTCCTCCTCCTCCACAGGATCCCCGTCCTCCTTCCCCCGTCTCCTCCTCCTCCTCCTCCTCCTCCTCCTCTTCCTCCCTCCCCTCCTCCCCCCCTCATCCTCCTCCTCCGCCTGGGGCCCTGAAGACCGCGCCGAGTCTGCCCGAGACGCACTCAAGATGCGCCCAAGACGGCGCAAGAAGGTCCCAACACGTTCCGCATGGCGCCCGAGGTGGCCCCGAGGTGCTTCAGGGAAGGCCCGCCACGAAGAACGCGAATTGAAAACCTTAGTTTTTCGCACTGGGAAATCCCTCCGGCACGGCGGGCGGGGAAAGGGGCGCAGGCGTGAGCAGGGGCAGGGGGAGAGGAAGGTAGAGGAGGAGGAAGAGGACGGGGGGGGCGATGAGGAGGAGGGGCAGGAGGAGGAGGGGATGAAGAGGAGATGGGAGAGGAGGAGCGCGGGCCCAACACTACGCGATGGTCGGGACCTAACACCGCAGGATGGCTGGGAAACACAGCCAAGGCACGCCGACGGGATTTGCCGAAGGCCACTTGATAGCACTCGCCCTTTTTTGTTGAAATTGTTTGCAACCGCTGGGGGAATGTGAAATCGAGACACCAGTATTCACCCCCGACGCATATCAAAATCACCAAACCGTGCAACGTGTGGCAAAGCTTCGTCACGGTAGCATCCTCGAATTTGTCTGTTGGGCCTAGGAGTTGGGGGAGTCTCACATTGCGGGCGCCTTCCTCCAAAAACAAGTTGAATCAGCTCGGGCCGTGAAACGCAATGGCGTTTCATCATAGCGACACAGTTCGGTAATGGAAACCAGGGACCCATCTTCACTATTAGCGATACTATGAACAAGGTTGGATATAAAGGAAAGCGCCGACATCCGATCTGATAACGCACACGCCATGGCAAGTTCTGTCCTCATTGTGCGAAGCTTGTCCTCTCGAGTGTCTGACAGTGCTGCTTCCGCCTTCAAGGTTGAGGTGAGTTTACCGCTCACTAAGAAATGATACACAACCCTGTCATTATCATCATCAACACGCGCACTATCCACACTCCGCTCCAGGCATTCTGCAATCCTTCGGGCCCCATCCCAAAAGGCAGGGTTATACAATGATTGTGGGCCAGCAGTTTCATCAGCAAGCTGTGGTAGCAAGTTCGGGTTGTCAGACACAGGGAAACTGAGCGGTACCAGCGCCAACGTCGTCTCGGCCATTGCCTCCTGATAATAGCTGTCGGGGTCAGGGCCGTCGGACTCACGAGGCGCATCTGCGATAGGCACCAGATCGGGCGGTGCATCGAAAATCCGTCTGATATCGCCAACAAGAAAGCGCAACATCTCACCAGGTGTCACTGGAAAGGACGGCTCTGCTTCTGGCGTCGGGCACTCCAGCAACGGCGGCGTCGGGCAGTCCAGCAACGGCGTCGCGACGCCATCGGTGAGCTCTGGCGTCGGGCAGTCGACCGCAGGAGAAAGCGAAGGACTGCGCCAGGCCCCTGCCCGACCAGGACGCTCGTCATCAGAGCTCCAAGCCATCGCGTCGAGAACGGCATCCAGGCCGCCCCAACCAGGTCCACTCGCCATCGTGCCAGGGCTGGCACCGAGGAACTGTGACAGCTAGCACACAAGAACGTTGGCCAATCAACAAAAGTGGCTTAGTGACCGAAACGGTTTGAGCCCAAATGGTTACGGACAGCAGGGGCGGCGTAGGGGTTCAATCTTCGGGTCTGGTGGCCACATGCGCAAGTTTGGTATCACCAAATTGTTGGTGTTTTGTTGCCTTACATATGAAGGTACATCCGAAAAACTAGTGCGATGGCGATGGGAAGCCAGGGGGCGGGTGGGAATAATCGAACATTGTTGTTGATGCAGATGACACAGGGCAGCAACGGTAGAACACCAACCCGAAAGGGGTGATGGGTATATGGGGAGCAACAGAAAGCGAACCTGGAGGATGGAAATTTGGAAGGAAGGCGAGGACGCAGATTAAAAAAAAAAATAAAAAACAAACACAAAAAAAAAAAAGAATAGAAAAAAAAAAAAAAAAGAAAAAATAAAGAAAGAAAGTTAAAAGAAAATAAGTAAAAAAATTAAAAAACAAAAAAAAAAAAAAAAAAAAAAAAAAAAAAAGCCATTAGCATTTCCCTGGCACCGCTCTCGCTCGAACATTCCTCGCAATTCGACGCTTGGAAACCGACGGTTTCAATTTCCGCGCTTTCAATGGGCGTCGCTTTCCCCGAGTAGGGCACCGCTGGGCACGACGTCGCAGTTGACGCCCCGAAGATAGCAAACCCCAGCTGTTTCTCATATGGCGGGGGGAGGGGATGGGGAGTTCTTACTTCAGAAAAACAACACACCATGGATCACGAGGCGCATGGCTACGCTGGGTCGCCAATGTGGACCATGGGCCCCGCATTGCATCCACATGATTTGCGGTGGTGTTCGGGGTGCAAGTTACCCCCATTGTTCAGACGGCTTGATCCCGCCCGCGCGGTCATCGCGCACGGGGCACCTTGGCATGACTCCTGTCCCGACGACGCGGGCGCGAAAACGGGAATAAAGTTTGGCATTGAGACAGTGCGTTGGGAACGCTTCAATTCTAGCAGCGATGCAAGGATGCATCTCGGCGAAACAATGACGCGGCCATCACGCCATATGCTTGCCACATTGGTTGCCACATCAGCAGTTCCCCTGTCGTCCGCACTCTCTCTACTAAAACAAAGAAAAGTGTGTAAAAGTGTTTTCAAGCATATGCGAAACGTGGAACATAATAATGCTACCCGCAGCGGTTTTCAGAACAACTTTAAAACCACTTCGAAACAACTTTTCTGGATAACATAAAGGAACTTTATAACAACTTTAAAACAACTTTCCTGGTTTTTTTCAACGCGATCACCCCTCACCAAGGCATCGCTGAGATAACTCGAGGAACGTCATGTCGATCGGGTCGGAGCTCTCCGGAGGTGCTCGAGCCATCCTCTTTGCCCTGCGCCCCTCCCGAGTAGCTCCCCCGAAAGGTCTCGACGAGGCGGGGGCCAGGCGTCGCCGCCGCGGCGCGCGCGCTGCCGGCCCCTGGCGGGCGACTGGGCGCTTGGCCGGCAGCAGCTTGCGGCCCCCAGAGGCGCGAGCCTGCGCCCGCCCGGCCCCTCTCGGAGGGTGCCCAGCGGTGGAGAAATGCTGAGCCCGAGGCTACAGATGGACATGCCATTCTCCTGCAAGAGGTCAAGACTGCGAAACTCGCACTCCTGCCCTTAGCGAAAGACAAGACACAAGGGGAGTTGTCTCCTATCTCGAGATTTAGGTTTTCCGTTTTTCTTTGTAGAGCAGGCAAAATGTCGTGCTAGCAAAACTCCTGCACGAGACCCCAGGGCGGTGATATGCTCTGCCCCCGACCAGGGCATGGCAACACACGCGGTCCAAGAGGCGCGCGCCAAGTGCTCCTCCGGCACTTCCTCAACGAAAGGATTAGGGACCAGTGGGGCGTCGTCCCCCCCGCTGCGATTCTTGCAGGGCAGGGCGGCCCGCGGGTCCGAGAACGGGTCGCCAGGCGGACCGAGAGCGGAGACGCGAGGAGGCAGGGCCCCGCCACGCCCTTTGAAACGCGAGCGCTCGCCAACTCGCCCGATGCCCTTCACAATGTCGGTAGGCGTCTCGGCGGTGGCGACGGCGGCCCCTGTCCGACCGGGGTCGTACATGCCCACGGCACTGCAGTAAGGCCACCTCAAGTCGGCAGCGCAAGAAAAGAGCAACCTCCGAAAGACCGAGAACTCCCAGGCAGCCGCTGCCCAGAGCCCCCCAGGCTGGCCCACGGGGCTGGCGACGAAATCGTAGCACCTACGGAACACTGACATGATGCTGGGGTTCAGCATGGCCGCGTCGATGCAGTGCCCGGCAATGACCTCCACCTGGCGCGGAGACACCTGGGGGCGACGCTCGAACCACCTGAGCGCGGCCTCCAGCCGAGCCCGCCGACGTCCCGTAAGCTGCGCCGCCCCCGCGCTCCCGTCGATCTCCCTGCCGAGCAAGACAGCCGAAGTGGAGGCGGCGGTGACCTCATGCACCTCGAAGCCGTCGGCCACCAGCTGCGCCTCGATCTTGGCCCGCAGCAAGTCGGCGTGCTCGCGGGAGACGCCAATGTTGTCGCAGTAGGCGAGGACCGCGGGCTTGCCCTCTGAGATGTCGGGGACGGGGCCGCGGTCGGTGAGCAGGGCAGAGGGGCCCATGCCGATGGCAACCTGCGCGCGCCAAGACGCGACGCGCTGGGCAAGGTAAAGGCCCAGCTCCAGCCCATCGGCGCCACCTTCAGCATCGGCCAGACCCATCCGTCCGACGGCGGGGGCGCCCCTACCAACGGCTCCCCGAAGCTCTCGGCAAAGCCCACGGGGGCCGCCAGGGGGCAGAAGAGGGGCGTCAGGTCGGGAAGGTTCTTGAGCGCGTAGAAGTAGCTCTTGATGTCAAGGCTGCTGACGTAAGGCCCCCCCTCGCCCCGGACGCCTCGTCGGGGCGGGCCCCCCTCGGCCCCTCCAGCTCCAGTCTGCCCCGGGAGGCCCCCGAGCCCATCGCCAGCGCGGGGCGCTTGTTGAAGCGCCTGTTGGGCACCCGAGCGTCGAGCGCCAGCCTCCTCAGCCTTCCGGACTTCTTGCCAACGAAGAACTGGGCCACCCAGTCCTTCGGCTCCGCGGTGAAGGAGAAGGGCCCGGCGGCGCGCAGGTCCCCGGCGAAGCCCCGATAGAGCTCGGGATCCTTGCGCAGATCCACGTCCATGAACGGGGCGATTGGAGGTGAGCTCTCGATCGCGCGTCCGCACTCGTCCTGGTCTAGCAACATGGTGTTCATCCAATCCTTCAGCATCTCCTGTCCGATAGGGTCGATCAGGGCTGGCGGCGTCGAGCCTGGCCTCGGTGCGTCGACGAACTCCTTGTCATAAGCCCGCGCTGGGCACGCGGCCCCCTCATCATAGAGAGAGCGGAATCTCAACAGCTCTCCTGCGGCTGCCCGAAATTGAAATACATCGCTCGCGCAGCAAGCCGAAGCTGAATAGGAGCCTCGTGATGAGCGGCATGTGCAGTCCCCGCGGAGCCCTCCGGTGCCCGGTAGAGCTCGCCCAGGGCGCTGACAGCCTGATTGACGGTGCGGTCCTCCCAACGTACCCTGGCCAGCGCTCGCCTCTGGCCTCTGGGCCCTGCCCCTGTGACGGGGAGCTCCTCGACCATTGGCAAAAGGAAAAATTCGCGCTGCCGTCCGTCAAAAACTAGGCGTCGCCCGGGCGTGTAACCACACGCAGTCCGAGCACCACTGTGGCCTGGGATACACGGTCGAGGTCGGCCAGGCCCCGCCGCGGAGTCATCCTTCATCAAGAGTGGGCGCCGTCGGCGCCTTCCTCCTTGCCCTTGCCTGAGCCCTTGCGGCCGCCTCGCCGCAGGCGCAGCTCCTCGCGGGCCTTGCGCTGTTCGTTGGCGACCTCCGCCTCGCCCTTCACCTGGTCCGTGACGTGCCTGCGGACACTTGGAGCCACCGTGACTCCTCAAGCCCTGTAGGGCCAGCCCATGTAGTGGTCGGCCGCCCCGTAGTCGGGTGCCGACGGGCTGGCCCTGTGCGCGGTGTCGATGAGCTGGATCCGCCTTGCGATGAGCTCCCCTGTCTGCAGGCTGCACGCGTTGAGTTGGTCCACGCACACACACACACACAAACACACACACACACACACCATGACGAACAGCAACGCGCACAACACATGATACTCGTGAATCGACCGACCTGTCTCCCGACGGCACGTGCGAGACTCGAACCCACGTGTCGTAGTGGGTGAGCGGAGTGATGCCGCCGTCCCTCCAGCGTCGCAACACCCACCCGACAGAGGCCGTTCCCTCGAGTCCGAAACCGCCCTGCGGGAGTGCGTCGTCGAGCAGGTCGACGGCCTCTGCGAACGGGCGCCTGCGGCTGCCGCTCGCGTCGAAGGCGACGGGGAGGACGCGCAGGTCGTCGTTGGCATAGCCCTTGACCTCGTCCTCGCCCGTCTGAAGGCGACAGCTGCGTCGAATCGACACATCGAATCGAATCGGAACCAGCATCGAATCGGAGCGCATCGGGCGGCCATCGTATCGACATCGAATCGGAATGTCTGGGCGTTGCGTCGAATCGATCCGAAATCGAAATATAATCGGTTGCAAGTCGGTAGCGCAAGCCGAATCGAAATCGAATCGGAATCTGCTAGCCCGAACCGTGCCCACGCCCCGCGCCTGGCCTAGCTTGCGCCTAGCTTCGGCCTGGCCTAGCTTGTGCCTAGCACATCCTAGCCCGAACCGAGCATACGCCGATTTTTCTATGTTATACATATTAGCTCTGCTGGTTCCCAAGCCTCCAGAAGCCCCTGTTCCCTGCCGGGCTTCCTGGAATCGAAATTCAATTTTTCAAAGCCAGACACATTGTTTTAGCTGCCTCCGAAAGCTCCAGGGCCCTCTGTTGCTTCCCGATCTTTTGGAGGCCAATAATCAATGCTTCGGAGCTTTAAAAACCAATTCTGTTGGCTCTCAAGCCTCCAGACCCCATTTTCCTGGAATCGTAATTCGATTTCTCAAGGCCCGAAAAAATGGAGCGCCTCTGGGCCACCCGAAAACGCATTCTTCGAGGCCAGAAAACTTGTTTTTCTCTCCCCGGGGCCTCCGGCGCCTCCGGGGGGCCTCCGGAACTCCCGGGAACCGACTTCGAGGCCTGAAACACTATTCCCAACCAACCTGTGTTGTTGGGTCTTCGTTTTGAAGAGACGGTCCCTGCGTCTCCTCCTCTTCTCCTCCTCCTCTCCCTCCACACACCCCTCACACGTTTCGTGGCCCCATAGGGAGCTCCACCGAAGGCCCCATGGCTGCCGTCCGCATGCGTCCCGCACACCCATTTCGGCACACCCCTCACACGTTTCGTGGCCCCATAGGGAGCTCCACCGAAGGCCCCAGTGCTGCCGTCCGCAGCGTGCCTCCCGCACACCCATTTCGGCACACCCCTCACACGTTTCGTGGCCCCCCAGGGAGCTCCACCGAAGGCCCCAGTGCTGCCGTCCGCATGCGTCCCGCACACCCATTTCGGCACACCCCTCACACGTTTCGTGGCCCCATAGGGAGCTCCACCGAAGGCCCCATGCTGCCGTCCGCATGCGTCCCGCACACCCATTTCGGCACACCCCTCACACGTTTCGTGGCCCCACAGGGAGCTCCACCGAAGGCCCCAGTGCTGCCGTCCGCATGCGTCCCGCACCCCCATTTCGGCACACCCCTCACACGTTTCGTGGCCCCATAGGGAGCTCCACCGAAGGCCCCATGGCTGCCGTCCGCATGCGTCCCGCACACCCATTTCGGCACACCCCTCACACGTTTCGTGGCCCCACAGGGAGCTCCACCGACGGCCCCAGTGCTGCCGTCCGCATGCGTCCCGCACACCCATTTCGGCACACCCCTCACACGTTTCGTGGCCCCATAGGGAGCTCCACCGAAGGCCCCATGGCTGCCGTCCGCATGCGTCCCGCACACCCATTTCGGCACACCCCTCTCGGGTCGGGCGAAAGGGGGGGATAGCAAAGGGGGGGTTTGAGAATCAGCTCACGTAGCTGATTTTCCCGGCGCCTCCTGGCGCCGGAGGCGACTATGTATCAAGGAATGGGCCCCTCGGTGAGGCCGAAACCAACTGCATGCAGCAAATTTCGTAACCCCCCCTTTCCCAATCCCCCCCTTCGCCCGGCCCGACCCTCACACGTTTCGTGGCCCCACAGGGAGCTCCACCGAAGGCCCCAGTGCTGCCGTCCGCATGCGTCCCGCACACCCATTTCGGCACACCCCTCACACGTTTCGTGGCCCCATAGGGAGCTCCACCCTTTCGGCACACCCTCACACGTTTTCGTGGCCCCACAGGGAGCTCCACCGAAGGCCCCATGGCTGCCGTCCGCATGCGTCCCGCACACCCATTTCGGCACACCCCTCACACGTTTCGTGGCCCCATAGGGAGCTCCACCGAAGAAGATATTCACAATTGCGGTACTCTCAACTGCATATGGTTGGGTCCTTCGCCAGGCTATTTTTACTCTCCCCGTGCCGGGGCCTGCAGCGCCTCCGGGGGGCCTCCCGAGCTCCCGGGAGCCGAAAACGCATTTTTCGAGGCTCGAAAATTGTTTTCCTTCGGAGCCTCCGGCGCCTCCAGGGAGCCCCCGGAGTACCAGGAACCGAGGCCTGAAACATAATTTTTCTCTCTCTGCGGGGCATTCGGCGCCCCCGGACAGCCTCCGGAGCTCCCGGAAGCCGAATACGCATCCTTCGAGGCCTGAAACATTGTTTTTCTCTCCCCGGGGCCTCCAGCGCGTCCGGAGAACCTCCAAACCTCCCAGGAGCCGTAAACACATTTTTCGAGGCCTGAAGCATTGTTTTTCTTTCCCCGGGGCCTCCGGCGCATCCGGGGAACCTCTGGAACTCCCGGGAGCCGAAAACGCATTCTTCGAGGCCATGAGAAATTGTTTTTCTCTCCCCGGGGCATCCGGCGCTTCTGGAGAGCCTCCAGAGCTCCCGGGGGCCGAAATCGCATTCTTCGGGGGAGCCTCCGGAGCTCCCGGGAGCCGAAAACGCATTTTTCGAGGCCATGAACAATAATTTTCTCTCCCCGCGGGGCATCCGGCGCCTCCGGAGAACCTTCGGAACCCCCGGGGGCCGAAAACGGATTCTTCCAGGCCTGAGAAATTGTTCCCCATATCCAAAGATGGGGTTCTTGTTCCCCATATCCAAAGATGGGGTTCTTGTTATTGGCGGACCGCGCCGGAAGGACACAGAACAGGACAGAACACCACACCCATCACTCAGACACACCACTCATCACTCAGACTCACCACTCATATTCACTCATCACTCAGACTCATTCATGCTCTCTCATCACTCAGACTCAGTCATCACTCAGACTCAGGCGATTCGCTCGTCTCAGCAATCTAAGGGGGGCGGCGGGGGGGGTATTTCACGGGGTCCCGTTCGCGGAATTTTGTGGGGATGTCTCAGGCGGTTTGGCCATTTTCTGATCCAACATGTTTCGTTTTCGGAGCAGATTTGGAGGATGTCTCAGGCGATTCGCTCGTCTCAGCACTCTAAGGGGGGCGGCGGGGGGGTATTTCACGGGGTCCCGTTCGCGGAATTTTGTGGGGATGTCTCGAGCGGTTTGCCTGTTTTCTGTGCCAGCATCCTTCGCTTTCGGAGCAGATTTGGAGGATGTCTCGAGCGAGGCGCTCATTTTCACCCCCCAGGTGGGCCAGATTTTGAGGATGTCTCGATCGGTTTGCTTGTTTTGGTGGCCAGGCTCGTGGCCCTAAGGGGAGCCGCCAGGGGTGGTTGCACGGGCTCGTTCGCGGCCATTTTGTGGGGATGTCTCAGGCGGTTTGCTTGTTTCTGGGCTCAACATCCTTCGCTTGGAGAGCAGATTGTGAGGATGTCTCAGGCGGGGCGCTGGTTTCAGCACCCCTAAGGGGAGCCGCCAGGGGTGGTTGCACGGGCTCGTTCGCGGCCATTTTGTGGGGATGTCTCAGGCGGTTTGCTTGTTTCTGGGCCCAACATCCTTCGCTTTCGGAGCAGATTTGGAGGATGTCTCGAGCGAGGCGCTCATTTTCACCCCCCAGGTGGGCCAGATTTTGAGGATGTCTCGATCGGTTTGCTTGTTTTGGTGGCCAGGCTCGTGGCCCTAAGGGGAGCCGCCAGGGGTGGTTGCACGGGCTCGTTCGCGGCCATTTTGTGGGGATGTCTCAGGCGGTTTGCTTGTTTCTGGGCTCAACATCCTTCGCTTTCGGAGCAGATTTGGAGGATGTCTCGAGCGAGGCGCTCATTTTCACCCCCCAGGTGGGCCAGATTTTGAGGATGTCTCGATCGGTTTGCTTGTTTTGGTGGCCAGGCTTGTGGGCGCAGATTCTTCTCAGGATGCCACAGGAGGCTCCAACAGGCTCCAGGAGGCCCCAGGAGACCACATGAGGTCCCAGGAGGCATCAGGAGGCCACAGAAAGACTCAAGAGGCCACAGGATGTCCCAAGAGGCTCCAGGAGGCCCCAGGAAGCTCCAGAAGGCCTCAGGAAACCACAGGAGGCCCCAGGAGGCAACAGGAAGCGCCAGGAGGCCTCGGAAGGCAACAGGAGGCCCCGAGAGGCCCCAGGAGCAGGAGGCCTCAGAAGGCAACAGGAGTGGCTCCAATCCCATGTGTTTTACGTATGCTCCTATCGATTGGGCCTCACCTGGAGCACGATTCTTTGATGTTCTACGTATGTTTCTATAGATGGTCCTTCTCCTGTGTACACAATCCTAAATGTTTTATTCATGTTCCTATATATTGGGCCTCTCCTGGGGCACGAGTCCTTGGTGTTTTACGCGTGTTCCTATAGATTGCCCTTCTCCTGTGGCTCTAATCCGCAATGTTTTATGTACGTCTGTTGCTATAGATTGCGCCTCTCCTGGGGCACGAAACCTTCCTAGGAGGTCCCAGGAGGTCCCAAGAGGCTCCTGGAGACCCCAGGAAGCCCCAGTAGGTTTCAGGAGGCCCCAGGAGGCCCCAGGCTCATGCACAGAGACGCGCTCGTACTACTGAGGCTCATTCACACTCCAATTCATTCGCAGTTAGATTGATGTCCAGACCGTCACAACTGAAGCCCGTTAATATTCGAAAGCTCTTGCGCCTAGACATTCACGGCGGACAGGTCCATGCGAGTAGATGCACATATGGGGAGCTCCACGCAGTGAATAATTATTGGCGGACCGCGCCGGAAGGACACAGAACAGGACAGAACACCACACCCATCACTCACCACTCATCACTCAGACTCACCACTCAGATTCACTCATCACTCAGACTCACTCATGCTCTC
The DNA here is from genome assembly GCA_963575745.1 of Prorocentrum cordatum. Taxonomy (NCBI): domain Eukaryota; class Dinophyceae; order Prorocentrales; family Prorocentraceae; genus Prorocentrum; species Prorocentrum cordatum. Next base: position 384,448 of record CAUYUJ010012348.1, on the reverse strand, counting down.
TCATCACTCAGACTCAGTCATCACTCAGACTCAGGCGATTCGCTCGTCTCAGCAATCTAAGGGGGGCGGCGGGGGGGTATTTCACGGGGTCCCGTTCGCGGAATTTTGTGGGGATGTCTCAGGCGGTTTGGCCATTTTCTGATCCAACATGTTTCGTTTTCGGAGCAGATTTGGAGGATGTCTCAGGCGATTCGCTCGTCTCAGCACTCTAAGGGGGGCGGCGGGGGGGTATTTCACGGGGTCCCGTTCGCGGAATTTTGTGGGGATGTCTCGAGCGGTTTGCTTGTTTTCTGTGCCAGCATCTTTCGTTTTCGGAGCAGATTTGGAGGATGTCTCGAGCGAGGCGCTCATTTTGACCTCCCAGGTGGGCCAGATTTTGAGGATGTCTCGAGCGGTTTGCTTGTTTTGGTGGCCAGGCTCGTGGGCGCAGATTCTTCTCAGGATGCCACAGGAGGCTCCAACAGGCTCCAGGAGGCCCCAGGAGACCACATGAGGTCCCAGGAGGCATCAGGAGGCCACAGAAAGACTCAAGAGGCCACAGGATGTCCCAAGAGGCTCCAGGAGGCCCCAGGAAGCTCCAGAAGGCCTCAGGAAACCACAGGAGGCCCCAGGAGGCAACAGGAAGCGCCAGGAGGCCTCGGAAGGCAACAGGAGGCCCCGAGAGGCCCCAGGAGCAGGAGGCCTCAGAAGGCAACAGGAGTGGCTCCAATCCCATGTGTTTTACGTATGCTCCTATCGATTGGGCCTCACCTGGAGCACGTTTCTTTGATGTTATACGTATGTTTCTATAGATTGTCCTTTCCTGTGTACACAATCCTACATGTTTTACGTATGTTTCTATATATTGGGCCTCTCCTGGGGCACGAGTCCTTGGTGTTTTACGCGTGTTCCTATAGATTGCCCTTCTCCTGTGGTTCTAATCCGCAATGTTTTATGTACGTCTGTTGCTATAGAGTGCGCCTCTCCTGGGGCACGAAACCTCCCTAGGAGGTCCCAGGAGGCCCCAAGAGGCTCCTGGAGACCCCAGGAAGCCCCAGTAGGTTTCAGGAGGCCCCAGGAGGCCCCAGGCTCATGCACAAAGACGCGCTCGTACTACTGAGGTTCATTCACACTCCAATTCATTCGCTGTTAGATTTATGTCCAGACCGTCACAACTGAAGCCCGTGTATATTCGAAAGCTCTTGCGCCTAGTCACTCACGGCGGACAGGTCCATGTGAATAGATGCACATATGGGGAGCTCCACGCAGTGAATAATTTTTCTGTCCCCGGGGCCTCAGGCGCCTCCGGGGAACCTCCGGAGCTCCGGGAGCCGAAAACGCATTTTTCGAGGCCTGAAAAATCGCTTTGCTCTCCCAAGGGCCCCCTGCTCCTCCGGGGAACCTCTGGAGCTCCCGGGAGCCGAAACGCATTTCTCGAGGCCTGAAAAATAGTTTTTCTCTCTCAGGGGCCTCCGACGCCTCCGGGAGGCCTTTGGAGTTCGCGCCTCCAGGGAGCCTCCAACAACGCGCCACTGCGCACATCCGGCCAATCCGTCAACCAACCTCCTTGCTCCTGTTCCTGCTGCTCCTCCTCCTCCTGCTCCTCCTCCTCCTCCTCCTCCTCCTCCTGATCCTCGTTCCCCTCCTCATCTTCCTCCTTTTTTCTTTAACGGGAAAAGCCGAGCGGCATCGGATCGGCGCGAATCCGCGGGCAGCGAAGCCGAACTGGAAGCCGGCGGATTCGATCCCTTGGGCCGGCACGAGGCGCCAGCGAGGCGCCCGCGGCGAAACCGAATCAAACGAAGCAACCGAAGAGGGCGCGACGACGCAAGGTCTCCGCAACAAACGAACCGACCGAACCGATCGATTCTGACCGACACCGACGCAACCGAACCGACCAGTTCGCGGCCGTCCATCTGGATCATGCCAAAGTCAAAGGAGGGGGGCACGAGGAGGGCCCAGGGGGGGGCAACGCATCACATCCAAATCAAATCGGATCAAAATCGAGGCGACATCAAATCGGTTTCAACCTGCGCCGAGTCGAATCGACATCGAATCGAAATCGGGCGCGCCCGCGTCGGATCGAATCGATCGAAACGGAATGATCCCTGATCTGCCGAGCGAACACGTTGCCAGCAGGGATCCTTATGATTGCCATGTCCCCGTCGATCGTGAGCGCGCCGCCGAAGTCTGCGATCACCTGGCCTCGCAGGAGGCCTGCCGCGTCCTCGGCCACGGCCCGCGCCCGCTGGAAGGCGCCAGCGGCGGCTCCCTGGCGAGGGGCGCCCGCCACGGCGGCTGCCGGCTGCGCGGCCGGGGCGGCCGCGACGCCCGCGAGGAGGGCGCCGCCCGCGAAGTGCTGAGCCCCTTCCGCCGGGGCGGGCACCCGCCGGAATCTGTAGATCCGATTGGGGTTGATCCCGGCGGGCGCCGCACCCGGCCCAGCCAGCGCACGGATGTCCAGCGGGTCGGCGTTGGCGAGGGAGATCTGCTCGATGTAGTGGTCGCCGTCGGGCGCCAGGACGCCGCGCTGCGCGTCGGCCCCGACTGCCGCGGCGAGCCGCTCGTGGTAGAGGGCGTCCACCACGCCTGGGAGGTCGTAGGCCGCCAAGACCCACACCCCCGGCGCCAGCGCCATCAACGAGCCGCTCGCCTCGCCTTGACCGCGGCGAATGCGGCGCGGGCCTCCTCCGCCAGGGCCGCCGGCGTGAGCTCAGCCGCAGCCCGCTCGCCCGCCGCGGGGGGCGCCTCCATCGCCGGGGGCGGCGCTGGCCCCGCCGGCGGCGCAGCCGGCCGGGCCGGCGCCTCCAGCCGCCACGGGCGGCCGACCACGAGCAGGGCGAGGAAGAGGCCCCCTGCCAGCGCCCCCGCGAGGAACGCCGCCGCGAGGGGCCCGACCAGGCCCGGGCAAGGCGCCGCTGGAGCTGCTGGCTCAGCAGCTCGAGCACCCCCTCGTCAGGCCGAGCGGGAGTGCAGTCGCAGAAGCACGCAGGCGAGTGCACGACGTTGGCCAGGAGTCCTCCGACCGCCGAATACCCTAGCTGCAGCACGTTCTCCATGCACTGCCGGCCGAGGACGGGCGCCCAGAACCTCTGAGCCAAAGAATTCTACGGAGAGAAGCTGTGGTTGCGGCGCTCTCCCGAGAATCAATCAAAAAACGCTAAAGCTGACTCATGATCGTCACCACCACCATCATCAGCATCATCATCACCATCGTCGTCCTCATCATCAGCAGCAACATCATCCCCCTCCTCATGTTCCGCCTCCGTCTCCACCTTGTCCTGAGCCTCAACGCTCTCCTCCGTCGTGCACGTCGGCCGCTTACCATGTGGCAACCCCGCCGCGCAACCGGAGGCCCCGTCGCTGGGCCAAGAGCGGACCGGCCAAGCCGCCGCGCGGCCAGACCCAGCCAGACGCCGGCAAAGAGTGGAGCGGTCTTTTCGAGGATGCTCCGTTCGGCGTGCGAGGAGTCAAATTGGCCCCTGCCCCCTCCCCTATTCACGAGAGCGAGATTCGCGGTACAGCTCATATTTTGTCGGCCCTGAAGGCCGAACAGGCATGAAACGTGCCATTCAAAGATCGAAGATCGACGACGCCTCGGGAGACACCGACACGTTACGGAACACACAATTCGGCCGCGGACCATTCCCGCATCCGTCTCTTCACTCGCCCCTCCCTATCTGCAAACCCCATTATCCCCACAACCACCTCCCCTCCCTTTGAACCTACCGTGCTATCCCTCCCTTAAAACCTTATTACGATGCTGCCTACATTCAGAGCGTGGTGGGACCCAAATCTGGTCGTCAACAGGCGGCCTCATCGTGGGCCACCCTTAGCTCACAGGAGGGTGCGCTCTGCTTTCCAAACCCCCAACAAAGATGGCTTGAAGATGGCTCAAGGAAGCCCCTAGTCGCCCTAAGATGGTCTCAAGCCAGACCGACAGTTACAGCAGACGCCCCCAGAGGCCCCCAAGAGATCCTCAAGAGGCTCCCAAGAAGCCACACCAAGATACCCCGAAAGGACCCCAGGAATTATCCCATGTTCCCTGAATTGCTTTTGCAACGGCTGGGGGAGCACACACGGTCCAAACGCTTGCACAACTCCCCCGAACGATTAAACACATAAACGATTCACAATGGGCAGGGGACGGCGGTGACTCGCCGTAGGCGCCGTCGATCTGGCGCCCTCTGTAGCCTGCAAGAAGTGCGCGAGGCCGGCCAAGTTTTATAGCACGCTTGGCCCTTCCAACAGGTTCCTTGTGGCTCCAAGCCCGTCCGCCGCCACCGTACACAGCACCCAACATCAAGACAAGTCGCCTCCAAGCTAGCCAGTATGGCCCCACATGGTCCTCTCAAGACGGACCCAAGACGGCCCAAGACGGTCACGGCTGGCATCCAAGATGGCACGAGGGTCCCAAGAAGTCTCCAAGTTCGCCATATGTGCCTCCGAGACGACCAAGACGACCTTGGAGGACAGCCTGCAGAAACCCAAAACACTGATTGTTTTGATCGTTTGAATGGTTTCCGTCTTCTCACCGTTTCGGATTTCCCCCCAAAAATGGCGATGGAAGACCGCACCCAGAGAGCTCCAAGACGGCCCTACAGCGACCATAATATCACTATGACGGTCCCCGAGGCTCCCGCGACGGTTTCTGGATGCATCCGATGGCCAACAGCGCCGTTAGACGGCCCAGGAGGCCCCTGAGAGGCCCGGAAGTTTCATAGCGTCGCTCCGCTCACGTCGGCACACCTCTCACACAGATCGTGGCCCGCAAAGATCTCCACCTACGGCCCCATAAGCAGGGTTCGCATTGCGCTCCCCCCGACCATTGCGGCACACCCCATCACGTGGATCGTGCGATCGTGCCCACTGGGAGCACCACCTTGAGGCCCAGAGACGAGGTTCGCGCAGCGCCCCCCCGCCCACGTCAGCATACAATCACACTAATCATGCCCTAGAAGGTGGTCCACTTATGGCACTAACGGGCAGCTTCGTATGGCGCCCCCCCGCCCATTTCGGAACATGCAACGCACGGGTCGTGCCCAGAGAAACTCCACCTGCGGCCTCTGTGGGCGTGCTCGCGCGGGGGCATCCGAATTATTCGGCACAACCAACACGCAGGTAGTGCCCCACAATGAGTTCAGCGCGCACGTGCACGCGTGCTCCGCAGCAGCCCGTTTTTTAGCATTGCCCCGCGGAGCGCAGTGAAGGGAGGCCCGCGCCCTGCGCCACACATGACTGCATAGTGATGGGTCCCTCGCCAGGCTAAGTGCTTGCTTATCGAAGACGCCTACGGCGAATCACCGCCGCCCCCTGCCTTTTGGGAAGCGCCCATGTGGCCGAAAGTTGAGGCCAGACCTGCCAAGCTATCGGGCCATGTGTTCCCCGAATCGGTTTGGAAAACCTTCGGGGAACACGTGGACATCTTGAAGGTCATCTTGGCCGCCTGGAGGCCATTTTGACCCTTGCGGGCCTTCTTGGAGGACGTCTTGGAGGGCTCTTGAGCCGTCTTGGAGGCCATCTTGAGCGTCTTGGAGGCCTCTTAGGCCGTCTTGGGCGCATCTTGGGGCCGTCTTGGGCCTCTTGGGCGATCTTTGGGGGCACTTGGGCCGTCTCGGACCGTCGGAAGGCCGAAAAAAAGCAAGTGCCACAATCCTTCAAAAACACATGGGAAATGAATAAGTTTGGCCTTTTCGGGCCTTCCTGGAGGCCCTCGTTCTTGGAGGCCTATTGGGCCGTCTTGGGCCATCTTAGGGCCATCTTCGGCAATTTTGGTGGGCTCGTGGCCCATCCGGCTTCGTCGAAAGCCGTTTGCGGGGCCTCTCTGAGCCGACTTGGGGCCCTCTTGGACTGCTCCAGGGCCGTCTTGGAGGCCATATTGGGCGTCTTAAAAAACCTCCTGGGCCGTCTCGGGGGCCTCTTGGGGCCGTCTTGGGGGCCTCTTGGGTCATTCTGGGGCCACCTTGGAGGCCTCTTGGGCGATCTTCCGGCGATATTTGTGGGGGCTCTTGGGCCGTCTCGGGCCGTCGGAAGGCCGAAACGAAGCAAATGTCAAAATCCGTAGGGCCGTCTTAGAGGCCATCTTGGGCGTCTTGGAGGGCTCTTGGGTCGTCTTTGTGCCCTCTTGGGGCAGTCTCTCTTGGGCAGTCCTCAGGCCATCTTGGAGGCCTCTTGGGCGCTGTGGGGGCGATCTTGGGGGCCTCCTGGGCCGTGATGGGTCGTCGGAAAGCAGAGAAGAAGCGAATGCCAAAATCCTTCAAAAACCTTTCGAAAAAAGTGTTTTTGGCATCTTCGGGCACTCCTGGAGGACCTCTTGGAGGCCTCTTGGGCCGTCTTGGAGGCCTCTGGGGAGCCTCTTGGGCAGTCTTGGGCCGTCTTGGACGCTCTTGGGCCGTCTTGGAGGCCGTCTTGGACCATCTTGGGCGGACTTGGAGGCCATCTTGAACCATCTTGGAGGCCATCTTGGGCCAACGTGGCCATCTTGGCGCCATCCTCAGCCGTCATGGAGGATTTGTTTCCGGATTGAGGTATTTCCCGGGACCCCGGCGGGACGGGCCGAAGCCCCAGGGGGAGTTTTTTTACCTAACAGCGTAGACTGATAGGTTTCTAGTTGACCCAAAAGAGCTCACAGATCACTCCACAGGGGGGTCCGGGCAGGCGTTGGGAGTTGCCGGCCGGGCCTGTGCCGGGCTCGTTTTTCACCAACAGTCACACACTTCGTGCTCGTCGACCTCTCAGAACCCCATTCCCAGGCCACATTCTGAATAACCGGATGCAACAGTCACACACTTCGTGCTCTTCGAGTTCCCAGAACTCCATTCCCGGGCCACATTTTGGATGCCCGGAGCCAACTGTAGGCCACTTCGTGCTCTTCGAGTTCCCAGAACTCCATTCCCGGGCCACATTTTGGATGCCCGGAGCCAACTGTAGGCCACTTCGTGCTCTTCGAGTTCCCAGAACTCCATTCCCGGGCCACATTTTGGATGCCCGGAGCCAACTGTAGGCCACTTCGTGCTCTTGGACTTCCCAGAACTCCATTCCTGGGTATGATTTTGAATGCCCGGAGCAAACTGTAGGCCACTTCGTGTTCTTCGAGTTCCCAGAATTCCATTCCCTGGCCACATTTTGAATGCTGAGGCAGGCTGATGCTGAGGCTGAGGCAGGCTGAGGCAGGCTGAGGCTGAGGCCGAAGCTGAAGGCAGACTCAGGCTGAGGCTGATGCAGGCTGAGGCTGAGGCTGAAGCAGGCTGAGGCTGATGCAGGCTGAGGCTGAGGCAGGCTGAGGCTGAGGCTGAGGCTGATGCAGGCTGAGGCTGAGGCAGGCTGAGACTGAAGCCGAGGCTGAAGGCAGATTGAGGCTGAGGCTGAAGCAGGCCGAGGCTGAGGCTGAGGCTGAGGCAGGCTGAGGCTGAGGCTGAGGCAGGCTGATGCTGAGGCAGGCTGAGGCTGAGGCTGATGCAGGCTGAGGCTGAGGCAGGCTGAGGCTGAGGCCGAGGCTGAAGGCAGACTGAGGCTGAGGCTGAAGCAGGCTGAGGCTGAGGCTGAGGCAGGCTGAGGCTGAGGCTGAGGCTGAGGCAGGCTGAGGCTGAGGCAGGCTGAGGCTGAGGCTGATGCAGGCTGAGGCAGAGGCAGGCTGAGACTGAAGCCGAGGCTGAAGGCAGATTGAGGCTGAGGCTGAGGCAGAGGCAGGCTGAGGCTGCGGCTGAGGCAGGCTGATGCTGAGGCAGGCTGAGGCTGAGGCTGAGGCTGATGCAGGCCGAGGCTGAGGCAGCTGAGGCTGAGGCCGAGGCTGAAGGCAGACTGAGGCTGAGGCTGAAGCAGGCTGAGGCTGAGGCTGAGGCAGGCTGAGGCTGAGGCTGAGGCAGGCTGATGCTGAGCCAGGCTGAGGCTGAGGCTGAGGCTGAAGCAGGCTGAGGCTGAGGCTGGCTGAGGCCGAGGCCGAGGCCGAGGCTGAAGGCAGACTGAGGCTGAGGCTGAAGCAGGCTGAGGCTGAGGCTGAGGCAGGCTGAGGCTGAGGCTGAGGCAGGCTGATGCTGAGGCAGGCTGAGGCTGAGGCTGAGGCTGATGCAGGCTGAGGCTGAGGCAGGCTGAGGCTGAGGCCGAGGCTGAAGGCAGACTGAGGCTGAGGCTGAAAGGCTGAGGCTGAGGCTGAGGCTGAGGCAGGCTGAGGCTGAGGCTGAGGCAGGCTGAGGCTGAGGAGGCTGAGGCTGAGGAGGCTGATGCAGGCTGAGGCTGAGGCAGGCTGAGGCTGAGGCCGAGGCTGAAGGCAGACTGAGGCTGAGGCTGAAGCAGGCTGAGGCTGAGGCTGAGGCAGGCTGAGGCTGAGGCTGAGGCAGGCTGATGCTGAGGCAGGCTGAGGCTGAGGCTGAGGCTGATGCAGGCTGAGGCTGAGGCAGGCTGAGGCTGAGGCCGAGGCTGAAGGCAGACTGAGGCTGAGGCTGAAGCAGGCTGAGGCTGAGGCTGAGGCTGAGGCTGAGGCAGGCTGAGGCTGAGGCTGAGGCTGAGGCTGAGGCTGATGCAGGCTGAGGCTGAGGCTGAGGCTGAGGCTGAGGCTGAGGCTGCAGGCTGAGGCTGAGGCTGAGGCAGGCTGAGGCTGAGGCTGAGGCTGAGGCAGGCTGAGGCTGAGGCTGAGGCTGAGGCTGCAGGCTGAGGCTGAGGCTGAGGCTGAGGCTGGCTGAGGCTGAGGCTGAGGCAGGCTGAGGCTGAGGCTGAGGCTGAGGCTGAGGCTGAGGAGGCTGAGGCTGAGGCTGAGGCTGAGGCTGAGGCTGAGGCTGAGGCAGGCAGGCTGAGGCTGAGGCTGAGGCCGAGGCTGCAGGCAGACTGAGGCTGATGCAGGCTGAGGCTGAGGCAGGCTGAAGCTGAGGCTGAGGCTGATGCTGAGGCAGGCTGAGGCTGAGGCTGAGGCTAATGCAGGCCACTGCGACTGTCATCGCGAATGCGACTACGACTGCGAGAACAGCAGAACTCTACAACTGGATTCTCATCTGAATCTGAAGGGGGATGCTTCCAGATATGCTCCTACACATCGCTGTTAGGTTGCTTTGCCGGGATAATTGGACAAAAACCCAAACCAAAACCGAAATAATTTAGCACGCCAGGGACCCCTGCGATGAATCGACGGGGGGCGGCGGATCGAAGACGCCTACGGCGAATCACCGCCGCCCCCTGCCTTTTGGGAAGCGCCCCTGTGGCCGAAAGTTGAGGCCAGACCTGCCAAGCTATCGGACCATGTGTTCCCCGAATCGGTTTGGAAAGCCTTCGGGGAACACGTGGGCATCTTGAAGGTCATCTTGGCCGCCTGGAGGCCATTTTGAACCTTGCGGGCCTTCTTGGAGGACGTCTTGGAGAGCTCTTGGACCGTCTTGGAGGCCATCTTGAGCGTCTTGGAGGCCTCTTGGGCCGTCTTGAAGCCGCGTCTTGGGGGCACTTGGGCCGTCTCGGGCCGTCGGAAGGCAGAAAAAAAGCAAAGGCCACAATCCTTCAAAAATTCATGGGAAATTACTAATGTTGGCCTTTTCGAGCCTTCCTGGAGGCCCTCTTGGAGGCCTCTTGGGCCGTCTTGGGCCATCTTAGGGCCATCTTCGGCCGTCTTGGTGGGCTCCTGGTCCGTCTGACGCCGTCGGAAGCCATTGGGGGGGCCTATGGGCCGACTTGGGGCCCTCTTGGAATGCTCCAGGGCCGTCTTGGAAGCCATCTTGGGCGTCTTAAGGCCTCTTGGGGCCGTCTTGGGGGCCTCTTGGGGCCGTCTCGGGGCCCTCTTGGGCCGTTCTGGGGCCATCTTGGAGGTCCCTTGGGCGATCTTTCGGCGATCTTTGGGGGCTCTTGGGCAGTCTCGGGCCGTCGGAAGGCAGAAAAGAAGGAAATGCCAAAATCAATCAAACACCTTAGGAGCATCAAGGTGTTTGGCCTCTTCTGGCCTTCCTGGAGGACCTCTTGGGCCGTCTTGGGCCAGCTTCGAGCCAACTTCGGCCATCTTGGTGGGTTCCTGGCACGTCTGACGCCGTCGGGAGCCGTCTTGGGGGCCTTTCTGGGCCGACCGGGGGCCCTCTTGGGGCGCTTCGGGGCCGTCTTGGAGGCCATCTTGGGCGTCTTGGAGGCCATCTTGGGCGTGTTGGAGGCCTCTTGGGCCGTCTTGGGGCCCTCTTGGGACCGTCTTGGAGGCCACTTGGGCCGTCATAGGGCCCTCTTGGGGGCCTCCTGGGCGATCTTGGGGGCCTCGTGGGCCGTCTTGAGCGGTCGGAATGCCGAGAAGAAGCAAATAGCCATTCTGGGCCGACGTGGGGTCCTGTTGGGGTGCTCCAGGGCCGTCTTAGAGGCCATATTGGGCGTCTTGGAGGGCTCTTGGGTCGTCTTTGTGCCCTCTTGGGGCTGTCTTGGTGGCCTCTTGGGCAGTCCTCAGGCCATCTTGGAGGCCTCTTGGGCGCTGTGGGGGCGCTGTGGGGGCCTCCTGGGCCGTGATGGGTCGTCGGAAAGCAGAGAAGAAGCGAATGCCAAAATCCTTCAAAAACCTTTCGAAAATCTGTATTTTTGGCCTCTTCGGGCACTCCAGGAGGACCTCTTGGAGGCCTCTTGGGCCGTCTTGGAGGCCTCTGGGGAGCCTCTTGGGCCGTCTTGGGCCGTCTTGGACGCTCTTGGGCCGTCTTGGAGGCCGTCTTGGACCATCTTGGGCGGACTTGGAGGCCATCTTGGGCCATCTTCGCGATGTTATGAGGATGTCCCGAGCGAAACGGTCGTTTTAGGCGTTGGCAACCATCTCTTCCGGGTGGCCGGCGGAATGGGCCGAAGCCCCAAGGGGAGTTCTTTTGGAAAAAGAACCAAAACCAAAACCGAGAGGGTCCAGCACGCCAGGCACCCCTTTGATGAATCAACAGAAGGCGGCGGACCTATGGCCTTCGGCCCATACCGCCACAGTGCCTGAAATTGGGGCCAGAAGGTTCGTGGATACCTGTAATTCGGAGTGTCTTAGCATGCTTCTCCGGCCTCTCGTGGAGCAAGTTCTGAAGCTTCTTTGGGGCCTCTCGAGGGTCGTTTGGGAGCCGCTTAGAGCATCTTTTGGAGCCATTGGGGGCCTCTTGAGGGCCTGGGGGGCCCACTTGTGGCGGAGGGCTCGACATGTAAGTTGGAATTCCCTCTCTTGGCGTCCTCTTGGCCCAGCCTGGGCGCCTCTTGGACCAAACATGCTGCGTGTTTTTTGAACAGCGTGCACGGTGGCTAGACAGGGCAGCCTAGGGTCACTCGCAACGAGCACGTGCGACAAGATCGGGCATGCACACGCATGCTACCTCTCTGAAGTGAAGATGAGGAGCGAGGATGGGGCAGATAAGAGGAGCGAGGAGAGGGAGGAGACTCCAGGGTGGAGGATAGCTGTGATGCCAGTCCTCTTTGTATGTCAAAAACCAGAAACATAAAAGGCACAATATTATGTCGCAAATCGAACGCACGCTCACTCCAAGCTTGCAGCTGCGAATGACGCGAAGCTTGACGACACGGATGACCAGGTGATGCTCAACGAATCCTGGTCGTCCGCATTCCCATCTTAAACAACTTGCCTGTGGCATGACGCCGGAACCTGTGTTGCGTCTGCGTGACCGTCTTCCCCTGGTAGACCTCCCACAACAAACCCCGCTCGCCCCAAGCCATTCACGTACACGTTGAAATACTTCATGCCAACGTGCGTACGTCCTTGAACCACAACTCCACCTCGCCCAAAGCGACCCATTCTGGAGTCTCAACCGCGCTTTGCGAAATGCTGTAATGATACCCTCCCGCTTGTGTTGCCTCTGCCCAAGACCCGGTAACTTTCACTTATTGGAAATACATCTCCCCGCACTGGTCACCCAGTCGCTGAGCAAGGGCCTGCGCGCGCATGAGGCGTTCTCCGCGGGCTCTCCACGGAGGATGTTTATCATAACGTGCTCGCCAGGCTTCATCAAGTCGAACTTCTGGCCGTAAACGTTAGTCAGGTGGGGGTCGCCAGTGACAGAAGCCGAGCTCGCTGGCGCCATCGTTTGAGCAGGCGTTCGAGGAGGCGTTGGAGGAGACGTCGGAACAGGCGTTTGCGAAGGCGTCGGGCTGCTCATTGGGCAGGCATGCTGCCATATGACGCCCACGTCCTCGCTGTGCCCGCAGTTGTGGCTGCCGTAGTGGAGCCACGCGCAATCTGCAAGGGCCGCCTCCGTGCCCGCGCAGCCGCTGATGTGGTTGCTCGTGCCGTCAACGTGGATCGGGTACCCTGAGCCACCCCCATTGGCATTGTACTCCTGGGCTCCGTCCGCGTCCAGGCCGAGCTCCCGGCACACGACTGCCGCCGGCTGCTGACCTCAGGCGACGTTGACGTTGAGCACGGACTGGTCCCTCCGCCGCGCGCGTCGCACTCCGTGACATCGTCGCACACCGTGCCCCACTGCCCGCTCCAGAAAACGAACACCAACATCTGAACGCTCCCGTCTCCGTTCGTCACCGGGTTGAACAAGATGCCGTCTTTGTCCTGGCAGGCAGAGGCGTCGGTGTCGGCCAACGTGCATGACGCTCCTGAGCCAGCCGCTTGCGAGGTGTTGGTGAAGGTCTGCGTCTTGAGCGATGCTGAGATGGGCATGCTGATGGCGAACACCACAAGAAACATGGTCCCGACCTGCCAGACCAGGAGCATGGTCCCGATATGCCAGTCTGCTACCATCCTGCAAATCAGAAAACTAAAGGACCGATTTGGGCTGGTAGCTCAATACGTGCATGTGTGGTGCAGCGTAGAGTGCGCAGGCCGAGCGCGACTTGAGCAGCCAAAATGGCTTGAGCCAAAATTGCTACGGACTGTGCTGGGGCGATCTTGGGGGCCTCCTGGGCCGTCTTGAACGCTGTTAAGACCTGGACGAACAATTTGCTGAAGACATCAGCTTTGCTACTAGATTTGGGAAGGGCCAAACGTATCCCCAGAACGACATACTCCCAGTGCGGTGTCGCATCGGCCACGGTTCCAGCCTCGGTGGGCGCCAAGACGCCAACATTGGGTGCCCCGAGGTGGGCCCTGAGGTCCCCTCTCCAGGGTACGTCTGTTCTGTAGCACGTTTGGCCTCCCCTGATGGATTGGGGTAATGTTGGCCATCCCTGGCCTCTTGGGGAGCACCTTGGAGCCTTCTTGGGGCGTCTTGGGCGCCTTTCGGGAGCTCATCGGCCGTCTTCAGGCCATCTTGGACAGTCTTTTGCCCCATCGCGCCGCTCTTGTCGCTGAGTCGTGCTCCCCAGAGCTTGGGCGGCCGGGGAGATGCTCAGGATGCACCTGCGGGGGGTTCTCGAAAAGTGGTGTTGGGGGGGGGGGGGGGGGCGAAATCCGGGAAGGTGTACCGCCAGTGGGACCGGAGCCCCGATACTCCAGCACATGATATACAAGCATGAGGCCCCCCCGACAGGTGTCAACCTCAACTCATCCGCGCGCTCGGGACTAAGGTCTGGTTGTTGCGGTGGCTGAGATGCGCCGACGGGGGTCGTCGATACTTCGTCTGCGAACTGGCACCTCCCCCCCACACTGGTCAAGAAACTCTGAGTAACAACCGAATGGATCCTCTCCACGCTCCTCTTTCTCATGTGTCTCATCATTGTGCTCCAATTGTCTATAACAAACATGGTACGGAATGGTCGAAACCGAAGTGATATGACGGCGCAACTCGCGAGACGGTCTTGGGACCATCTCGAACACCAACTGCCATGCCATAAGCATGGCAACATTCCCGGATTGACGTGCAAAACGCCCTCGTAAGCAACACGATGCATGTGCCAACATGTCCCATATGCGAACTATGGAATAGTAGCCTTGAAGACATGACTGTGTTCAGAAAACGACTTTGCCGCTCCCCTTTGGGAGACTGCACTTCACTTGAACTCTCACCAAAATACTGCTCAGGCACTGCCGTTGTTTCACACACATCCCTTGTATTGGAGACCGTATGCCCTGAACCGGTTACTATGCCTGTTCCAGACTTGTCTGAAATTATCCTACTGTCCTCGTCGTGCGGCATTGAAGACCTCCTGCTGCACACGAACCAATTCCGCTGACCCTCAGCAAGTTTGACTAGTTAACAAACTGAGAGCGAACATCAGCCACACGAAACACCCCCATGTTCGTTTGAAAAGGTAATGACCTAGCCAATGCACAACGATAAAAATCAATGTGGTGCAGAGATCGACTGTCACATCACAGGAGTGAGCCTCACTGTTTGGTTGGCATCGAAGCAAACAAAGCGCATAAGCGTTGCAACAGCAATAAACTAGTATGAGCTTGCTATTGAGACTGAAAATAACAAATCGAAAGCTGCTCATGAACCACTCTGCCACATAATTGTGACCCTTCTCGTTTCACTCTCATTATGTCTGCCAATTTCAGCGACAACTGGTTCTGCAACTGGCCAGGTCTGGAACATCTTCCAATCGTCGCACCCATCCAAACACCAGCGGCAATTCTCCATCGCGCTGGGCAAAGAAATCACTGGCCACGCTCCGAATGCAATCTCCAACGCAAGTGTTTACTTACAGGCGAACGCCTTTTCCGGGAAACTCTGAGGCGAAATGCCATAGGGAAGCAAGCCAGGAGCGCCTGGGCGCACGCACACTGTAGCGCCGGTGAAGCAGGAGCCCAGCCAGCAGCGGGGGAGGGGAGAGCCCAGCGTGCACCGGGCGCACCTTGCTGGCGCGCCACGCCTGGGTACCGGCCAGCTGCGCGATGCGGCCTGGGCCGAGGCTAGACCGAGGAGGGCACGATGTGAGAAGCAGCAGCAGCAGGCCAGGATGACGAAGGCCCGGCTTTCGCCTCTTGCGGTCGCCTGTGCTATCCCAGATTGGTTCTGGGGCTGGTAAGGGGCCTGGCGATGACAGGCGAGAAACCTGAGAGAACGGGTATCCCTTTGGCCCTAAACCCCATTGGCCCTCCTCAACACCCCTTTGGGCTACACGCTGGTTGGAAGTTAGTAGAAACAAGAAGTTGGCAGGCGTTTGACGTACATTGGATTTTGACCCGCCCACGCGAATGTTAGTAGCCTTTGGAGCCTCATGCGGAACGGACCTGGGTCCGCCGAAGAGGGGGGGCCACGAAGAGGAGGGTTAGCGCATCATGGCCCGAGGCATATGCGCGGACGAGGGGGGCCAGACGAAGATGCGTTGACAGAAGAAGAAGGGGCCATGCAACCTGGGAGACTTGATGGCCCTGGCCATTACATCCACCACCACCCCAATTCTTCCTCACCTCTTGGACTAGACGCCCCGGAGCGAACTAGCGAGCGTCCGCCTAGCGCTACTGCGGGTGAAGCCGTACCCACTTGGGCGGGACGAGAAGAGCCTTAGTTCTCGAGGAACAAGGTGGATGCTGTGTTGCGGTCACACACTGGTCCTCCGTACCCCTCCCTTCTGAAATGTTGATTGCCATGAGTGCCCAAGTTATGTCATTGATGCCGCCAACGCTCCCCACCGGCTGGTTTCTGGACCATCGTTCGGGTCTCCGGCGGCTGTTCGGGACGATCCAGAGATCCCCGAAACGGCCTCAGCGAGGCGCAGCTGCTGGAAAGCACCCCGAGTCTGGATAGCCGCCGAGAGACGACGAAATCGCCCGAAAACATCGAACGTCGAATCCCTCCCCAATCATCCCCAGAGATGGACCCGAAGGACGAGCTCGGTGCTCACGTCCTTGAGCGGGGGCCCAGCTGCTCGGCCGCCACGGAGAAGTCGGGCGCCGCGCCCCCCCCCCCAGCAAGGCGCAGGGGATGCCCGTGGGCAGGGCCGCGCGCACGCCAGGGGGGGGGGGCGCCGCCTCGTCGCCCGAGGGGGGGGGGGCGGAGCGAAGGACGGCGGCACTGCACATGCCTCTCGACACTGTATCTTTAGAACTTCCGGTAAAGGTCACTACCAGGGCGGGGGAGGATGTGCGAGGCGGGGTTGTGACCACATCCACCGCCTGCGGCACCGACGACATATTGGACCCCAGCGGATGGTGGAGACGGAAAGTTTGGCCCTCCCTGGGCACGGGTATATCCGTATCCACTGCCTGCCGACGTCCCCGAGAGTCGAACCCCGAGGCGGCGGTTATGGACAGATCCCGGCCTCGGAAGAGTGGGTGTGGGGCCCCAGGCAACGGTAACGCTTGGGCGGGGTGGGCCACGTCGGGGCGGGGGCGTCCTGCAGTCCCCATGGCAAGCCCGCGGGCATCAACAAGACGGGGGAAGGTTCCGACCCCCCGCCCCCTGCACTCGATCGTTACCGCTAGCCCGGGGTGGGGGGTGCTGGGTGGCGACCGTTACGCACCAAAGGGCTGGGAAACCAAAGTATCCTCCGGGTAGTCACTAGGCTCGCGGATCGCGCCCCGCGAGGCGCGACGCGCGACCATCCCCGCGCCCTCGCACCCTCGCGCCCTGGGGAGGGCTCCGACCCGAGCGGAACGAGGCGCGAGGTGCGACTACCTCTCGATGATCCCCAGAACGTGGGTTAGCGCCAACGTGCGCTTGTCCACCGAAACACTTCAAGACGGCGCAGTCGATGCAATGATGGCCGAACGGGAGAGCCGCACGTTTCGGATAACACTTTTGATCGGTAGCGCCAGCGGACCCGGACGCGAGGGTCCGAACCGACAGGGCGTGGCGGGCGCGGGGCGCACGGAGCAAAAGGAAAAGCAGAGAGGCACCGCGGAGTGGGAAGGAGGAGGCCCAACCGCCGAATCGACGGGCGAGGGGCGCGCAGGCGGCCTCCGGTTCCTGGGACGGTGTGCAACAAGTGGAGGAGCAGCAGGAGGACCGCGCCGTCGAAATATGGTGACGGCCAGGCGAGGCACATTTGCATCGCCTCGGGCCACACGCTCGGCCAACACGTGTCCTGAGGATCATGGAGCCTCCGCTCCTGCGCGGGCGACCCCGAACCTCTCGGGGAGCAAGGAGCCCGCGGCGGAGCTTTCGGCGTCACTCAAGGCGGGCCCAGAGCGTACACCCCCGCCTCTGCCGTGCTGCTGCTCGCTCCCCCTCAAGGCCGACAGGGCAGCGACAGCCTGGCACCTCGGCAACCGATGCCTACGCTCCTCTCGATCCGTCGATTCTCCCCCCTGATTTTTGCCACCGCCCACATTGCCCCTGGGCCACGAGGCCCCCCTTTGTCCAGTGCACGCATCGGTGCAGGCTCGCGTTCCAGGCTGTGGCTATGCTTCCAGGCTTCTGCTGGCTCTGTGCGCTGCCCAGCTCAGGTTCGTACCGAATGAGGGGGAAAAAGACGAGGAGGCGTGAGCTGCGTATGAGCTGAACTGGGACGCACAATGGCACATTAATACTATGTGCCTGTGTTGGAGACGCACGTCCGACCCAAACATCTAGGACAAAATCTTGTAATGTATCTCTTCCGAGCGGTATGATCAAAAAGCGTCCGCCACCGAGCATATAATGCAAAATGTCTGAGCGTGCGCGTCGCCATTGCTTCGCCGATGTACATATAGTGCAAACTGGTTCCGATGAATCGCTACGAGGCCATGCCCGATCCTGCAGGCGATATTCGAAGCAGCAGGTAGCGCGGGGGGAGCGGCTGGTCGGGCCTGGAATGCTCTCGCGCTCGACCTCGCGGCGAGGGGTGGACGAACACCCTCCTCCCACATCGCCCCCTCACTCCCCCTCCATTCCCCCTCCATTCCCCCTTCAACCCTCCCCCCCCACTCTCTTTCCCTCGGTCCCAACCTCGGCCACCTCCTTTTTCAACTCCACTGCACGTTCCCCAGTATCGCGCCCTTCCGTCCTTCGCACATCCATCCTGTCCCGTTTCCCCTCTTCCCCGAACTCCTTCTTCTCCCTCCACGGGACGAGCAAGGAGACGTGCCAGCAGACGCCCCGCGGAACGTGTCAGGGGACGCGTCACTAAAAGCGTCAAGGTACGCGCCAACAAACGTGCGACGGAACGGGCCAGGGGGCGAGCCACGAGGACGTGCCACGGGGCGTGATTTGGATGCAGCAATGCCAGGGCAAGCACCACGGGAAACGTGCCAGGGGACGAGCCAGGGGGTGTGTCACAGAACGCGCCAGAGGCAAGTCGGGGGCGCGGGACTTGTCAGAAAGTGTACCAGGGGACGTGCCAGAGGAGGCGCACGGGGACGTGTTAAGGGACGTACCAGGGGACGTACCAGGGGACGTGTTAGGTAGACGAGCCAAGGGACTTGCCGCGCGAAGTGCTAGGGGGACGTGCAAAGGGGTTTGCCGCGCGACGCGCCAGGGGACGTGCCGCGGGACGCGCCACGAAACGTAACAGGGGACGCGTCAGGGCACGCGACCTTCCCCCTCCCCTTATTTCCCCTGCCCTCCGCATCCCCTTCCCATCCTTGCATCCGCCCTCCGCATGTCCACCTCCAGCATTGCGCCACCGCCTCATTTCGGCACACCCCTAACGCATTTCGTGGCACCAGCAGGAAGCTCCACCGAAAACCCAACTGGCAGCGCCCGCATGGCGCCACCGCTTCGTTTCGGTGCACCCCCCACACGCCTCGTGGCCCCATAGGGAGCTCCACTGACGGCCCCACTGGCAGCGCCCGCATGGCGCCACCGCCTCATTTTGCCACGCCCCTCACACGAAGGGCCCCAGCGGCAGCGCCCGCGTGGCGCCACCGCCTCATTTCGACACACCCCTCACATGGTTCGTGGCCTCATACGGGCCTCCCCCCTGCGATAGATAGTTCACGGCGCACACGGCGTTAGCGCTTCCCTGCCAAGATCGTGTCACGGCGCAGATTGCGTGAGTCCCCCGCTAATAATGTGGCACGGCGCACACTCAAGAGCCATTCATTGACCTCTGGGTGGCCTCAGCTGCGACCGCGGACAAAATACAGTTCGGGCCAGCTGTGCCCGCACCCCGTTGCCAGTTCGGGCGTCCCGTCGGTCCAGAACGCTACATGTATGAAGACCTGCACTCGACACAGTTGGCGTCAGCGTCCAATGGCAGTCATCTCGCACATGGCGTTAGCGTCCCCCTGCAAGAAACGCGCCACGGCGCACATGGCGCTAGCGTCCCCCAACAAAAATGTCACGGCGCACATGATGTTAGCCTCACATTGCAAAAAATGTGCGGCGTCCACTGTCGGCACTTGGTGGCCTCATCGGAGAATCCACCGAAAACCCCACTGGCAACATCCACATGCTGGGCATCTTCATTTCGGCGAACCCCTCATACGCTTCGTGGCCCCGCAGCGGGCTCTACCGACGGCCCCAGTGGGCGCGTTCGCGTGGGACCCCCCGCCCAATTCGGCAGACCTCTCACGCGGATCGTGCTCAGCGCGTCGGGCGCCGTTTGCTCCGCAACCCCCTATCCGAACTGAGCCGCGGCGCGCTTGCAAAGAAAGGAGGGCTACACCGTGCGCTCCACAGAGCTGCATAAGTTTGAGCCCATCGCCACGATGACTAAGTTGTTCGAGATGTTTACGCCTCCAGGCGTGTATGGGGTTGAAGTACAAGGGCACAGAACCCCTGATCCGCTGGTAGAGGGAAGGAGGGAAAGGTGGATATATTTTCCGCCTGCACGATCAAAGGTCTGATCGATCTATCCCAACACCTGAGCCCAAACGGCCAGGCGCAAGAGAGGTGAGGATAAGGAGTATATATGAGGGTTTTACACGGGTTCAGTTCACACCCCCCGTCCCGAATCCCGCCTGCGAGGGCAGGACTCGGGAACGGAGGAAAAGATCCCGTCACCCTTTTACTCCTCAAATCCTCAATTCTGTCAGGCAGCTGAGCACAAGATCTGTATAGCTTCAGCTGCGTCCCAATCGCGATAGCGCTCGCGATTAGGCAAGGTAGGGTAAGAAGGAACACCCAGGGTCCCTGTTTCTTCGCCAAGCACACTTTGGCGCCCCCTCGGCGCGCCCCCCAAAACGCTTCGGCACCCGAGGGCGGAGAAGAATGAGACACGGGTGGGCGGAGAAACAGGATCTGAGCAAGGTAAAGCAACATCAGAAGCTGCCGCGCCTGAGCGGGGCAGGTGTTGCCACCAGCTCTCATTCGAGAGCTGGGCATCGGATCATTCTCAACGCAATGTTACTATACTGTAAAGAATAAGCAAAATAAAAATGTGCATTATGAAATCGTGTTAAGAAAAACCGATGGCGTTGGGGAACACGTCTAAACGTCAATCTAACTATCAAAGCAAATGTCTGGCCAGACGCAGGGTCGCTTTGATCAACACGAAAAGTTGCATAAATAAATTCTGCGTGTCGTTACTCCCCTCGGCGTTGCTCCTTAGGAGGCTGCCTTGGGTTTCGCAAGGATAGGTGTGGCCACTTTCCTTAGATAGCGAAGTGGCCTAAAATGATTTATTAGCCACCGCTCGAGGCGAACTTGTGTAACGTTGAAGTTCTAGCCTATCGAGCGGTGGGCCTGGCGGCCGACTACACTCTACGTGTTACCCCTCTCGTAGAACCGGTGGCCCCACATCCTGTGGCCATCCTCCGAGACGTAGCTCGTCGCGAAGGTCTCCCAGGGCGTCCTCGGGATCCAGTGGCGGAACCAATCATTGTACTGGATGTCTCGTGCGTATACGAACTCGTCGTTGTTGTCCGTGATGTACATCCAGCAGTTGATGCAGTAGCTCCAATATCTGGGACCCCATTGGCTGTCCTCTAGGTTGTTGCGCCACCACGTAGCGTAGCCCTCCGTCGTGCGCGCCCTCTTGGCGCGAGGAGGTGTCGTTGGTCTGCGGCTGTCGTCGCTGTCCTGCCGCTGCGCGGCAGCGCCGCGCTGCCCAGCGGGCATGTCGTCCTGCGCGCCGGAGGCGCTGGAGCCTGCAGCGTCGCCAGGAGCAGGGCGCGGCGGCGGCGGCGGGTGCCGCGGCTGGCGTGGCTCCATGGCATCATCAGAATGTGGGGGGTGTATATCAGGTTCGATCGGATCGGTTCTAATCCCTGAATCAACCCCCCTCTGGTCAGTGGAACCCAGGGCGGGCTCGATGGGGGCAAGCACGGCAAGCTTGCGCTGCGTGACTTTCTCACGAGTGCCATCCCCGCGGGGAAGGGGAATCGTGACAAGTCCGCGCTCTTACCTCGTGCCTCGATCGAATCTGCCTGTGTTCAACCACCATTTCTTCCGAACGGCTTGGCCAGTCCTGACGCTGTGGTCAAGAATATCACAGGCGTCACGCATATCCTCGATGGTATAAGCCTTCTCGCCTCGATTGATGCGAGCGCCTGTCATTTGGTGGTGGAACTTCAGATCATTCAGGAAACGCTGAACGAGGTTGGCAAAAGGGTGGTATAGAGGCCCGTCGTCCTCACGCTCGCCCATGCACCTGCACATGTGTGCAGGAGGGGAGCCTGCTTCGACCCACTTCCGATACCTCTTAGCAGCAGAATTTGCCAATCTCCTCAACGTGTCCATCTCATGACCTGGAATGGAGCGCTTGCCCATCATCAGGACCTGCGCTGTGTCTGCCATGTACCTTGTGATGTCGTCCTGGGAGAGCGTCGTCTTGATCCAGTGGGGCAACTTCTGGAGGTGTGCCAGGTCGCTCTCCACGGCGGTACTTTTGCCCGTAGCACCTACGGCAACAGTGTACTGCCAGCAGATATCACAAATTGTACCTTCATCTGTGACGATCCCTAGAGACAAGAGACGATCGCAATTCCGACATCGCGCGATATCATGCTGGATATCCTCTGGGGCCCCGTGAATCGCGAGGTGCTCGCGGGATCCCCAGCGAGTGTCGCGACCACTAGCGAGAAAGCGGCCGATCTGATCCATGACATCGCGGTTGATCTCGGCGGTTGGACGGGAGGCGATCGATCGGCTCATTCCCTCGATCCTAGACAATCTTTCCCCTGGCAGTCCTACGCGCTCGGTCGTGTCGTTGTCCGCAGTGTCAGTATCACCATGATATACATTTTCTGTACGGATACGGTTAGCCTCTTCCTGCAAGGCGGCCTCAGCGTCGCCCTCTTCGCGGTCGATCCCCGTCTGCTGGGCTATGATCCGTACCGTGGTTTCTTGATCTGGAGCTGCGGATGCAACGCTGCCTGGGCCCTGGGGAATATCCTGCTCCGCGCCTGGATCCTCCTGATGCGGCGCGGCAGGTGATTCCACCAGCTCCCTCCATACGGGGAAGCCTGGGTTGCCAAATGTCTGGATACAATGTGCAAATAGATCACGCAACGTCTTGAGTGCAGGATGGTTCTGGTGAATAACATCTTTTGTGAAATCACGTGGCTCCGTAATGCTGCCCAGCAATATGATGTGGTACACTTTAGAAATCCATTGAAAGACGCCTGTAGTCGACTCCTCGATGACCTCTGGGCCCAGGTAGTGCACCATCTGTTTGAAGAAACTATCCGCACTGCAAATCGGTAAGTCACGTGCCCCTTTGTGGGTATGATTGTAATCCAAATAGTATGTCTGTGAATTGTATGTTGTGGATCCAAATCGTATGTCCAATCGTAAGTATGACTGTGTCTGATCCACCACAATCTTGTCCCTGCCAGTATGCACCTCAATAATTTGTCTCACCTTTATCATCGGTGAATCCACTAATAACCCCGACGTCCAGCGGTATATGCGGTGGTCGTAGGCTTGCTTGATCCATCTTGTATCCTCGTCTGGGTCGTAGTCGGGATGGTTGAGGAAGTCCTCTGGCGGGTCGATGATGCTATCAAGGATGCTCGAGCCGACGTCCTCATCAGCCTGGATCTCTGCTGATAAGTCTGCCCTCATGGTATCATTCGCTGCTCTCTCTTCGTCTGCGAGTGGGATGTTCGATATATCCACGATGACAGTAACCAGAGGCTCAGTAGATTGGCAAGCCTTTTGTTGGGGTCCATCGTCTGCGGTAGTAGGATCCTCGGCAGGTGTGGCCACCAGCTCGTCGGGATCGGGTGTCCGAGGAGCGGGGCGTCTGGTCTGCGTACGTGGGATACGTGGCCTATAAATGCTCGGCATTCCGAGATATGGTAGATCACCAGAAGTCCTATGTTGCTGTATTTGGTCGCGGCATGAAGAGGGGCCTTCCAGCGCAATATTCATCTGCGTCGAGTCGATGTCGGTACGTATTGGCAAAGCGAAGACAACACCCTTGAAAGGCATGTTTCTGTCGTTGTACCATATGTTTACCCATCGTAAACCGTAGTTGAGAATGGGTACCTGTACCGCAAAGAACTTGTCGAATACGGCAAAATGAATAATTGGTCCATAAATGTGGCCCTTGTGCATGAGCACCTTGGTTATGTGGTTGCCCTTGGGGTAGTGATTGTCATAATGATAACAATTGGTAGATCCCCAATTCGTAGTGACAATGAAGTCCCCCATGCGAGCATCATTAAATATAGGCCGACGATTCCAATCTTTCTGTGTGATATTTGATGTAATGGGTCGAAGGGCCTCTCGGCAGTATGACATGGCTATCAACCATTATTTATCCTGTGTGTTGTGATCGCACCTGTCAATCATAGCACGGACCATCGTTTCATCCAAAGCGTCGGCGTCAGATGTGCGGCCAGCAGGGGTCGCCCCCAGCTGAGGGGCGATCGGTCGCTGAGCCGATGATGCTGATGCGAACGGCGTCTTTGGCTGCTGATCCGTGTCTTGTTCCATGTCAGTTGGTGCAATCCCGGGAGGATCGTCGATCATCTCTGTCCCAGGAAGAACAGCACAAATTTTGCATTTGCTCAATGGTTGTCTCGCGGCCAATGGCGGGTAGACCCAAGTAGGGCCCTCCGGCCATATCTGCCGGCCGTGCTCATTGCGTGGTTGGAGACGGCGAATTGCAATGACTGCAGCGGCGGGAACCACGTCTTCTGTCATAATAGCACCTTGGGCGCCCAGCCAAAATCTGCACCCAGCTTTTGTGGCAATCTCCATGTTGATCACCAGCTCGACCTCGTTCTTGTAGTGTTTGAACTTGTATGATTGTACCGAGGTATGGGGATTCTTCTGGACGTTTTCTATATATGTGCTGGAACTGAAGAATGCCTCCGAGCGCGGTGATCCTTGGTAATATGTCCCTCTGGGAAGATGGATCGATATAGCCGGGAATAACCCCTGACTTAAAGATGCCGCGCCAAGCACGAAATGTCGTGCCATGGTGGAAGTATTTCACGTCTGTCCATTGCAGGCTTTCCCAGCCCATGCTCCATGGTTTGGAGAGCGGATTGACGCAACTGTGCCCTCCAACACATCGAATGGCAATAACGCTGTTCCAATCGAAACAGCTGGGGTCGCCTCCTTCGGGGATTGGTTTGGCGTATATCTCGATCCGATTCTTCTGCGGGTCAATGTGCTTCTGGAGCGCGCGAAGGATAAAGATCGGGTAATAATCATTCCAATCAGTATATCTGTGTGGATCACCATCCTTTTTGAAGTGCGCGATGGCCGCATCTGTGGATGGTCCGTTGTGGTTTTTACGCTCACGGAATTTCCACTGGACCATATCCTGAAACGATTTCCAACTGCTTGGGATCTTCCATTCACGATCCGTTGGTTTCGGCCATATGTTGATGCGTCGATCGTGGAATTGGCTGATATGGAACTTATTGCAGTGGATCTCGTGGCGTAGCATCGTCGTGATGTATTTGCTCATCCACTTAGGATCCCCGAGCCACTCATCGAGTAGTTCAGGGCCATAGCGTACCTCGTCGTACTGTGGGAGCGATATCCATTTCCATTCTGGGAAGCAACCTGATTGTGCGATATCGGGCGCATGAGCGATCACACAATCGTCGTGTTGCAATTGATCGAACCGTTCCTCGTTCTGCAGGCAAGCAAAGCCGTTGGTCGCGGAAGTACCCCGCAACACAGGAGAAATGCATGGATGATCGTCCACGAGGCCTGCTTGGAGCTTGTACTCTCGAATCGTGCATGCATTCTCGAACGTCGCGGTCTGGCTGATGTCCTCGTACATGGAACGCTCGCGGCTGTCCTGCCATGACAATATATGTATCGTGTGTGGAGAAGGATCGTCGTCGGCAAGAGTTGCCTCCAGCTCCATCGCATCTAAGTCAGTGCCGTCGTCGGGGATCGGGACTGAATCGGCTGTCGGGAGCTGGTCTGGTGGCAATGGATCTGCTGGCGTGCTAATTGGAAGCGGGCCAGGCGGCAACGGCTCTGGCACGGAGATCGGTTGCGGGCCAGGCTGCAATGGTTCAGGCAATGGGCCTGGTGGTGCTGGCTGATCCACCTCAACCGCCGCGTGCCAGACAGCAGTTGGAACATCGGGCTCAAGTCTCAATGCAACCCGATCCAAAGCATTCTGTCGGAAGAAAGTTGCGCATGCAATAATAGTCTGTTGGTTGTCGGCACTAGGGCCTACACGATGAGAGTTCAACCTGTTGCCTTCAGCAACAAGTCGTGATTTGGTCGCGTCATCATCGCCGTCCAAGTCGGTAATTTGCTGTAGGAACTGCTCATGCACAACCCAGGTGACAGCATGTGCATATTCAACTGTTTTCACGATCTTGGGGTGGAGGAGCTCTTGTTTCTCAAGTGAATCCCAAGATGCCCGTGCCCCAGGATAGTCGTTGATCAGCAGTAAAAGGTAGTTGAACAATTCGTCCTGAAAAATAGCCGTGCTCGGCTCGCGGGGATCAAGTGCTGGTGGCTGTGTCGGGATTCCAGGAATAGGTATGCCTGGATCACCTGTGGCTGCTGGCATTGATTTTGGCAACGTACCGTCGGCACACGATGCCATCCAAACACAATGAGCCATCTCACCAGCGGTCTGAGCCATCAGCGTCGTGAGGCTGAGATCTCTCTTCCATTCGTTGGTTATCTTTTCTCGAAAGTGAAGAGCCTCCATGATCTCTTTGGCCTGTATGTAGGCCTGTGCGTCCGTGACTGGAGTCATGATAGGAGGTCTCAATGGATACGGCTGAGATGGTAATGACTGAATCAATACACAGAAATTACGATAGCATACGGCATCACAGAACTGTGTCGTAAACATCGCCAAAGTGTGATTGTTCTGTTTCGCGTGCCAAGCCTGAGGCGTAATTCTGTCATACACACCTACCCAGTGATCTGATGGAAGAACTGTAATACCACGTGATTGCATCGTATTGGTCAAATCACCCGTGTGGTAATCAAACTTCGGATGTGCGCCCCATTGTGCCGCTTTGCCTGGCCCCATGACCGTAGGGCAACGGAAATACTGCATCACGTCAATAAAACATGATAAATCCACTTGCACGTGTACTGGCATAGGCGTCGGGACGCCGCCCTCGCACTCCATCGTCATGAGCTCGCGCGCGGAAGTAGGAGCACGATCCTCATGGCGACGCATGCCCACAGTATTCTGTCCGTGGTTGGCACATGCAATATCGTTTGCACTCCAGACCACCATGGCGTTGATGCCTCTTCAATAATGCCTCTGTTTCACGAATGCAGGGAAGTCATTAGCCCAATACTCCCAGATGACCTCATTCAATTTACGCCACTCTTTGATGGAAGCATTGTCGTTCATCATCATCAGGCCCCTGGCGTTGCGGATCATTGTGATCATATTGCGCTGCTCGAGAGTGGACCCGAAATGGTTTGCGAGGATAGCTGTGATACGGTTCTCCTGTGCATGCGCACGCTGTTCGCGGAGCTGTGCCATATCACAGCGGGTGTCGCCACCAGCCTCTGGCAATAGAATACAGTCCTGGCCAATCGGCGTGTCGTTCTGGTTGAACCATTCTTTATAATTGCCAACGGAGAATGCCCACATCAGGATGTCGTCGCGGATAATGGTCGACAAATGCTCGAGGGTAGCGCCTCGCATGCATTCCGCGCGATTGAGGCAAGACATGAATAAAGGTACGAGACCAACGTTTGACGCTGTAGCCAGAACGTCTCGCTTTTGTGGGCTGTTGAGCTCGTCGATGCCGTGGCTGGGGTACGTCTTGTGCTTGGCGGCCGTGGACCCCTTTTTGGGGTGCATGATCCATGTCGAGTCCGCGTGCAAAGCTGCCCATGTGTATGCGTGCCCTGACGGGCCGAAGGCATGATGCAAAAGAAGTCCCAGATCCTCCTGTATGAGTGAGTGCCATCCGTTGTCTGAGAGGAAAGTAGAAACCAATCGGCCACCACAAAACGCGCAGTATTTTGCTTGTGCAAGTTCGAGTGGATCAATATCATTACCAGGAGTAAGGCCACGGTCAACCTCAGTAGGGGTCTCGCCCATGAATACAGAGCCCTCGTCGTATGGTTGCCAACGATAAGTACTCGTCACATTGTCGCCGTACTCTGGTAGGGTCTTCCAGTCGTCTGGGTGGCCGGATGGTGTTGCCACCGTCTTGGGGCTTCATCCGATACCTCCAAATCCTCCGCGCGCAGTCAACCACGCACTGAGCTTGCGGCGGAAGTTGCTTGTCTGGGTAAGATCGGAGAACGCCCTCATCTCGGTGACGAGATTATCTTCGACAGCGTGGCCAAGGTGTCCCGCAGTATCTGATGTCCTGGCTAGGCCAGGTGGACGTACGGGTAGTTTGATCGCAGCGCGGTCAAGATTAGGAGCGTAGCTGGGAGTTGTCAATCCATTACTGTATGCATCATGAGGCGCACAAAGTCCATCGCCGTAAAAATATTTTGTGTCCTGAACGCTGTCCTCGGCGTACTGCCCAAGAAATGTACTGCCAACTTTTGACCAATCGTTGTGCATCATCATCCACTTCGTCTTCAATACCACTGTCGCGAGCTCCATTGGTGGGCACTTGCGGTGTGAGCCTGGAATCACCGCATGCAAATGATCATGTAAACCACGAACGTTTTCTTGTATAGAAGAATTGCGTGTGAAGAGACTGGAGATCATACACATGGCTCTCGTGAAAGATATCCATGGCGTAGCCGTGGTCGTACTGTACTCGTAGTTGGCGTTGCCGCCGACTCCTCCACCAACTTTGCCGATCCAACTCTTCACGTCGGCGGACGCGGAGCGGGCAACTTCGACAATCGTGGATTCGTCGGGGACACGGAGATCAAACTCTGCACTGCGATCAGCCCGCCGATGATGTACATATGCAAAGCCACCTTCGGGATCACGAGGACGGCCAGTTTGAGCGTGGTGCGTGAAGCCCACGCGGTCATCGTCCTTGGCGTTCGGGTCGCACTCGGCGTCGTAGCCGATGGGCCATGCGACGTGGTGGAGCGGCGATGCCTGATCCATCTCGGGGATGGGGGGATCGGGATTAGAACCGATCTCACTTGGTTGCGCCTCGCACACGGCGAACAGGATGCTGGTAAGCGTTGTAGCTCGAGTCGTAAAATTGCTGCGGCACGAACGCACAATAAGTGTCCTAGACCTCTATGTACCATGCGGAGGTGAGGGAGAATCCCGGGGTTGTCCACCGTGCGGTGAACGTGTCCTCGATCGAGGTGTGCGCGAATCGGTAGCTGCAGCAGGAACACCGATATGGTACATGCATGCACATGTGCCCTCGTGATTGGCTTGTCCAACACACATCGTCCCACATTCTGATCCTACCTCGCCCCACTTTCTTTCTCAGTAAGTAATATGTTGCATACTTCCGGACATCCATCCAGTTTTGGAGGTTCTGCAATATGAGGTAAACCGTCGGGCCCCCTAGGCCCTCGCAGTGGTCTCCATGGGTTCTTTGGAGCACATTGTACCGGAGTAACAGGGAAGATGAGTGAGTGCTCTAAGAGGTCCCTCCAGATGTCTGCTTTCTTTGGCTCAAAATGTTTGGTCATCATATCTGCAATCTGCTCTTTTGTACCTACATACTTGAGCTCGATATGTTCGAGTTGGCATGTCTCGCATATCCAATCCAGGTTTATACGATGAGTACGATGAAGATGACGAAGTGCTGGGGTGCGTCCCTTTTGGACAATCTTGATCGCGGCCTGGTTATCCTCGAGGACGATGAGATGCACTTTGGGAGAGCTGCTCTCCTGAGCAGGCTCTGGATCCACGTGCAACACGGTACCCTCATGGGATATCGTGCGCCTCTTTGGAGGCATAAGTGTCTCCCTCCTCAGCGGTAGCTGCCTACGGCTAGGAGAAGATCCCCGTCTAGGGGGCGCCTTGCGAGGCGATGGCTTACGCCTCTTCTTTTTCGCGGCCAATGTCGGACATGTCGCCGTGTCGGCGCGTCCCAGGCAGCCCAGGCAAGTATTCTTCTCTTTGCATGTGTTGGCAACCTCCACCACGGCCTCCCAGAATGAGAGTAGTGGTAGCCCCTCCAGTCGTAGTGCTGAGTCAAGTGCAACGATCTCGGACTCTGTGGATGAGTGCGACACGACCGTTTGTTTCTTGCACACAGCATTGACCGGGAAGAACGTATTAGATCCAACAAGCGCGGCGAAGACGCCGGTAGTGGACTTGGAGGATGTAATGCAATCGGCGAACGAGGCGTCAGTGAAGAGCATGATGGATAGCTTGTCTGGGGAATCGCCTATCCATCCATGTAAACAATGAGTACGCGTCGTTTTGATGTAGCAGATCAACCGATGTAGACGTTTATCACACGTGGTAATCCATTTGGCGATCTCTGTGGCTAGCATACATACTGGATGTAAAAGATCGAAACGACAGCAACGTGCCAGGTAGAGAATCTTCATCAGTACGCTCGCCGCGTCCTGGCCAAGGATACCCTCGTCGGAGTAGTCGGACTCGGTAAAGGAGGTGTCCTCGATGCCAGGGGTCTCGGCGTCGGGTAGGTCATCGTATGTGACTGTCGTGGATTCTGTCGTAGTGGAAGGTTTATCGACCGATCTAGCTGGGCTGGATGATCGCGGTCGTGCGTTGAATACGCTAGTGGGTCTTGCGACCGACCCGGAGGAGCTAGGCGATTTGGATCGCGAAGTCCTCGGCGAGTCGGACCGTTTCCGACGTGACCCTGGCCCCTGGGCGCGCTTGGAAGCGCATTCCAGGTACCGTTCAATGCGCTGATCAGTAAAACCAAGCATGTCATGTCGTATTCCACGAACTTGTTTGGCTGTATGGTAATCTTTATCACTGTGTGCAGGCAACATAGGTCGAATGGTAGACATTCTTTTGTCAAAGATGTTCTGCGGTACGTCATATGCTTGTTGTCCACAGCCAAGGCATTGAGATTATGGAGTAGGCGGATCCAAATCAATGCCGCTTTCGCGGACATAATCCCAGCCGGCCTGTACATGAATGGCTGGGCCTGCAAATTTGAAGTCGTCCACATATACTGAAAGTATCAGTCCCAGTTTGTTGTGTCTCCACACGCATTCCCATCCTGGAATAGGCTCAAATCCAACACTTCCCAAGCATGTGCGACACTTTCGTCCCCGAAGGACACCTGCAAGAGGATGTCCGTATAGTGCCAATCGTAATCGGCCCGCGGGATTCTTGCATTTCGACCAGGATGCCGGTTGGCGCCATTTGGGTATGGAAATCCAAGTATCCACTGGGTCGATTCGTCCGTCGCCGTATAACAATGCCTGCGTGTATGCTCCAGGTGCATCACTTTGTTCGCCCGCATATTGTGGCCATAGTGCAGTACCATCGCAAAGTTTGGAAACCTCGATATGGGAAGCGCTGGATGCGGCGTCGGCGAATATGGCAGCCAAACCAGTTTCATCCTCGCCTGTATTGCCCTGAACCACCACTCGGCCCTTGAATTTACGTAGATCAGAAGGAAGTTCCTCGTGTTTGACTGCAGATAGCTCCAAGATGCTGAAGAAATGAACTTTCGTCCCATGACGAATCGCTTGTGACTCAATATCAGCTTTTTCTGCAACAGTCTCCAACATCCACGTTTGTTTCTTTTCAAGTCGCTCATATTATTTTCGCAGGGCCTCCTGTGCGCGTGGTTATGCGGCAACTTCTTTCTTTCTCAAATTTCTGGTAACAAGGGCCGGTCGTGCCCACGATGAATCAGGAATCTTGTCTCTGTGTGCTGGTGTGGATGTCGGCTCACGCGGCATAATGGGCACTGCTACCGACGGGGTGAACTTGCGTGTAAGCGGGTTCACGGTCCCGAAGTCGTTCCCCTCACTGTCGAGAAGTACCAAAGCACGTGCGACTCCAGCATGCTGTGGTGGGGGTTGACGGTAGTATAGTACCGTAGTAATGTCACGTGGTCCACCAGGTAGTTTGGCATACAGAATCTCTTTGTTGGTCACGCCCTTGACGTCCTCGTCACGGATGACAGCGCCGCTGTCGGTATCGTACGTAATCCGTCGTTCCACAGTATTCCATGTGGGTCCGCCAGCTGTAGTGGTACGGATTTTGTTTGCTTGTTTGTCCTGTCGTGCCCACACTCGAAGTGCAGCTCGATCACGAATTTCACGAGCTCGTTTGACGTCTTCGGCGTACTCGATTTCTTTCTTTTGCTGTCCACGAGATAAAGTTTTCCAATGCTCGGGAAGAATGTGGTCAGGACGAGTAGTAGTCTGCACGCGTGTCTCGCGGCCACGGACCACCATTTTGCCGTCTGGCAACATTTTTGGGAGCTCATAGAATCGAACCAGGCCGGTCCATGGCTCGCTCAACTCCCGGTGGTCGTTGGCGCTGACGCAGTCCCAAACATCGCGAAAGGCACTTTCTCCGTCGAAGGTAGAAGTCGTCTCGAAGTCTCGTGTCACGTCGAGCTGGTCAACAAGTACAGGTATGTTCGTAACGTCGTCTGTTGGCATGAACAATTTCCTTCGTGGAGTACGTATGTGTCTGATGACGCAATATCCGCGCTGTTCCCAGCAGTCGGGCTCCGGCGCTGGTGCAGCAACTTCAGAGGCCGATGGGTGGGTATCAGCGATGTTGTCGTCCATCGTCATCATAGACGGATCATCCCATTCTTTAGGGTAGGCAAGTGGAGGCTCGGGCACACGTTTGTCGCCCAAGGGGCGAGAAGTAGATGCCTTGACCTCGTCGTGTGCCTCTGGGTTGTGATGTCGCAGGGTACCCTCTTTCACTGGGTAGGTGAACTTGCCGTCGGGGATGATGATGTCTTTGACTCTGTGTACGTGACGCAGTTCACCGTCGGGGTTCTTGGCGTATGTAGCCGTGTCCAAGACGAGATAATCACCAGACCATCGTCCACCAGAGTGTAAATGGTAACCCATGAATAACCCTTCCCGAGTGTTTTCTTTGAATTCTGCAATCTCGTTATTGATCTCGGGATTGAGGCATTTCCAGAAGATCCGAGCACCGAAGGGAATGCATTGCCCGTGAAAGCTTTGTCCAAAACGTATTTCGTGAGCTGTCTTGTCGACGTGCTCCTCGCTGAGGGCAGCAACGCCCGTGGATGGATGCACAAAATTATGTCCACAGCAAAAGGCTTGCATGGCCTCGTTCCACCATTCGTGCCCCAGACCAGACGTATGCAACACAGCTCTCGCACCGAGAATGACGATCTTGACAATGCGCTCAATCAATCCATTCGTTTGTGGACGATGAGGAGTACTAGTGTCATGTCTCCATCCCAGTTGGCGGCAAGCCTTCTGAAGCTCTCCAGAATTGTTTGTGTAAATGTGCTTCACCTCATCGTTCGCAGCAAACTGCAGGAAGGATGCCTTTGTAGTAGCTGCGTCTTTATGTAATGCTGGGTATGCCATGGAGATGCCGGTGTATCTATCCAGGACGACAAGTGCATACTTGTCGCCCGATCACTGTCGTAGTGCACTGTTGTGAGCGTCTCCGTCGGCAGATCCTCGGTGACGGTCGACGTCATGTCGGTATCTGCTTGAGCTGTATCTGCTAGCCCCCCGCATGTGGGAGGATAACACTGCGTCTGAGACATAAGCGAGTCGGTGGGTGTGTCCACGTTGGGCTCAGCGTTATTTGTGTCGGGAGGTTATTCGACCTTGGCGGTCCGTGCTCCTCCTCCCTCGCCGACATGTGGTCTCTTGGGGCAGGTCCCTATGTGGGGCCGCAGCTCATCTGTGGGTGGTGACTGCTCTGTAGTTTTGCAGCACCACCATATGTCGGTGCAGCGGGCGGATGAACGCTTGCGCTGACGACGTCTGGGTGCTGACGAAGTGCACATACGTGGTGGCGGTATCATCATCAGGTCGTCGAGTCGTAATTCTGGAACTCTGTTGTTGACTGGAATCTTATACCATTGGCCCCCCGGATCCTGAAGCAAGTAGCCCAGCTCAGGATCCCAAATCTGCCGAAAGCCATCAACCTCAATCAGTTTTCCCATTGATAGTAATGATGGACAATCTGGCAAGGCGAGGGCTGAACTATGTAAGCCAACTTCGGGTAGTCGTATGTCGTAGTGCTCGTTGACAGTACGATCGCCGTTGGCAGTTTCCAGAATATGCTCCTCGCGAATAGATATGCGATCCGATTCGGTCTGCGTCAGTTCGTGTTTACCCTGAAAATGATGCGCAGATCCACTGTCGAGAACCCAGGAACGTGTCAACGCAGCAGTCGAGCGTGGAGGGTCGACTTGCGACGTCGTTGTCTTCGTCTGGGCTGTCTTTGGTGACTGCTTGGTAGAGTCATCGGAATCTGGAATCGCAGTTGGTGTGACCACCGACCCCTTGTTGTGTCGGTAGTCATGTAGATCTTTGTGCCATAATGGTGCCTCCCGTTGACAATGTTGTAGGGCGGCGGCACTCTGTTCCCACCACCATTGTGGTAGTGGGTCTGGTACATTGACAATGTCGCCCTCATTCGGCAACTCCTTCCACTTATCCAGTCTGGCCTTGCCGGAGACGATGTGCGGGTAGTATTCCACATGATGTGTGTCGAAACGTATCCGACGCCGTGGTTTGGTGGATGATGTAGTGGCTTTAGTGGAGGCCATGAGGGTCTTGTCACGTATGACGTAACTGCGGTCGGAGCGGCGAGATCGTCGATAGTTGGCAGGGGATCGTGCTCTGAAGTGGGGAGAACCACGGGACGAACCGCGGCTCATGGAACGTCGGCCACGTCCTCTGTCACTACCGCATGATCAATCGCGGCCACGTGGGCTGCTACGTCCTCCGCCACGGCTGCCTCGTCCTCGGGAGGTAGATCGCGAAGATCTGTCGTAACGACTTCTCGACTGACTGCGAGTCTGGAGACCTCCTGGAGGATGATCGAGATCGGTCGTATTGGCGTCGGTTGTCACGTCCACGGCGTGAGTCTTTTGCGTAGCGGAACCCCCCGCGTTGCGAAGAGCGTTGGCTCCCTGATCCGCGGGATGGTGGTCGGCCACGACTGTCCTGACTGGAGGTCCGTGGGCGACTCGGGCTTCGCTCGGGTGTCTTCGCGCCAGGTGCAAGGTGAGCGTACTTGCATTTGTCGCCCTTCGTGCACTTGTTCTGTGCGAAGTCTTTGCGCTGCGCCATGCGTGGGAAGTTGCACTTGTCGCCTCTGGGACATGTGTTGCGCTTGGCGAACTCGAAGCAAAATGGTTTCGATGCTGGCTTCTTGTGATTCGCAGGGGTTGAGACGCTGCGGCGGGAGTCGCCGCCTGCGGTCGATGTTCTGGAAGATCTGGTGTTCTTCCAGTCCCTGGAAGAGGTATGCAAAGCCTTGCATCGAGCACCATTGCGACAGTTGCCTTTCTTCCAGGCGGCGCATACATTGACTTGAGAACGAGTCTCGTGTTCGTACCGTAACTTATTTTGATTCTTGTCCAATTGTTTCAGCTCCAGTACGTCCAGGACGCGCTGTCGGAGCCAATCGTAGGTACGATTCGGGTCGCTGATCTTCATGCGCTGGTACTCGTACATATCTTGTTTCATCCAGGCATGTCTGCGAACCTGCGTGCGGAACAGAGATTCCAAGATCTTTGGATCGGGCGCCTCTCGGCACTCCAATAGTAAAGCGTCCCAGTCAGTAATGAAACGTTGGAAATCTTCATCTCTCATCCTCAGTTCTTTAAGGCGCTCGAAGTCGTGCAGGTCGTCATCAACCTCTGTCAAGTTGTAGGACTGTAGGATGTGCCAGTAGATCTGGCGTCTTTGAGCATGCGTCCTGCTTTGTGCTCTCCGGTTTCGATGAGCCTGATTTGGTAGCGCAAGTCTGAGGATAAGATGTCGCTGAGAGCGGTAGCGAGTTTGCAATCGATGCTCTCGAAGTCTCCACTGTCTTGTAAGTCCTCAAAGGTACACTCGGGCTGTTCAGCCACGCATAGGAAGGCATATGCTTTGGACGGTAGCCCTGAGGCGGCTCCAAAAGTTCTTCCGCACCTTTTGCTGCCACTCGAGCAGCTGCGTGATCTTAGGCAAGACAGGGACTCAGACGGTGTCTGACTCCTTGATAGGAGTAGTAGTATTGACCGAAACCGCAGACAATGGTTGCGAGGGTATCGGTACACCGTCAGTAGTTGGTTCTGTGCGCACAGGAGACACATGGCGCGTCTGTGCTGAAGCTGCCGCGGAGGCTGCTCCTGGTGACGTACGTCGTTGTTGTCCTGCAGAAGCTTGTGGTGCTTCGGCGGACGCTGCCGTCGGCCTGTGGAGGTCGGCGGCAGGTTGAAGGTGAAGTGTGGTGTCGTTAGTGTGGTCAATCAGCTGATTAGTCCGGCTCGTCATGTCTTCGTGTATCTGGTCCACCTTTTGGCGTGTGTACTCATCAGTATCCCGAGAGCGTTGTGAATACCGATCGAGTAGTTGCTCGTAGGCTCGGAGACGGGCGCCTTGTGCCTCCAACTCGCTTTCCAGACGTGCGAGGTGCCCCTCAACACGTACCTTCTCAGTATCTCTTTCACGAATAACCTGGGAGAGCTCTAACTGCGTGTGGCCCGCCGCCTTCTCAACCTCCTGCAACCTGTCAGTGAGGCGGGCGAAATCGTAAACCGTGGGAGGAGAATCCAGCTGATCAGTCTGGGCTCGTCCGACACGCAACTCTGCCAGGGCGTCCTGTACGCCAGGAAAACGCTGCTCGATGTCAGAGATCCGGTTAGCGAGTGGCTGCACGACAGCGTTGGTCGCATCAAGCCTTTGAGTGATGACTCTCTCAGTACGTTGCAACATGTCGATCAGGTTCGACGAGTTGGCGTGTGCTTCGGCGCGAAGCGTCGCCGTAGTGTGGTCCATGTGGGATCGAAGATCGTTGATCTGAGACTGAACATCGCCAAGGTCGGTGGCCTCGGCTGGTGGTGGTCGGTTGCGGAGCTGGTCATGGATCTCGTCGTGGAGGATCCTGACTGCTGAAACGCCTGTGTCGCGTACGAGCACAAGCTGTTGCTCCATCTGCGCGAGGTAGTTGCGCAGGTTCTCGACCATCGCCGATCGTTCACCTGAGTGTGACATCTCACGGTCAACCTGGTACTGCAGCTCACCTAAGATGCGTCGATCTTCGGCGATCCTGGAATCAATGATCCCTAAGGCGCCGTCAAGATCTTGGCGTAGAGCAGCGGCGTTGGCAGCGTTCGTCTGAACGCTCTGCAGTAGTCCAGAGTACTGCCTGGACACGAAGGTTTCAACCTGGTCTCCGAGCTCAGCTATTTCGCCTGCAGCGGACGTCGCCGCCGGCAGGTCGTCTGAGATGGAGAGGTGGGGAGCGTCAGCTTCCCTCTGCACCCTTTCACGAGGAGCGCATGGCCTCTGAGAGGCAGTACGCGGGCTCGACCTACTTTCGCCGCATGGGCCTGTGGCCCCACGACGGCTGCGCAAGGACGAGCTGCGGCTAGGACCGTGTGTGCGTGGTGTCTCATGAGATGACACCTTGGGGTACTGCGTCTGCGGCTGTGCCGCCACTGGTCTACTGAGTTCCTCGAAGGTGGCTACGTGCTCCGCTACAGGAACGGTCGCAGGGCTGGGGGTGCCAGCACCTGAAGTCCGTCGGCGGTTAGCGCGAAAGCGCCCTGGAGCATCAGGACCAGCGGGGCTTGCGCCCGACGCAGTTGGGATTGCTCCCGACGGAGGAGGAGATGGAGGATCGAAGGCAGGCGCGTGGAACTCCTTACTACCTGCTCCTCCCCCTCCTTCTCCTGTCCCCCCGCGGGCGGCGTTGCGGCGAAGTTCAGCAGCTAGCCGCGCCTCGGGTCCGTCGGAGCTGGGGGGGGTACCTGGGACACCTACACAGTCCGCACTAAGGCTCTCCAACTCGTCACCGAGCCGTCGCGCCGTCGGAGAGCTCGGACGCGAGGCCCCGATGGACCCCTTTACGGCGCATGCGCCGCTTGGGTTCCATCGAGGCCGCGTGCGAGATCGCGACGCAAGGTTCGATGAACTGTGAGCTTTAAAGGGCTGATAACCTGTGTATGGGGTTGAAGTACAAGGGCACAGAACCCCTGATCCGCTGGTAGAGGGAAGGAGGGAAAGATGAATATCTTTTCCTCCTGCGCGATCAAAAGTCTGATCGATCTATCCCAATACCTGAGCCCAAACGGCCAGGCGCAGGAGAGGTGAGGATAAGGAGTATATATGAGGGTATTACACGGGTTCTATTCACAACAGGCCCCTCATCTATCAAAGACAACGGGGGTCTCCGGACCTTATTACTTATCGAAGAACCGATGTGCGGGGCGCATTATCCTCGAACGGGCACACACGGGATGCACTTTTCTGACGAACATGAAGACCACACCCAGCTTCTCAAGGATGATCCCGCAGGCCCTGTTCAGTCACCTCACCAGCGACAATGGAACACAACCGTATAAGGGTAGCCTTGGCCCAGGGTCTATCCGAATATGTTCTTTTGGAATGGATGTGGAATGGTCACGCGAGCTCGTCGAGTGACTCGTCGTACACTGGGCGGGAGCTCGAATATTGGCTGATCTGGCATTTGCTGAACGAGCACCGATGCCTGAAGATCCTACCAGCAAAGCAAAGCGAAACAACGCGAAGAAAACCAATGCGAAAGGATTGGGTCTGAAAACGGGCAAGGAACGATGGCAGAGCAGGGACGAGGCTGAGGAGGAAGGCCCGCACTGGCGCATGGACCAAGACTGGGGCTGGGAGCAGCACGATTCACTTTGGCTGGATCTGGAAGCTTACTTGACACTTTTTTTTTTTTTTTTTTTTTTTTTTTTTTAAAAAAAAAAAAAAAAAAAAAAATAGCCTGACGAGGGACCCAACCATATACAGGTGTGAGTACCGCAATAGTGATTCACTTTTTCGGTGGCGATCCCTATGAGGCAACGAACCGTGCTAGGGGTGTGCCGACATGAGTGGCGTGGTACACAACGCGAACGAAAACGATTGATCTGAGTACGTAGGGAGACTGAGCGCGGGTGAATCTGCGCGCGTGCGTCTGACTGTGAATGAATCTGCGTGCGAACGAGTCTACGTGCATGAATGCGAATATGACAAAGCGTGGCGCAATTGTGTATGAATGTCAATAGTTTGACAATGTCTGCCTCTGAGTACTCGTGACGCTGGGCGTGGCCGCCGCAAGGAGCTTCCCCGGGACTCCCCGACGGCATCGCCCGCGCGCCGCGACGCCAATGTCGGCGCGCCCACCGGCGAGGATCGCGCCCGCTTCCTCCCCTTCCTTTACTCCCTCTTTGCCCGCGCACTCAAAAGTCCAAGGTTGCGGGCGCAGCGCAGCGCGGAGTCCCCGCGACGCGCGCAGGTCGCCCCGGAGGGGTCCCAGCGACGCGCGCGGGTCGTCCACTGCGCGGAGCAAAAAGAGCTAGCTGGCTGGCTGATAGCGGGCAAGGCTCTTGCCGCTGGGCAGAGAGACGACGGGACGCATGCGGGCACACCCACTGGGACCTTCGGTGGAGCTCCCTATGGGGCCACGGAACGTGTGAGGGGTGTGCCGAAATGGGTGTGCGGGACGCATGCGGGCACACCCACTGGGACCTTCGGTGGAGCTCCCTATGGGGCCACGAAACGTGTGAGGGGTGTGCCAAAATGGTGTGCGGGACGCATGCGGGCACACCCACTGGGACCTTCGGTGGAGCTCCCTATGGGGCCACGAAACGTGTGAAGGGTGTGCCGAAATGGGTGTGCGGGACGCATGCGGGCACACCCACTGGGACCTTCGGTGGAGCTCCCTATGGGGCCACGAAACGTGTGAGGGGTGTGCCGAAATGGGTGTGCGGGACGCATGCGGGCACACCCACTGGGACCTTCGGTGGAGCTCCCTATGGGGCCACGAAACGTGTGAGGGGTGTGCCGAAATGGGTGTGCGGGACGCATGCGGGCACACCCACTGGGACCTTCGGTGGAGCTCCCTATGGGGCCACGAAACGTGTGAAGGGTGTGCCGAAATGGGTGTGCGGGACGCATGCGGGCACAGCCACCTTCGGTGGAGCTCCCTATGGGGCCACGAAACGTGTGAGGGGTGTGCCGAAATGGGTGTGCGGGACGCATGCGGGCGGCAGCACTGGGGCCTTCGGTGGAGCTCCCTATAAGCCACCGTGTCGGTGTGAAGGGGTGTGCCGAAATGGGTGTGCGGGACGCATGCGGGCACACCCACTGGGACCTTCGGAGGAGCTCCCTATGGGGCCACGAACGTGTGAGGGGTGTGCCGAAATGGGTGTGCGGGACGCATGCGGGCACACCCACTGGGACCTTCGGTGGAGCTCCCTATGGGGTCACGAAACGTGTGAGGGGTGTGCCGAAATGTGTGTGCGGGACGCATGCGGGCACACCCACTGGGACCTTCGGTGGAGCCCCCCATGGGGCCACGAAACGTGTGAGGGGTGTGCCGAAATGGGTGTGCGGGACGCATGCGGGCACACCCACTGGGACCTTCGGTGGAGCTCCCTATGGGGCCACGAAACGTGTGAGGGGTGTGCCGAAATGGGTGATGACGATGATGATGAAGATGGGAGGAGGGAGGGGGCAGCGGGAAGGAAGGAAGGAACGCGGGGCGACGTCTCTTCAAAACGAGGACCCAACACCACAGGATGGTTGGGAAAATTAGCCTGACGAGGGACCCAACCATATGCAGGTGCGAGTACCGCAATAGTGATTCATTTTTTCGGTGGCGATCCCTATGAGGCAACGAACCGTGCTAGGGGCGTGCCGACATGAGTGGCGTGGTACACAAAGTGAACGAAAACGATTGATCTGAGTACGTAGGGAGACTGAGCGCGGGTGAATCTGCGCGCGTGCGTCTGACTGTGAATGATCTGCGTGCGAGCGAGTCTACGTGCATGAATGCGAATATGACAAAGCGTGGTGCAAATGTGTATGAATGCCAATAGTTTGACAACGACTGCCTCTGAATACTCGTGACGCTGGGCGTGGCCGCCGCAAGGAGCTTCCCCGGGACTCCCCGACGGCATCGCCCGCGCGCCGCGACGCCAATGTCGGCGCGCCCCCCCGCGAGGATCGCGCCCGCTTCCTCCCCTTCCTTTACTCCCTCTTTGCCCGCGCACTCAAAAGTCCAAGGCTGCGGGAGCAGCGCAGCGCGGAGCCCCCGCGACGCGCGCAGGTCACCCCGGAGGGGTCCCAGCGACGCGCGCGGGTCGTCCACTGCGCGGAGCGAAGAGAGCTAGCTGGCTGGCTGATAGCGGGCAAGGCTCTTGCCGCTGGGCAGAGCGACGACGGGCGAGCGAGGCGCTGGGCGGAACGCAGCACGGAGCCCCCGCGACGCGCGCAGGTCGCCCCGGAGGAGTCCCAGCGACGCGCGCGGGTCGCCCGCTGCGCGGAGCAAAGAGAGCTAGCTGGCTGGCTGGGACCTGCGGTGGGGCTCCATATGGGGCCACGTAACGCTGTACTGGGCAAAGGAGACGCATGTGGACTGCGCCACGGGGACCTTCGGTGGAGCTCCCTATGGGGCCACGAAACGTGTGAGGGATGTGCCGGAATGGGTGTGCGGGACGCATGCGGGCACACCCACTGAGACCTTCGGTGGAGTTCCCTATGGGGCCACGAATAGTGTGAAGGGTGTGCCAAAATGGGTGTGCGGGACGCATGCGGGCACACCCACTGGGACCTTCGGTGGATCTCCCTATGGGGCCACGAAACGTGTGAGGGGTGTGCCGAAATGGGTGTGCCGGACGCATGCGGGCACACCACTGGGACCATCGGTGGAGCTCCCGATGGGGCCACGGAACGTGTGAGGGGTGTGCCGAAATTGGTGTGCGGGACGCATGCGGGCACACCCCACTGGGACCTTCGGTGGAGCTCCCTATGGGGCCACGTGTGAGGGGTGTGCCGAAAT